>QEPC01002135.1:1593079-1790263 GCA_003113815.1 Sphenodon punctatus | reverse complement strand
CGGACCGCCGCCGCCGCCTGAAGCGCAAGGTAGGCGATCCCTGGGTAGGGAGGTAGGTGATCCATAGGGTGGGGTGGGGTGTTAAACCACCCCCACCCCAGGGATCACCCTAGTACAACCGAACCTACACGTACCTACCTGCTGGTGCGGGCTCTGGGTTGCCGGCGGCGGCCCGGAGCCCGCACTAGCAGGGACTTTGGGGGGGGAGATTTTTTTTTTAAAGCCAGGCTGGGTAGGGTGGGTGGGGGGTGCCCCCCCTTCCACCCGCGCAGCCTGGACTGGGGAGGGAAAGTGTGGGGGGTTGTGTTTTTTTTTTACATTGCAGCCATTCATTTGAATGGCCGCAATGTAAAAAATCCGGTACGAGGGAATCCGGTAAATTACCCGGATTACCGGGTTTAATCTGATACTGCCAGTACACCAAATACCGGCAGTATCAGATACCGGAAGATGCGGTAGTCCCACCCCTAATATTTACCATGGGCTCTAATCAGTTACATAGTCCTTTAGGTACCCAGGTGCCCTCAGCAGGCGGCCCACCCTGGACTGTCTGTTCTGGATTCCCTTCCGCTCTGTCGCTGGGGAGTCTGGTTCTCTGTTCGGGTCCCCCTCCTCACCTTCTGGGGGCGGGGGGGGGATCTCGATGTCTCCTGTGTCATCTGCTTTGTCTCTTTGTGTTGGTGGATTTTCCTTTACTAGTCCCTGGACCCACTCTGGCTCTTTGTTTAAACTCTGTTGGCTGTAGTCATCCTCCTCACCCCCTCCTGTCCTGGTCAGTCCAAGGTGTGCCTTCTGTCGCAGCAGTTGGGTTTCCGGCTGCCTCCCTTGGCTGTGTCTCACTCCTAGGTGTTTCCTATTTCACCGTATGGAGCGTCCCTCTCGGGTGGTAACTTCATATGATCTGGGGGCTACTGTTTTCTCTATGATCCCCTTGGCCCATGTGTTGTTGGTGCCTTCTGCTGGTTGGATCCACACATGTGTGCCTGTTTCCAAAGGGGGGAGGTTTCATGCCAACTTGTTGTAGTATCTGACTTGCCTGTGCTGGGTTGCGAGCAGTTCCTGGTGACGGTATCTTTCTGTTTTTGGTTCAAGTTGGTTGTTTGACACAGGAATCAGTGTTCTTGTCCTGCGGTCCAACAGTGCCTGCGTCGGGCTGCTGCTACAACCCTGAGTGGGTGTGTTGCGATGAGCTAGGAAGGGGAGGTAGGGGTCTGTACCGTTCTTTGTTGCTTGACTGAGGAGTCTCTTTGCTGTCTTTACTGCTGATTCCACTTTGCCTTGCTCTGTGGGTAGGCAGGGGACGAGGTGATGTGTTCAAACTCCCAGTTCTGGGCGCATTCCTGGAACTCCATTGATGTGAACTGACGGCCATTGTCGCTCATCAGCTGGGCTGGTATGCCATATCTGGCGAAATGGGCTCTTAGCTTTCAATGACAACTCTGGACTGGGTGTCTTCTAGCTTGTCAACTTTCCAGAAGTTGGAGTACTGGTTGACCACCATCAGGTACTGTCCCTCCATCCATGTGAAGAGGTCGATCCCCACTTTCTCCCAGGGTCTCGTAGGTGGGTCATGTGGCCACAACGTCTCTTTTTGCTGTTGCGTACTGTCTGCTCTGGAGGTCTCACACCTTTCACAGAATGCCTGTATTTGTGCTCCCATGCCAGGCCAGTACACGCAGTCTCGGGCAAGCCTTATGCAGCTTTCCACCCCCATGTGTGAAGAGTGTATCATTTCTAATACTTTTTGTCAAAGCGATGTTGGGATCACTATTGTTGATCCTCTAAATATTAGTCCATCTTGAACACTCAGTTCTGATTTGCAATGGTAGTATGCTTCTGTTCCTCTAGGGACCCTAGCCTTGTCCGCTGGCCATCTGTTAAGAATGGTGGTCTTGAGCGTTTGCAGTGTGGTGTTGTTTTCCGTAGCATCCTTTAGTTCCTTGAGCTTGTCCTTGCGCATGGGAACACAGAGGAGCACGTTGATGGATTCAATGTCCTCATCTCCCTTGTCGCCCTTGTGTTTAAGGAAGGCTCTGCTTAGTGTGTCCGCTAGGATCATGTTCTTCCCTGGGCAGTATCTGATCTTGATGTCGTACTTCTGCAGTCTCATCAGCATGCGCTGTAGGCATTTAGGTGCTCCCAGCAAGCATTTGTGCATGATGGTCTCCAGTGGTTTGTGGCCGGACAGTACTACCACCTGGTGGTCAAATGTATATTGGTGAAAGTGTTCCACTTCAAACACCACTGCCAAGAGTTCCTTCTCTATTTGTGCGTACCCTTGTTCAGTTTCTGACAGTGCCCTGCTGGCATATTCGATGGGCCTGTCCTGTAACAACACTGCACCAAGTCCCTTCTCATCGCACTGGAGGATGAGTTGCTGTTCCGGCTGGTAGTATTGTAGGATCGGAGCCTTGGCCAGCCACTCTTTTATTCTTAGTAGGGCCTGTTTTTGTGGGTGTCCCAAGTCCCATGCTATGTGTTGTCATGTCAGTTATCATAGAGCTTCGGCCTCTGATGCCAAGTTGGGGTAGTATTTGGAGAGGTAGTTCACCATCCCAATAAGTCTTTGTATGCCTTTCAAATCCCTGGGCAGTGGCATGTCCACAATGGCCTCTATTTTCTTGGGATCTGCCTTCAATACCTAGACTGAAAGTATGTGAACCATGTAAGCCACCTGACGTTGTTTAAGTTTCATCTTTTCTGCATTGAGCTTGATGTTTTGTTTCCTGCATCTCTCTAGGAAATGGCGTAGGTTGTAGTCGCAATCTGTCGCTCTGTGGGCTGTTCTAGCACTGCTTCCACCACGTAACAAGAAGACTCGGAGTCCAGGAGGTTCGTTTAAGTTTCTCATTTATTTTTAGAGGTTAAATGAAGAGCAATCCATTGCTAGTTGCTGCTGTGGCTAGCTTGCCTGCCCGGCTGGGAGAGAAGGTCTGAGTCAGGGGGAGGGTGAGCAGAGAGACAGGGAAAAGCCTTCCCCCAAGGCTGGACTGTACCATGCCCCTCCAGGCCCAAGGTGTGTCCATTCTCCCTGAGTCTGGGAGACAAGTCCCCCTATAACAATACTCATGTTTTTGAGCACCTCCAGAAGGCACCCAATGAGGTACCTGGACTCCCATCAGGTGCCTGAGTATATGGGTATTACTGGGGCATCCTGGGATACCAATTCCTGCACCTGTGGCTCCCCGGGCTGACTTGCCTCACCACTGGGCTGGTGTTCCTCTGGTCCAGTCACTGCTTATGCTTACTGGTTCCTGCTCCTCCCTGGCCTGTGGGCTGCTCAGCTGAGCTGGGAACTTCTATGCTTAGCTTTTTCTGAGTGGGGAGGGGGAAGGAGGAGGCTTCTCTCACCTGTGGCCCATGTTCCCAGGGGGACCCATATCAGAGGTACTCATGGGTCCTGTGTGTACCCTCATTTTGGGGCCTCCTAGGAACAGGGGACCCATTAGGGGGATGCACACAACTGGGAAGAGGCTTCCTTGCTCCCCCCCCACTCCCCTTCCCTTGATCAGAAAAAAAATGAGTGCGTGCAGACCAGGGAGGAGCAGGAAGCAGTGACTGGAGCAAAGGATCAGCAGCCCAGTGGTGAGGTGAGTCAGCCTGGGGAGTCGGGTAGCCTGTCAGGTTGCATTCAAGTACCAATTGGTGCCCGAACACAACTGGGGTGAGTCGGGCATTCCAGTTTTGAAGGGGTGCCCAACTTGCTGGGCACCTGGCTGCAGCTCTAGTGTTGATCTTGCAAACACAATTGTGATCCTGCCAACACACATACATATGTTAAACTTTACTTTATGCTTTACTACTGTTAAAATTCCTGTTGATTTCAATGGAAGTTATAATTGAGTTTAGTCAGCACTTAATTTGTAAAATATTAATTGCCCCAGAAGCTGTGTCTCCAATCCCAAAAAGTGTCAGATCAGGAAAATGAACCCTTGTCTCTGTCTAACACCCCAATCATTTGATCACCTTGCCACCGTGCAGCTGAATATAAAAGAGTAGTTCTTGTGATTTAATCGAACACAGGTAGTAGGGCAGCAAAGTCATTAATGAAAGCCAAATAAACCATCCAGGGTTTTTCTGGCTTTTGTTTCCAACCCTGAAATGGCCAATAGGGATGGCACTCCAAGGGGAATTTTCATTTCAGATTTTTCAGTTTTGGTTCTTTAGGAATTTCAGATCTCTTTTCGAATTTTTCGGTTTCGGATCTTTTTCTACCATTGAGGTCAATGGGAACAAGCCACAATGAAGAAAAGAAAAGAAACCAGCACAATGCAAAAAAAAAAAAAAAGATAGAAAAAGAAACAATATCAACGTATAAGAACTGAAATGCCTGAACCAAAAAAAATAAAAATCCAAAGTTTCACATTAATCTGAAACGGCCATTTTCAGGCAATTTCAGTTCTATTCAAAATCAAAATTCCCATCCCTAATATTGGCCAATATTGGCCTTTTCCTGGTTTTTCACACTTCAAAGTGCACACTCCTACTAGGAATATTTCTTGGGGCTCAGCCTGCATTTGAATTTAATTGAGAGGGCTGAGCCCTGTCATGCCCCTCCACAAAGTAAGCCCTGACTTCAGTAGAGCTCAGATTTCAATGTATAGGCTCAATCCTACAAAGGCTTGAGCTTGAGCTAGAGTTTGAGGCAGTACATAGTGTGAGTAGTCCCATTTAAATCTTTGCAGAATTTAGTCCCCAAAATTTCAAGGCATATTGAAACTTAAAATGTGAAAATTTATTTTTCATATTTGACAGTTATGGAATTGGTCTGAAATTTAATTTTAAATCAATATTTTGAAGCATACTGAAATTTATTTTATTTTATTTTATCAGGTCTTCCCAAAATTTCAATCCTAAATAAAAAATATGCAAATATTTGTCCTTTTACGTTAATGGGACTGTAAACATTTTCAGGCTTTGGGTTTAAGGTGTTGATTTTGACCTAGCCCTACATGACCTGGGCCTACCTACCTGCAGGATCACCTCACACCCCCACCCCCGGCTTCTAAATCGGCCCTTGCGGTCAGCCGGGAGCGCCCTTCTTGAGGTCCCCCGAGTTGCTTGGGTGGTGACGAAGAGGAGGACATTCTTGGTGGTTGAACCACGGCTGTGGAATTCCCTCCTGGTGGAAGTCCATTTGGCCCTGGATCTTCCTTCCTTTAGAAGACATTGTAAGACCTGGCTGTTCTGCCACGCTTTTGGTGAGGGAGATGGGTGATGAGTGGGGGGTTTTCAGCTCCATCATTGTGTTTGCTGTTTATTGCTGGATTTTATATTTATATTTTTATATTTATATTGTATTTTATGTTTTAATGAGATATTGTGAGCTGCCCGAGCTGCTGATAGCAGGAGGGTGTGGTGTATGACATGCATGTAATAAATAAAATAAATTTTAAAAAATAAGCGTATAAGTGTGCAGGATCAAGGCTTTAAAATGTAATCCTTGACCATTAAAATCAATGAATCTGAGTGACTGATTTCAATAGGTGGAGAATTTCACCCTAGTTTAGTAAAAGGGGATATGAATGGCAAGCCCAAACTGTTCTGCCTATACATGTTACAGGGCACCCATCAGGCAACACTGCAGCCGTGAAATATGTAGGCCTCTTTTACATGGACGCCACCCACCCACGAACACCCACAAACACCCACTGGATGGGTGGGAGAACGTCCATGTAAACGTCCACGAGTGGATGGGTGCATGTGCACGACCCACCCACCAACACCCATGGAGCAGCCAGCAGGAAGCCGGCATGCTCCGTGGGTGGAGATGGCTGTCCAACACCTGAATGTACATGTAAAAACCAAAACACCTACGGGGATGGGACTGGCAGGACCGCAGTGCGATGGCGCAAGGTGTCACACACATGCCCCCATGCAGACACGCCCAATGGGGGTGATGCTGGACGTCCGGTTGGGAGTCCGTAAAGGAGGGCTGACACATGAAATGGGTGCGCCAGCTCCCACGATGTCTGGGAAGAAAGCCCTCAAAAAAACCAAGGAAGCCAGCATGACGTCACATGCGGGACAAGGCCGGGTGAGCATAGGGACCCAGGAACGCCCAGAGGAGGGGGCCCAGCCAGTCGGTCTGGGGGGGGCAGGCCACCAGTCCAGGGGGGAACGTGGCACGGCTAACCACAGCACATGTCTCCTGGCACAGGGCTGAGGGCACACAGTAGCCGCGGCAGTGCCCACTGAACCCCAGGCCACCACAGCCACAGGGCACGGCCAGAGGAGCAGCAGCGACAGCGAGGTGAGAGCAAGGGGACCCCCACCAACCAGGGACTGTCTCTTATACACATCTAGATGTGTAAAGGCCCCCACATGTGGGTCCCAAAAGGGGGAGCCCTGGTCCAGGCAGGAGACGAGGGACTTCATATGCATGGGGGGAGGGGGGGGTGGGGTCGAAAAGGGTCCAGCACAACCTGGTGCGCAGCTACAAGACCAGAGAGTTCTATGAAGCCATCGTGCAGGAGATGTAGTGGCAGGGGTACAAATGGGACATCACCCCATGCATGCAGCAGGCAAAGAACTTGAGGTTTGGCTACAAGAGTATCAAGGACAACAATCTCAAGTCCGTCTGTGCCATGCGCACAGACAAGTTCCAGGAGGAGCTGGACAGGTTCCTCTGCATGGACAGGGACATCGTGGCCTTCCGCACACATGGCAGCGCCTTCACAGGGCAGATGGAGGGCCACCACACAACCCCCCCTGCTGGACCCCCGGAGTGGGTGGCGGGGGGGATGCTGCCCCTGGCGAGGCCAGCCAGGAAGTGGGAGGGGAGGGCCCTGTCCCACAGGGGGAGGAGGCACCCCGGGGATCCAACCACAGTAACACCACCCTCCACGTACACCCACAAAACCCACAGACGGCCTGGCCACAGGGATGGGGGGCATGTGCGAAGCAAGCGGAGACCCAGGACAGCCCTCAGGAGGCAGAGGAACAGGATCCAGGTACGACCGGCCCAGCGGACCTGGGGTGGAGGCCCTGGGCAAAGTTGCAGCGACCGGGGCCGGGACCTGGATGCTGGTAAACAGTAACAGGTCTCCGTTCCCATTGCAGCTCAAGGTTGCCTGGAGGTGCACGAGGCGAAGGTCGCGGAGGAGGAGGTGGTCGAGGAGGGTCCGGCTGCGCCCCCGCTACCCAGTGAGGCACACCGCTATGGTAGGTCAAAGTGGCCAAGGGGTCACAACGTGGAGGTGGGAGGCCATACAAGGTGGAGAGGGAGGCTCCCGGGGCTGTGTACCCTACACCAGAACCGCGTCCGGCAGCCCATGCCACACCACGGGGCACCCCACCAGAGGGGTATACCGCCCTCGGTGGCCACACACCAGTGCAGCCGCATGGCTGTGAGTTGGGGGCGGGGAAGACCGGGCATGAACCCACTGGGGTGCCGGGAAACACAAACCCAGGGAAAGGGACACAGGGGGAAGGCCAGTGGGGGGGACAGGAGATGGTCCAGGATGGAGGGGGTGCACAGCTGTAGGGCGCCGGCAGCACAGGGGGTACAGGGATGCAAGGCTGGAGAGGATGCCCCACTACTGCACTAGCACCGTCGGAACCCACACCCCCACCCGCCCGTGCCCTATAGGGGTTGGGCCAGAGGGGGTAAACGGGAGTGGTGTTCGGCTCCACAATGGGTCCCACAAAACACAGGACTGTCACAGGCCCTACCAGCAGTTTGCCCCAGCCGGTGGGGGACCCCACACGATGATAGGGCAGGGGGGCACACACGGGAGCAACAAGACAGAGCACCAACAACATGGGGGGGCTGCCCTCTGTGACACCCCAGGAACCATGTTAGGGGACAGTGGTGCGCTCTGGGCAGGCTTACTAACATGGGATGCAACCTCTCCTTCACAGAACAGCGACCAGCTCATGTGAGGGGTGCAGCTGCCAACAGTGTGAAGAGGAACTGGGAGATGTGGGTCACCAACCGGCAGTGGAGGGAGGACCTGGGAAGGGAGCTGCTTGAGGAATCCAGGAGGTAAGCCGAGGTGCACTCCCAGGAGCTAGAGCTCACCAGGGAGCTACTAAGAGGGAAGGGGGAAAGGGACCGGGAGATCCTGGCAGCTATGATGACCTGGTCCTGCACTGAGCACCTCTGGGACAGGTGCCAGGCTGCCATCTTCCACTGTGAGCTGCGGCTTGACAGAGCGGAGGCGGTGTGCGCCCGTGCCATGCTGGAGGGTCAGGGCACAAGTGTCATGGACCTCATGGGGGAGGCGGTGTTGGCCCTGCACTGTGACCCCCAGTGTGACAGGGGATGCCAGGCTGCAGATGGAAGAATGGCAGCCGACATACACCACGGCGCCCACCCACTGGTACAGGTGCCCCCTCCCCTGCACTTTGGCCAACCCTGGTTTCCCCAGCAGCATCCCTTCCCAGGCCTGGTCCAAAGGGTTTCCCTCCCACACATAGGTCCACAAGATCTGCCGGTGGGGCCGCCCTTCCAGCCCGCACCCGTGTCGGTTCCCCCACAGCTGCAACCCCGACCCCTCCACTGGGAACCAACGGTTCCACCCAACAACCCGGCACCCCAGAATGACCAACCACGTGTGTCTGCTGCCCCACCACCTCAGGTAAGACCGCTGCACCTCTGCCCCCTGACGGTGGGGGGCGCTACCCCATTGGGGGCCATGGGGGAAGAGGGGACCCATAGGCCACTCCCAGGAACCCCAGTGGGCGAAGCACTGGTGAGGGAAGGAGACAAGTGCCCATGTGGAATGCTTACTCCATGCTTGTTATACCTTACAGGGTCCCGCACCAGAGGCCGGTGTGGAGCAGGCAGTAGATGACAGGGAGCCCAGCCCGTGTGGTCACCGATTGCTGTGCTCGGCAGCAGCAAAGACCCACTGGGATGCAAGTCCTGGTGGTGCAGCCAAGCAGGGGCGAGGGCGCCCCCGAAAATAGAGACTCCCACCCCATTGTACAGTTATGTCTCAAATAAAAGCGCTGCACATGTACCTCCATCTCACTTTGTCTGTTCCGGGACTAGTAGGTGGGGTGGGGCTGGCAGAGGGGCACAGGCTGGGTGAGGGTCTGCTACCACGCCGGACCAGGCAATGGGGTTGGGGAGCCGCTCACCGAGTCTGCAGCCAGCACTGGTGTGTGCAATGAGCACAGTTACACAGCACAGGTGGATTGGTGACTGGTGGCATGCAGGTCACTGTGCAGCTACTGCACCCTGTGGCTGTCAGCAACAGAGGGCACTCGTACCCAGGCAACACACTGGACCAGTTCACAGGACCCCCTTGCCTACACAAGGCATGTAGGCATTAGATGCTAAGGGTATAGACAAGGTTTATTGATGGGGTGTACAGGGTTATGGGCTGGGGTGTGGGTTGGGCACGGCCCCGTCGTCTGCTGCCTGGGCAATAATGCGACGGCAGAGGGCGTCCCTGTTCTCCTTGGAGATCCACCGGAACGCCCCGCCCTGGGCATGTTGGTACAGGGGCATGGGGCCTGCCCTCTGTACAGGTGGTGGGTTGTCCAGGGCGGTGCCTCTGGTCTCACATATGTTGTGCAGGATGCATGCTGCCATGACAAAGATGGGGGTGTGGTCTAGGTCAAATTGGCTCCTGTTCATCAATAGGTGCCAGCGCATCTTCAGCTGCCCGAAGGTCCACTCCACCACGCTGCGTGCTGACGACAGGCACTCATTGAACATGTGATGGTCAGGGTTGCGCACCACTGGGTAGGCCCTCATGAGCCATGAGCTGAGCGGGTAGGCAGCAGGTGTGGGGCGGAGGGGCTGTAGCACGGGGTCGAGCAGCAAACAGAGAACGGCAACACCGAGCTGGGTGGACACAGAGGAGCACCTGCAATACCAGGGGAGAGAGGGTCATGGGCACAGGCCACACAGAAGAGTGTGCTGAGGCCAGGGCACGTGCCAGCAGGGGGTGGTTGGGAGTGGGGAGCTGCAGAACCATGCTGCCAGGGGACGAGTACCCACAGCCCAGGGATGTGTTGCTGCGACTTCTGGGTGCAGCCCGCCTGCTGCTGTGCATGATGCTACAGCAGATAGCTCTGCTCCGCCTGCCGGGTCGAAGCTCCATCCTCCTGGGGGCACGGCGGCGGAGGGCCACAAACCTCAGGAGGGCAGCGATCATGTGTTAAGGGGGAGGAGGGCAGTCCTCCAACGCCATGCACTGTTGACAGCACCCACATCCCCATCATATGACCCCCTCATGCAAAGATCGACCACATGAACCAAAAACAGGCCTTCTCCATCAATCTGCAGGCTGTAGTGGATCATAGGGGCCTGTTTATAGATGTGTACACAGGCCAGTCGGGGTGGAGCCATGTCGCGCGTATCCTGCGTGCCTCCCCCTTCTATGCAGGCATGTTCAATGGGGAGATCGCCCCCAACCTGTATCACGTTATAGCGGGGGTTCCCATGGCCCCTGTAGTGATAGGGGACCCCGCCTACCCGCTCAGCCCATGGCTCATGTGGGCCTATCCAGTGGCACGCAACCCAGACCACTGCCTGTTCAATGAGCGCTTGTCGTCCACACACAGTGTGGTGGAGCGGGCCTTTGGGCTCCTGAAGACGCGCTGGCGCCTCCTGATGAACAGGAGCCAATTCGACCTGGACCATTCTTGTCCTGGCAGTGTGCATCATGCACAATGTATGCGAGGGGTGCTTCCCTGGACCACCCACCACCGGTGCACAGGGCCGGCCCCGTGCCCCCGTACCAACATGCCATGGGAGGGGCATTCTGCCACATCTCAGAGGAGAACAGGGACGTCATCTGCCGCCACATCGTTGCCCAGGAAGCTGAACACCGGGCAGCGCCCGACCCACACCCATGTCCATAGTCCTTTGAACCCCTTCAATAAAGCTGGGTAGTACCCGTGAACCACAGCCCTGCCTCTGTGCCGTGTGTGGGCAACAGGGGTCCAGGGACTGGGTACTGTGGGCTGCCGGGTTGCATGCACACTCCCCTCGCTGTCTTCTGCGGGGTGCTTGGGCCCCACGGTGCCCTGCCTGCTGCCTCCTGCCGGCCCGCCAGTGACAGGTCTGTGTACACTTGTTCCAGCCACATCTGGCAGCTGCATCACCAGGCTGGGCCCCGGCGGCCGCCCAGGCACTGTACAGTGCCACCCCCGCCATGGAACCCCCCCCCAGGATTCCTCCCCCGCCACCTGTCCTGGGACAGAGGAAGCAACCGTGAGGTGTAGCGTGCATACAAAGGGAGGGGGTGGCTAACTTCGGGGGCACCCATGCCCCCTCTTGGCTGCACCACTGGGGCTCGCAGGCCGGCGAGCCCTAGCCGTAGCCGACCGCAGGGATCGCCGACTGGACGGCCCGGCCCCCCCGTCATCCACTGGCCGCTCCATCCTGGCTTCTGCTGACGGCCCCTGTGAGGAGGAACAAGAATGGGGTAAGCGATTGTCATGTGCACCTATCTCTGTCCCACGCTGGGGCCCAGGCCACTGGGGGCCTCGTGGTCACCCAGGAAGCCCCCTATGCCCCACACGAGCATAACACGTAACGTGGAGCAACCCCCTATGAAGGAGGCCCTTGTACCGACCCTCCCATGGTAGTACAGACCCTACGCAGGCTAGACGTGCTTACCAGAGCTGGTACGCTTGGCTGTGGTCAGAGCCGTGGCACTATGGCTCCTGTGGTGCATGTGCTCGGTGCAGGTTCTGTACTGGGTTCCCTACCAGGGCAGTGCCCTGTGCAGTGCTCCCTCATCCCCGTCCACCCCACCCCCCCGTGTAGTGCCTCCCACCCCACAGGGCCCTGGGGTGCTGCGTCCTTACCGGAGGGGGTAGGGCGGCCACCATGGGTGGTTGGTTGTCCTGAGGTGCACAGTCCTGGGGTGGGAGTGTCGCTTCCCGGTGGAGGGGTCGGGGTGGCAGCAGGGGTGGGGGCATGGGCTGGAAGGGCGGCCCCGCCAGCAGAACCTGTTGTCCTATGTGGGGGACCCTGTGGACCAGGCCCGGATAGGGTTGCTGCTGGGGGAACCACGAGCGGCCGAGGTGTGGGCACCTGCACTAGTGGGAGGCCGCCATGGTGTTGGCTGGCTGCCGACCCTCCTTCCGCAGCATGGCGGGGCCTGTCGCACTGGGGGGTCACGCTGCAGGGCCTCCACGGCCTCCCCCATGAGGTCCATGAGCCGTGCAGCCTGACCCTCCAGCCCGTCACAGGCACCGCTAGTTGCGTTGGAAGGCGGCAGCCTGGCGCTTGTCCCAGAGGTGCTCGGTGCGGGACTGGGCCATCATGGCAGCCAGGATCTCCTGGTCCCTTTTCCCCTCCCCTCTGATGAGCTCCCTAGTGAGAGCAAGCTCCCAGGAGTGCACCACGGCTAACCGTTGCGATTCCTCCAGCAGCTCCCTGCTGAGGTCTTCCCTCCAGTGCCGGTTCCTGGTCCGCATCTCCCTGTTCCGCTCCACGCTGCCAGCAGCTGCACCCCTTGCATGAGCGGGTGCCTGGTCTGTGAACGGAAAGTTGGACACCACATTAGTGCTTCCGGCCTGTGTACCCCGCTGCCCACTACCACATAACCAGGGGTGCCTGGTGGGGTGGCCCCCATAATTTGGAAGCTCCCCATAGCCCTCACCTGTGGGGTCCCCCTGCCCTACCCTCTTGTGGGATGGCCCCCCGGCAGCTGACTGCTGCTGGTGGGACCGTGACGGTCATGTGTGCCATGGGGGCCGCTGTGGGCCCACCAGCCCCTGCCACCTGCCCCCAACACCCCGACCCCTGCTGGTTGTGGTTGCACGCTCCCGGGTGCCCCCCTCCACACCCTGTACCTCCTCCACCCTCTGCACCCGGCCCCCCTGTGGCCCCTTGGCCGGTGTGCCCCACCATGGAGATGCGCCCACCTAGTGGTGGGAGAGCTGCCGGGCCCGCCTCATCCACCTCCTCCTCCGTGACCTCCACCTCGTGCACCTCCAGACTGCCTTGTGCTGAAATAGGATGGGGGGCCATTACTGTTTGCCATCCCCCAGTCCCGGCGGCTCTGTCTGGGCCATCCCCCCTCCGGCCCTGCTGAGCCAATCTTACCTGGATCCTGTCCCTCCGCTTCCTGGGGGCCATCCTGGGTCTCCGCTGGCTCTGTGTGTGCTCCGTCTCTGTGGCCGGTAGGCCTGTGGGTGTTGGGGGTGCGTGTGGAGTGTGATGGTTCGGTGCTTGGATCCCCGGGGCGCCTCCTTCCCATGGGATGGGGCTGTCCCCTCCCGCTTCCTGGCTGGCCTCGCTGGGGGCACCTCCCCCCCCCACTCTGTGGGGTTGGTCGGGGCGTTGCATGGTGGCCCTGTATTTGCCCCTGGCGAAGTCGCTGCCTTGTGTGCAGGAGGCCACGATGTCCCCGTCCATGCAGAGGAACTTGTCCAGCTCCTCCTGGAACTCGGATGTGCACATGGCCCGGCTGGACTTGAGATTGTTGTTCTTGATATGTTTATATCCAGACCTCAAGTCCTTTGCCTGCTGCATCCCTATTGTACCTCTGCCAGTGCATCTCCTGGGCGATGGCTTCACAGACCTGTCTGGTCTTGTAGCTGCGCACCAGGTCGTGCTGGATCCTTTCAGACCCTCACACGCATTTAAAGTCCCATATCTCCTGCCTTGACCAGGGCTCCCCCTTTGGGACCCGCTTGTGGGGGGCCGACTGGTTTGGCGGCATGGGGCCCACCCTATGGATGTGGTAGCCATGGTGATGGTCGTGTCCTGTTGGGGGTAGTGCATTAGGGGTTACTCTGGGTTCTGCTGGCCCCCTCCGTGCCCCCGAGGGGTCTGCCCTCCCCTCTCCCCTGCTCTGGCCCTTCTGCTCACCTGGCTGTCTGGGGGGCCCTCCTCGGCCGTCATCTGGTGGTGCGGTACTCCGTTGTCTGGGAGCTGCCCTGTGGGGATGGGGGACCGGGTTATGCGGCTGCGGCCTGCCCTGTGTTTTCTGGCCCATGATACTGGGCCTGGGGCTTGGCCCTCCCATCCCTGTGTGTGGGGAGGGGTGGTTCCCTCACGCTCACCTCGCTCTCGCTGCTGCTCCTTGGGCAGTGCCCCTGGGATGTGCTGGGCTGGGGGTCCTTGACTGGGGAGGGCGGTGCGGATCCTCTGCCCTGTGCCGGGAGACGTGCACTGTGTTACAGCCTGGTGCATTTTCCCCCCCCGCCAGGGTGGCCCCCCCCTTGTACCTCCCGTCCAGGCTCCCCCGTACCAGTGGCCTTGGATCCCCCCTTGTGCCTTCTGCCTGGGGCGCCCCCCTGCACCACCTTGCCAGGGCTCTCCCCCCCTCGGGAACTCCTGGGTCCCCGTGCCCACCCGGCCCCTTCCCACGGGTGGGGCGTCGTTGGCTCCCTCGGTCTTCTCGTTGGCCTTCCTGGTCGCCATCGTGGGAGCCCGCACGCGTGTGCCATGGTTCCGCCCTCCTTTACGGGTTCTCAGCTGGACGTCCGGTGTCCCACCTCCGTGGGCGTGTCTGCGTGGCGGCACGTGCGTGACCAGTGGTGCTGGCGCAGTGTGGCTCTGCTGGTCCGGCCTGCGTGGGTGTGGGTGTTTTTGCTTTTACACGGACGCTCGGGTGTTGGACACCCATCTCCACCCACGGAGGGTGCCAGCTCCCTCGCGGCTGCTCTGTGGGTGCTGGCGGGTGTGTCAGGCATGCGCCCCCACCCAGTCGTGGACTTTTTCACAGACGCTTTCCCACCCATCCGATGGGTGTTTCCGGGTGTTCGTGGGTGGGTGGCGTCGGTGTAAAAGTGGCCAAAAAGTTCCTTTGGATTGGAGCCATATTTAATCTTAGTACAAAATCACAAATTAAGAGAGATTTCAAGAGTACATTTTAGTTTGGTGAACTCTGCAGTGGTAAATGGTAGATGGCTGTTTTGACAGGAATTTCTCATGTAGATGATTATGGAAAAAAATGAAGTGGATTACATTAATCATTATTTATGGTCCTATAGTTTTTTTTTTATAATATTAGAGGTAGATATCTTTCTTCCTTCACCTACAAATTTTATTTTTGGATTAATACTAGGGATGTGCGAATGCAATTCAGAAGTTTGGAGTTCGGGCCGAACCCGGCCTGTTTGGATGACTGAACCGAACGTCCGAACCGAATGCTCGAACAGTTTGGATGAGTTCGGCGGTGGGAAAAATGTGACTGAAAGTCAAGAAAAACGTGACTGGAAGTGGGAGGCAGCTGAGGAGCAGACTTCCTGGCACCAGGGGTGGAGACCAGGGGTGGTTTCAGGGTCAAATGATACCGATACCGAAAAAATTGAATTCGGTTTCTGTTTCTGTATCGATAGTGCTATTTTCGGCTGTTTGGCCGAATCAAACTCCGCCGAACCCGAACTAGGGTTTTGGACCGAACGTCCGAACATCCGAACCGTGTTCTGTTCGCCCATCCCTAATCAATACTGAAGAAATTATTTGGCTGTTGTCCAGTGATTTGTTGCCTGTTTTACATGCTTTAGGAACCTTTTTATTACTAGGTTAAAAAAAAAAAAAAAAGAGCTAAAATTTCATAACTTCTGTGTCAAAGTTTAATTTTTAACAGTTTTATTAGGTAAATTATTAGGTATTGTGTATTTTAGATTTTTTTTGCTAATAAGCTATTATGTTGATTAATTTTATTTATAAACTTGGTCAATGTTTTATATTTATATATACGCTTGACAAGACCTATCAGTCAGATCAATACACTGAAACTGATTTATATTTTGGCAAAAGTCGTGAATAAAATAAACTAACTAACACTGCAGCTTGCCTTCTATTGGGGGTAGGATGCTGGGAGCACATTGCACTAGTGCTCCAGAGTCTGCACTGGCTCCCAATAGCTTCCTATGCACAATTCAAGATGTTGAATCCAGGCCTGTAAAGCCCTAAATGGCCTGGGCCCACCTATCTGAAAGACTGACTCTTCTCGCTCATGTTCCATCAGCTGAGAGCACCTTTTTGCATGAACTATGTGCTCATCAAATTTGCACAGCAATAATTGGCAGAATCAATGTTGTTTTTGGTGGCTGCCATTACTACTATTCATTTCATTTTTATAGCGCTGCACGGCATACACAGCATTTTATAGTCACAGATTTTCAGAGACAGATCCATGCCCATTGGGCTTACAATCAAAGATGGACAAGAGTGAAGGGAACATAGTAAAAGACATACACACATTCTCTTCGGTGGAGAGTTTTTGTGACTTGCCGAAGGCCACCCAGTGAGCTCATCTCCAGGTTAGGACTTAAACCCTGGTTTCCCAGATCCACAGCCAGCACATTAGCCACCACACTACACCACCCTGGTTCACTAGGTTAAAAGGTTGTGACTTGCTCAAGGCCACCCAGTGAGATTATGGATAGTAACTCCCTCTCCCTAGAGGTTCATCTGAGCTTGCCCATCTTTCAGAGGCAATTTAAGACATTTTTATTTGGGTAGGCAGGGTTAGGTTTTGGGTGTTTTACTTTTGTCTACATTTTTATTTCATGTGTTGTAACCTGTGGGATAGAGTGGGAAAATAAATAAATAAAGATATCATGCCAGCACGATTTGAATTCCTGTAATATTATTTAAGAGACTAGACTTACGATTCCTTTTTTGAGCTCCCTCTGCTCGTTCCAGTGAAATCTTGACTGGATCTCAGTTAAAGTGCCACTGAAATCCATGGCAAAACTCGCATTGGCTTTGAGGGAGGGTGACGGTTTGAGGACTGCACACCAAAGAGCTAATAACACTCTATGGGGCGAAGAAAGAATCTAGGACTAGAGATTAGGGGGAACGAAGCCTGTCGCCATTAAAGTCAATAGTTGATTTGTCCTCACTAACTTCAGTGGGGTCAGGCTTTCCCCCTTGGCTGCGTGGCTGGGACAGACCAGAAGCCCCATTGAAATTCTACGTCTATAGGCAGTAGGCACAGTAAGGGCAGTACCGTCACGGAAACTTCAATTTTGTAGCGCGCATGCGCTCAATATTCGCCCATGCGCACTGGCAGCTGCAGAGGCGCTTGCGCATGCGTAGGGAGTTGCTCTGACTGCCTTCACACGGGGATCCGCATCCGGGTTGCCGCTTTGCCTATTGTCTGGGTTACCGGCTCTGTGGGGAGGAGCCTGAAGGGAGCGGTGCTCCTGCCGGGGCTCTCCGGGACACCGCTCTCTGCGCCCGGTAGCCGCAGTCCGGCTCCAGTAAGTGATCCCTGTAGCGCCGCCCCGTCCCACTCGCGCCCCCTTAGCATGTCCCTCCATGCCCATCCCCACCCAGCGGGACCCTAGTGCCCCACTCCCGCCTGCACGGGCTCTCGCGCAGGCGCAGCCTCCGCGTGTTACTTTCCTTGTACCTTACTTCCTTCTCTATCTCCCACTCCCCCCGCCATTTTCCTCAAGGACCCTCCTCCCTGGGATGGAGCCTAAATTCTGCTCCCCCGCTTATTGCTCCCCTCGCCTCCAGACGGACGCTCCATGGTGTTCTTCCTGGAAGACCTTTATCCACGTCCCACCCCCTTGCCAAAACAGGGCCTTCTAGAACCGTCCCAACTTGTTTAGTACCCATCCCTGTTCACCTGGGCTCATAACTTCTAGAGCTTTCTCCCCATGTACAAGGCTGTTTTGTATCTCTGACTGTGCTTGAGGTGGGGGTATTGTGTCTTATTTTCGATGTGTGGGCTGTGTTCTGGGCTATACTAATTATTAGAAAAGTCTGTCCCTTCCCCAACTTCTTCTATAATTGAAATGGGGTAAAGGGCTTCTGTGTATTGGGACTTAATTTTCATTACTATATTTAACGGTAATATATGTTTCTTTCAACAGTGGACCGTAGTTCAAAAAGGAGACCAGTGAAGCCTTTGGCAGCTTCGCTGCTGGAAGCTTTAGATTATGATAGCTCAGATGACAGTGATTTTAAGGTTGGAGATGCTTCAGGTAAATGCTTCCTCTTGTCTTCCTACCAAAATATTCTGAGTTTTTGTACGTTTAAAAGACATAATTGTGGCTTGCAGTTTCTAATATATCTGGAGTGAGAGAGACGGTAGAATTGGTAATTTTGTAGCATCTACATAGGTTCAAAATCTATTGGCAAATGGGCATCTGAAGCTCCAAGAGTCTGAATGATTATTTTGCAAAAGGGATGCAGCTTCCCCTGTCAGTAGGGAAGCAGCAGTGCTCCATTTCTCACCTGCAGTACAAACCCTGGACTTGTTTTGAAGGGTGTAGGAGTGCTCCCATGCCCCCTGTTCAGTGGAGACATTGGAACACACCAGAACATACTGTGCAAGGGAGTCCACTTTCCACATGCCTGCCAGCAATGTAAGCCCCACTTATGTTGCAGGTGAGGGAAAGAGCATGCTGTATGTGGATTTCTTTCCAAAGCAAAATCTGTGAAAATGATGATTAAGTAATAGATGCTTCCAAGCAGTCCTTTGATAGAGCAATGAATCAGTTAAGTATAATCTCTGTGCACATTGATTCTCTTGATTTTAATTTCTGTGACAAAGGATTGTATGGAAATATCTGTTATTTACAGAGCTATTCTCTGACAAATAATGTGCATGCTAGTAGTCTGCACGCACTAGAGTTCAGTTTATTCAGTGAGATTTGTATGCAGCTAACGGCTAGTATTTTCTCCTGAAGTTTTGGATTGCTCATTATGATGTTGGGACAAAATGACTAAAGTAGTAATTTCATTCCAAACACCTTCCTGTTGTTCATTAGGCTCTCAAAAACTTACCTAACCAGACTTCCTGCATATGGTCCTAGTAGAAAAATGCTTTGAAAAATTATTGTTGATTATTTTTTTCACAGTTCCACTCAGTGGCCCTAATTGGATTAGTGTCCATTTTGTTAGTTGTGCAAGCCCATGGTGAAACAAAACACATTTTCCTTTCTCAAAGAGCTAATAATTTAAGGCCCTTTATGTTGCAACCTATATACATGGATTGACTTTTGCTTCCATGAGGAGCTCTCATGAAGCCTGGGTCAATGGCCAATCCTACAAAGATACATTCTCTTTGCATAACTTTGTGCAGTCTAACTGATAGTGAAGCAAGGACAGAAGCTTTTGCATGTCTGGGTCCCTAGTAGTGCTGAAACAACTCTGTCCTCTATTTTCTCTGGAAAACCTCAAGGATTGAGGTACTTGACTCGGTTTTCCGAGTTCCAAAGTTTTGAGGAATGCCCCCTGAAACTCTGGAACTTGGAAAATTCTTGACTGAGTACAGGGAAGGGGCCAGAGGCCGGCACTGGGCCCATGATCCCCCTTCCCTGGCCCCCGCTGGCTAGGGAGTGACTAGGTCAGTGGGGACCAGAAAAGGGGGAGGCGGGGGCCTAGTGGGGGGGCTCAGGGGTGGCGTGCAAAGGAGGTGGGGGGCCTAGCAGGGGCTGAGGGGATAGAGTACTCGCCCTCTGGAAGGGCTCTAGCAATGCGTGGCTTCCTCTGGACTGGGTAAGTTTGAAAAAAAGAAAAGAAAAAAGCTGGGCATGCTCAGACCTTTCCAAGATGGCACTGGCAGCATCAGCACGTTGTGGGCACTATCTTGGATGTGGCCAGATGGTTCTTCTGAGCATGCCTGGAACCGTCTGGGCACATCCAAGCCATTTGGTCCTTCTGAGCATGCCCAGATTTTTTCCCCCCCTCCAAACTTACCCATTCTGGAGGAAGCCACACATTACCAGAGCCCCTCCGGAGTGCGAGTACTCTACCCCAAGCCCCTGCTAGGCTCCCCTTTCTTCCCTGGCCCATTCCTCTCCCCCAGCTCCTTCTGGCCCTCTCCTCAGCCCTCCCTCCTGGAATTTCCGAGTATTCTTCGAGGGTCCGAGTTCCAGTGTCGGAATCCTCGGAAGAAGTTCTGAGTAACTGCCGAGGACTCGGCCCCAGTACTTGAAACCTCGGAAATCCTCATGAGTACTTGGAGCACTTATTTGGTGTAGCCCTAGTTTGTAGATATGATTTGACAAATGTGTTTTGGCAAACTAACAGTGAAACCAGGCAGATAGCTGCCTTTTGAATTAAGGACATTTTTTTATCATAATGAAGACTTGCTCTTAAAAGAGTTTAGAGTAAAAGTAACTAAACTCATGTCTGTTTCCAAGGTGTAGGATGTATTCATAAAACACTGCACTGACGGGGAGGCCTGTGGAGTTCAACATTACCACATGGGTGCTGGTGCTCTGAGAATGACCTTTCCTTGCGAACAAACTGATGTTACACAATGTGGAGGGTTTGCTCATAGGGAAAAGCCAATCCTGGGGTACCAGCCTGCACAAGGAAATGGTGCATGGGATGTGCTGCTTGGGCTTTCCCCAGCCAGTGTGTTGCTGTGTGCGAATACCGTCTCATTCTCTTTCAGCACCACAGACAGAGTTTAGAGTAAAAGTTCCCTTGATGAATGTTCGGAAGCTGTAGTTGGTGCAGAGCACAGTGGCTTGTCTTTTGTTAGGGGCAGGCTTCTGGGAGTCACAGAGAACACATAGAAGGGTAGTGTGTGGACCTAAATTAAATTATTTCCATTAAGGCTCAGGGTTGCTTACATCGTATAAAAATCCCCTAACACTTTCCCTAATCCCTCCACCCACTCTCACCCCAACCCTATCCCTGCCTGCCAAACGCCTGACCAAACAAAACTGCCTTGCATCGATTTTGGAAGATGAGCAAGCTTGGGCTTAGATGGATCTTCAAGAGGAGGGAGTTCCATAATTGTGGGGCAACCACTGAGAATGCCTTTGTGTGCCCTTGTTGTGGGACGCTCATGGGCGGATGGTATCTACAAGAAGGTGCTTTTGACTGACCACCGAGGTGTGACGGAACATGAGGGAAGGTGGTCTTCCAAATACTTGGGGCCTGAGCGTTTTAGGGCTTTATAAGTCACAACCAGCACCTTGAATTGTTCCTGGAAAGCTATTGGCAGCCGGTACAGACTCAGGAACACTGGTGTAATGTGCACCCGGTGGCCTGCCCCTAGCAGAAGACGGACTGCTGTGTTCTGTATCAACTACAGCTTCCGAACAGTCATCGAGGGCAGCTCCACGCAGGGTGCGTTGCCTTGAGGTTATGCATGGCTGATGGTGGCCAAATCTGAATCTGATTTAAAAAGTTGCAGCCTTCTTACCAGAAAAAGTTCAGACTAGATGATTAGAGAGAGGATTTTAAAAATTGAAGTGACTTAAGATAGAAATGATTGGGTAGCTGAAAGAAACCTAGAAATAAAATTTGATTATTTTGTTAATTGTTATTTGTATTATTAGTACTTAAAGGTCTCATTGACCTAAGATATACACAAATAGGGAGTCATAGTCCATGCTGTGAATATCTACAAACGTTTAAAACCTGCACCCTAATTTAGAGTTTCTTGATGAAAAGAAGACAAAACCCCCAAACAAAACCCAATTGAGGCATTTTGTGTTATGTGATTGAGAAACATCTGTGCTATGTTTTAGCAGTTGATGACTGTTCTAAAACTTCAGAGTTGATGTCTCTATAAGCTTACACTTAAGCTTGGAATGAGAATGCTTACTTTGCTGAATTTTGGGAAACGTTTAATACAGTTATGAATGTTTTGGATATATGAGTATTGCTTTTAAGTGGTATTTAAAACAATAAAGGCAAAGGTATAGCTGTAATACAAATATTGTTATATATTCCTGTACCCTGATTATCCCAAGGTACAGTGCAGTCAAATGATGAACAGGGCTAAAAAAGCAGATGATTGAGGAAGGATGTTATGAAATATGTATCTTATTTGTGATATTTGGGATTATTAATAACCAAAAACTATTTATTTGCCATGGCCTCAGTCATGAATTTTACTGGTTTGTGCCTTGGCAAAGCTCCATTGAATTCACTGGGGCTCTACATAAGCACAAGAATCTGCCTGTGTAAAATTGCCCTGACCCAGATCTTTCGGGACCTGACTGAAAGAGTCAAATCCAGGTCGGGTGCAATTTTCAGCTGATCAGGCCCTCTTGTGGAGAACCATGTAGTCACTATGTGATGGGACTACATTTGAAAGGGAAGGAGAGACTTGGTCATTGCGCCCTCTCCCTTCTGATAGCATTCTTCAAGGAGTGGGAATGTGGTACTCAGGCAGTATTGTACATTGTGTTGCCCCTCCCCTCTCTGATGTAGATATGAACCTTGTGGAGTGGTATGACATAAGACATTCTGCAGGGACTGGTGCAATATTTGTGCAGGGTCATGTTGAGCCCCAAAAGATTCCTAGCTCTTGAGTAAGTATGGAAAGTCTGGTCCAAGCAGACCTCTTATGTAAAACATCTTCCAGGGTCATGGCCTACATGTCTAGCAATAATACTTTATTTGCTTCAGAATTTACATGGTTCAACTTGATGAAATTAATGAATTTTTCTCAAATGAATATAATCCTTTATGTTCAGTCATTTACGTACTTCCTGTATTATGTAATGAATGACTGCATGCTCAAATAAGTTTTTTTTGTGTATGAAGCTGTTCAATAAATATACGCTAGTGCTTTTTTGGATTTGTCACTGTCTAAATAAATACATAATTACCCCCACTTAAAAAAAGGAAAGCATTAAGAAAATTTCAATAAGAAATTAATTAAATTAATTATAAGTACCAAAAATAGTGTTCAAAATAAAGAATTCAAGTGTCATATTTCCCTCACTAATGGTAAGTAAGTATACCCAGTGATGTGGGGTTTCCTGAAAACTTTGAATTGGAAAATTTTCCAGAAAACTTTCCCATTCAAATTTTCTTACTTGTTAAAATTAATTTGCATAAAAATTGCATATGACAATTTTGAATCAGAAAACTTTTCTGTTATGACTGGTGCGGCAGCTTCGTCCGTACATCTCAGACTCTAACCTGGCCGCTATCATCCATGTTTTCATCAACTCAGGACTGGAATATTGTAATGTGCTCTACAATAGTGGTGACAGTTTGAAGACTGCAGCTGGTGCAGAATGCAGCGGCCCATCTCCTTACGGGGATGGGCCACTGGGAGCACATTACAGCAGTGCTCTTGTTCTCTGTACTGGCTGCCTATAGTCTTCAAGGTGTTGGTGCTTGCCTATATAGCCCTATACAGCCTAGGCCCTACCTATCTGCGGGACCAGCTCACTCCCCAGGCTCTGGTTTGACCCCTGTATTCAACCGAGGGTGCCTTTCTCCAAGTCCCCCAGAATACCTGGAGGATCACAACCCGGGGCACCTTTCTCAAAGTCCCCAAGGTATTCTGGAGGGTGACTATGGAGAGGGCATTCTCAGTGGCTGCGCCAAGACTGTGGAACTCCTTCTTGGCAGAGACCCATCTCTCTTCCTGCTGACGACAGTGCAAGACCTGGCTGTTCCGCTGAGCGTTTGGTGAGGGTGATGGGTGGGAGGATTGGGTCAGGGTGATCTTGGATTTTTTTTTTTTACAGCATTCAATTGTTTTATAATATACTTATCACTTATTGTTGTTTTTATTGTATTTTATGACTTGTTAGCTGCCTCGAGCTGCTTTGGCAGGAGGGGCGGGACATAGATTTATTTAAATAAATAAATAAAAATATATAGCACTTCACGATTTATTAAGGAATAGAAGATACTACAAAGGGCTGATACTGTAGCCCTTGTGTTCATAGTCATGCTGAAATCTATAGACATATGTACTTCTGTAGTAGGAGTTTACTGCATTATACGTCAGTGTTGAACTCGTAAATATCACAACCTGAATTTTTTGGATTCTGTGTTTCTGATGCTGCATCCATACTGAGGAAATAAGTATTAAAAATACTGATTTCAGTACCATACAGTAAATTTCAGTACAATACTGTATAAAAATATTTTTAAAAAATAAACGGGATTTAAATTTATAATTTGTATTTAAAAACTAAACTTACTATTTGTTAAACTGATTTTAAAAATATCTTTTCTCATTAAGTCCTCATCAAACTTCTTTGGGGCAATTGTTTAGGAACAGTGTTTGGCTGAAAATCTTTAGTTTGAGTTCAGGCTTTAATAGTGTGATATGTACTATGTATAGATTAACTTCCATAGAGGGAGCCATAGGGCGAAGAGGAGGGGCTGAACATGGTCAGAGCGATAGGCAAGGTGGATGACTTTAGCATTGAATGGAGAGGAGGGGGGCGAGATCAGAGCAGGTGAGACCAGTAAGGAGGAAATTACAGTAGACAAGACGGGAGATGAGTAGAACCTAGACTAAGGTTTTTGCAGCATAGATCCATGATCTGAACTTTCCCCTGTCCTCTTATCTGGCCTCTTCCCAAATTCTTATCTGGATTGCAAATCTTATACTAATTTTCAAAGTGGCCCACCAGAAGAAAGATTTAAACCATTTTGATTTCAATCAACAAAAAAAAAAATTTGAGGTATATTTCTTTTAATCATATTACTATTTGTACAATTTAATTATTTTCCTAAAGAAAGGTGTTCTCTCAGTGGTCAGTATAACCAGGAGCCCAATTCTCCCACAGAATTTTTTTTAAAAGTCCGCTGGAGTCGGAGGCTTGGGACCCAGTTCTGTGCCTCACCACACTGAGCTGAGTGGGGGGTGAGGCTGCCAGGGCTTGCCTCCTCCCCCCCCCCCCCCCCCCAGCAAACGAACACACCTAGTAGCGGGGGCGGCAACAGCTTCTTTCAGCGCTCTTCAGCCACTTCTTCTGGCCGCGTCCTGGCCCCTCCCAACAGGGCCTCCCAGAGCGACGCAGCCGGATGACGTCATTCAGCTGCATCGCTCGGGGAGGCCCTGTTGGGAGGGGCCAGGAAGCGGCCAGAAGGAGTGGCTGAAGAGCGCTGAAAGAAGCTGCTGCCGCCACCACCACTAAGTGTTAATTTCATTTTCCAGACTCTGGAGGATGAGGGCAGAGGCAAACACTGAAAGCCCCCCACCCACACAGCACAGCCTGGGGGGGAGGGAGCCCCAAGGGTTTATTCATCCCCCTCCCCACATGGAATCTCCTACCTCGCGTCTCCCCCAGTGCAGGCTGGAAATTCTGCATTGGGAGAAGCGGGGCAGGAGATACCACGTGGGGGAGGGGATTCTGCAGGAAATCCGTGAATTGCAGACAGGCATTTGGCTCAGGGCCCTGAGTATCACCATTAAAACATATTGATTTGATTATTTAAAACTAAACACAGTCCGTAGACTAGATCTGGTACTTTGTTAATCAGAAGAGAGAGACTCCGAATACATTCATGTGAATGCATAACATTTTTTTTATTCTACTTTCTCATATCAGAATGTTTATTTTTACTAGATAATTAACTTTTTATGCATAATTTTTGTCAATCTGCACAGGAAAGTAATTGAAATTCAGACAAATGCACAAAAGCAGAATTGTTAAAGCACTTTAACAGTTTAAGATTATCGTAAATGTATGGTATTATTTAAAAAAGGCAAAAAGTATTTCTGCTGTACTGAAAGTAATTAAGACAAAGTTTGCATGCAAGAAAAACAAGCTACGCATTTAGGGGTGGGAATCAAATATTTACATACTACCAGCAATGTGCCAGGCACGGACCAGTAATAATTAAAGACAGGTCCCAAGGTCTCACAATCTAGAATACCGGCAAATAGCAGCAACTGCCCCAATTTCAAGACAGAAATTTGCATGTGACTTGATCTTATGCTCAAAGTCCATAGGAAAGTGCCAACTGACTTCCAAGGTGCATGGATCAGGGCCATAGCTATCTGTTGAAGTCTCAATTCTGTGAAGAGACTTACACCAGTTCACAGCATTACTCACTGTCAGAAGACTGACTTCAGCAGGACTATTCTCAATGCATGCGCGCTGTTCCACATAGGCAGATGTTCCTATGGGATTAAGTAATTAGGGCCCCAAACCTACGAAGACTTACCCAGATCCTGCCTTTACATACTGTTCATAGCTTGAAATTGATGGTACTACTAATAGTGTGTAACAGACTTAGCATTATGATTTTGTTTGTTAATTTGTCGAATAGTCCAATACATGACAAACTGAGCCTTATTTTTAACTTGTACATTTCAGATATTTATTTTATTTATTTATTTTAAAAATTTATACTCCACCGCTCCTGCCAGGCAGCCGGGGGCGGCTAACAAATCAATCAGTAAAATACAATAAAAATACAAGAATATATATAAAACATTCAATAAAAACAACAATAAAAATGGCGAGAACCCCCCCCCCCCAATAACTCCCACCATTGTATCCACCCTCTCATCCTTCTCCCTCTCCAGACGCCTGGCGGGATAGCCAGGTCTTACAATTCCTATGGAAACTTGGGAGGTCTGGGGCCAGACGGGCCCCAACAGGGAGGGAGTTCAACAGGCATGGTGCGGCCACCA
The DNA here is from genome assembly GCA_003113815.1 of Sphenodon punctatus. Classification (NCBI taxonomy): domain Eukaryota; kingdom Metazoa; phylum Chordata; class Lepidosauria; order Sphenodontia; family Sphenodontidae; genus Sphenodon; species Sphenodon punctatus. Next base: position 1,764,011 of record QEPC01002135.1, on the reverse strand, counting down.
AGAACGCCCTGTCCTGCGTGGCCCCCTGGGAAACCTGGGTGACCTCCAACAGGGCGCCTCCAGCCGACTGCAGGGGCCGATCCAGAACCCGGGGAGTGAGGCGATCTCGCAAATAGGCAGGGCGCAGACTGTGTAAGGCTTTATAGGTCAAAACCAACACTTTGAATCAAGCCCGGAAGACTATTGGCAGCCAGTGCAGAGATCGGAGCACTGTTGTAATGTGCTCTCGGCAGCCCAACCCCACCAGGAGCTGGGCCACCGCATTCTTCACCAGCTGCAGCTTCTGAGCCGTCACCATAGGTAGCCCCATGTAGAGTGCGTTACTGCAGTCGAACCGAGAGGTGATAAAAGCATGGATGATCGTGGCCAGGTCCGGAACCGAAATCAGTGGCCGAAGCCGCTGCATCAGATATAACTGGCGGAAGGCACTCCTTGCCACAGCCTCCACCTGGAGATCCAGGCGGAGCTGCACATCGAGGAGCACCCCCAGGTTCCGCTCCTGGGAAGTCAGTGGAGGGCACACCCCCTCAACCCAGGGGGTCGCCATCTCCATAGAGTAAAAAACATAAACATATTGATTAACTCATTAAGGCATGTTAATAAGTAATTAATTTCTTTAATTTTAGAGTGTGTGAGCAATGTAATATGCATTGTTATGACAGAATTGTCATGTACTTTAAAGATGGCTTTCCTGCCCCAGTGTACCCCAGTTGGGACGCGCTGGGGCATTGAAGTGGTGACAGCATTTGAATCCTTTCCTATGCGGCCAGCTCCACTCTAGTACATTCAGCTTCCTGAGGGACATTTAAACCGGCTTCCTTGCCCCCGTGCACCCTGGCTGGAATGTGCTGTGGCAGGCAAGTGATGACAGAATCACTCTAGTGGAGCCAGCCACCTGGGGGACATTTAAACCAGCTTCCCTGCTCCAGTGAGTTCCAGTTCACACACACACACCCCAGCTCGCCCTCCTCCCGACCGCACTTGCCCCCTCACCTGTACCCACCTGGGCCCAGCTCACCTGCCCCCCCGCGCCATCCTCCTGTTCAGCTGGTACTGTGAGACAAGCTACCCCCCTTGCCCTCCTCCTGACCAGTCGTCCTCCCCCTACTACCCTGCAGCCCCCGCCAGCCATATTTACCCCCACCGTGGCTAACCTGACCCTCCCCTCCGACTAACCTGACCCCCTTGCTAGCTAAACTTACTCGCCCCAGCCAAACTTACCTGCCCACGCCAGCTATACCTACCTCTCTGCTCCAGGTACAATGCCCCCCGAACCTGACTCATTCCCCCCATAGCATCAGTCTGATGGCTGTATTTATTTTGACTTTGTTTTTTCTTATTTTGCTAATATACTTTATAGTGTGTCAGCTCTCCTTCACACTGAAGATATTTATACAACGTTGTATACACAATGCTAGGAGAGCTATAATAGGCATGTGCAACTTAACGATTTTTTCTATTCTCCTCAATGCGTCATTTTTTTAATGAAAACTTTTTATTAAAAGCACCATTCTCTATACAAAACTATCAGTGATTCCTTCACCCAGAACTTTTTGTTAAGATCCCTAACTAAAGAATAATCGCTTGCAAAAGGTTTTAGTCGCAACCATGGAAGTGAAGTGACTCAAAACTCATGTTAAAGATAGGCGGGGACTGAATGGAAATGCCGTCTCGCCTTAATGAATAGAGGTGCGATGGGGCCTCTCTAATATGCCACGGATCCATCCCGTATTTTGGAGTTCATGCCCTCATCAGTGCTCCCTTCCCTTGAACTCACTCTTTCAGTGATTGATCCACAGACTAGATCTGAAAACTAAAAGACGGCCTCGTTTAATTCTGCCCCTGGTTTAGAATTTTTCTAGTGCATTTTCAGTGCAGATGCTAATTTTTCTTAAAGCTTTTCTTTACCCTTTGCAAACAGAGCCATTTTGTGCCACTCTTAAGTTTTATTTATTACTTTTTCATTTGTATTTAAATTCATACAATTAAAAAAATATTTAATGCTATGTGGTCTATCTTCTAGAGTAGTTTTTAAAAATAATAGTTTGGCATACCATTTTGTAATTTATTCGAGTCTGTGGTACAATCCTAATTTGTCCAATGGCATTATTATTATTTATTATTTATTAGCATTTATATAGCACCAGCAATGTACCTGGCGCTTTACAGAGAAAAAGATAGACACGGTACCTGCCTGAGAGCTTACAATCTAAAGACTGGGGGAAAGGAGACAGGGAAGTGGGAACAGAGGGAGAGACAAGGGATGCAACAATCATGAGGATGTGAGAACTCAGGTACATGTTCTTGGCTTGGTTACAGTACATTGGGAGTTTGCAGATAACAGGTGGGGGATAATCGTGGGTGGGGATGGTTAAAAGGAGTTAGGAAGGGCAGAGCGGAAGATATGGGTTTTGAGGAGGGACTTGAAGGTACAAATGGAGGGGGCAAGGCGGATGTGGGCAGGGAGGGAGTTCCAGGCGTGCGGGGCAGCGAGGGAGAAGGGACGAAGGTGGTTGGGGGAGCAGGGAAGGCGTGGGAGTGTGGGAGGGGATGGAAGAGGAGCGGAGTGCTCGAGCAGGGGTTTGGAGGGAGATCAGGGTAGAGACATGGGGGGCCAAGGTTGTGAAGGGCTTTGTAGGTGAAGATGAGGAGCTTGTGCAGAATACGCTCAGGAAGGGGGAGCCAGTGGAGAGAGGAGAGGCTGCATGTGGTCAAAGCGACGGGCTAGGTGGATGATCCTGGCATCAGAGTTTTGAACGGAGATGAGGGAAGAAAGGTGAGAGTGGGGAAGGCCAGCTAGGAGGAGGTTACAATAGTCAAGGCGTGAGATGACTAGGGCATAGATGAGAGTTTTGGCAGACGAGACAGACCGAAAAGGGCGGATCTTAGCAATGTTGTGGAGGGAGAAGTGGCAGGATTTGGCCACGGAGTCAATGTAGGGTTTGAAGGTAAGGTGCGAGTCGAAGATGAAGCCCAAGCTACGGGCTTGGGGGACAGGGAGGATGGGGACCCCATCAATGGCAATTGACAGGGACGAGGGAGAGGAAGGATTGGGAGGGAAGATGAGGAGTTCAGTTTTCGCCATGTTCAGTTTTGAGTTGTCATTGAGACATCCAAGCGGAGATATCGGAGAGACAGGTATCAGAGAGACAGGGGGAGAGGGAAGGAGTGGAGAGATAGTTGAGTGTCATCAGCGTATAGGTGGTATTGGAAACCGTGGGAGGCAATGAGTTTGCCTAGGGAATGGGTGTAGATAGAGAAGAGGAGAGGGCCAAGGACAGAGCCTTGGGGAACCTCCACCGAGAGGAGGAGGGAGAGGAGTTAGGAAGAGATACATTGAGGAGCGGTCAGAAAGGTAGGAGAACCAGTCTAGGACAGAGTCCCGGAATCCCAGGGAGTGAAGCGATTGAAGCAGGAGCGAGTGGTCAACAGTGTCGAAGGCAGCAGAGAGATCAAGGAGGACAATAATAGAGTAAAGGTGGTTGGATTTAGCCACAAGAAGATTTTTGGTGATCTTAGCCAGAGTGGTTTCAGTGGAGTGAAGGGGGCGGAAGCCAGATTGGAGGGGGTCAAGGGAGGAGTTGGCGGAGAGGAGGTCTAGGCAACGGGAGTAGACAACCCGTTCCAGGAGTTTGGAAGCAAAAGGGATGAGCGAGACAGGACGGTAATTAGAGGGTTCAGAGTGATCCAGAGTGGACTTTTTGAGGATGGGGGAGACTGGCGTGTTTGAAGGCAGAGGGGAAGGAGCCGGTAGAGAGGGAGAGGTTGATGATGTACAGGAGGGGAGGGGCGACGGTGGAAGCAATGGAGGTCAGGAGGTGGGAAGGAATGGGGCCTAGGGGGCAAGTGGAGGGGTTGGAGGAGGAGAGCAGGGAGAAGATTTCTTTAAGGAAGGTGGGAGGGAAGGAGGACAGGAGAGAGGTGGGGGGAGGAGGGAGGGTGGGGCTTGGAAGTGATATCCAGCCGGCTCTTGTCAATTTTAGAGGTGAAAAGGAGAGCAAGATTCTGAGCGGAGAGAGAAGAGGGAGGAGGAGGACAGGGGCGTTTGAGAAGGAAGTTAAAGGTGGAAAAGAGGTGGCGAGGGCCCTGGGAGCAGGACTCAATATGTGAGGCATAGTACTGCTCTCTAGTGAGGGAGATAGCAGAGTTGAGCGATGAGAGGCAGAATTTGAAGTGGAGGAAGTCAGTGCTGTAGTGGATTTGCACTAGAGATGTTCAGCAGCCCGGGTGCAGGAGCAGAGTTGGCAAATGGTGGGGGTGAGCCAAGGGTGCGCGCGTTATGGGAGCGAGCTGGGCGGGAGGAGAGGGGGGCAAGGGAGTCGAGGGTGGAGGCGAGAGAGGAGTTGAAGGTGGAGATGGCAGAATTGGGGGGGGAGGAGGAGGAGAGAACTGAGGGAGGAGACAAAGTCCTGGGGCACAATGGCCTGCAGATCGCAGAAGGGACGGGAGATGGGAAAGAGGAGGGGGAGCAGTGGGAGAGGTTGAAGGAGACAAAGGAAATGATCAGAGATGGGATGGGGTTCGAAGGAGAGATCAGAGACAGAACAGTTCCTAGAGAACACGAGATCAAGAGAGTGACCATCAGCGTGGGTGGGGTAACTGTCTAGAGGTGGAGATTGAAGGAGGAGGCTAGGGAGAGGAAGCCAAGCCCCATACCAATTATCCCATGTCTTGGGAACATGGGGCCTCCTCTGTTTCTGCTTATCCTCTTTTTCCCCTCTTACATCATCATCATTAGGTACTTCCCCATGTATTAACATAAAAGTGTCAATAAACTCACACCTCCAAATCCTTTCCCTAATTGCCTGCGCTAAGTGCGCCCCCGGTAGAGAAAATGGGGCCGCGTTTAAGTGCATGCAAGTGCTCCCTTTGTACACAGTGAGGCAGATTACTAGTCTGTAAATAAAAATAACTCCTCTCCCCATCCACCTTAAACTCCACAAAAGGTGTGTATTGTGTAATGGAGAATGGCCCAGCACCTTTGTTTTGCAGGCAGGGATGGGTGTTTGTTTTGAAACAAATTTTACTTGCCTGTGGAATCAGCTGCTATTTAGAGACCCTGAGGATTTCACACAGGCCCTGGCCAATGGTAAAATGCTTGGGGTCATTGAATTTCACAACTCTGCAAAGGCTTGTCCTGAAACAATCATCCCTTCCCTACCTGCCTGCCAAAGGACTTTGCCTGCCCATCCTCCCTTAGGCAATGTGAGACTGATGAGTCTTTCCCCTTGGTGGGAGTCTTTTCACAAGCTGCTAATTAGTTCTGTGCACATCAAGAGGAGCTCTGTATTCACATGCCTGCCATAGATGAATGAGGTTTTGCGATTGCCTGCTGGAGTCCATATTCGGTCCATGCAGCTCCCCACTCACATGTTCTAGTGTGTAGAGCTAATAAATGGGCAGCCCCCTGTGCTGGTGGCAGCCACCACTCAGCGCTCTCCTTCTCCCTAGCCTTGGCTCTGATGGAAAGGGGGGTCAAGGCAAGGGAAGGCTTTTTTTCTGGCTGTGATTCCCCCCCCTTTCCATCAGAAGCAGGGCTAGTGCACTCTCCCAAATAAAGGGTGGCTGCTGGAGGAAAGAGTGATTGCGTGCACTCAGCTGAGAGATGTCTGCAGAAGGAGTGAGGGAGGCAGGGGGTGCAGGACGGACCTACCTTAGAGGATCTGCGCCCGCACTCACCTCTCCATTTGGGAAAGGCGCAGAGGGGAGTGAGGAAGAGCCAAGGCTCCACTGGGGAACATCAAAAGGAATTCCTTGATAGGGCTCCTGTGCTCTGTTTCAGAAAGGAACTTAGGGGAGTGAGGGAGGGGTTAGGCTCCTCTGGAGGCTCCACAGGACTCCTGTGCTCCATTTGGGAGAGGAACTAAGGGGAGCACAGAAGCCCCGTGGATTCTCCGAAGGAGCCTCACACCTCCCTTGGTTCCTTCCCCAACAGAGGTGTGTGGGCTTAGATCCTCTGGAGAAGGTCCTTCCTGTATCTCACTATCTCCTCTTGCAGCCACTTTTCATCTGAGAGATCACACTAGATGGTGCTGGTGGACCTGGATTTAGGCTAGGCTGCATGCAATGTAATTAAGGAGACGTGGGCACACAGTAGTAGTACGCACTGGCCCACACAGTGGGCCCATGATGTCCTTGAATGAGGCTGCGGGTGGGGGGTGAGGGGCTGCTGCATGAGGGGTGCTGGCTAACATCTGACAAACACCTAATAGATAGGCAGGGGAATACCCACCTGGTTGGTGCTAATATGGGCTATCTTGTTTATTTTCACCCTCTTGGTATAGAATTGTATGGTTTTACAATCTTGCTTGTACCTCCTGCTATGAGACTTTATCATGTTTTGAAGTTCTGAAGTAAAGTTAGCTGTTAAGGGTTTCTCCTTTTTTAAAAGTAGTTGGTGCTTTTAATTTTGAAACGGCTGACTCAAGGATTTTTGCTGTCTTCTTTAGTTAAATTATTTTATACACATCCAATGTGTGCATGACACCATTTGGTCTGTATGATCTCCAAATGCTTACAAACCTGTGTAGTTGTGTATGCACCAGTGTAGTGTAGTCACTTCTGAGAGTTGTACTCAGCCATTCATACTTGTATTGTTGCATAATATATTTTTAAGTGAGTAAAAGTGTAATGAGAAAATCCTTAAGTAGGCAGAATCTAATTTGGTAAACTGGAATTTGGTTGTGACACCATAGTTAGAATTCTTATATTTCTATTAATTTTTCTCAAGTGGTTTGAGAAATAATTTTTCATAGTATAGCTAGAATAAAATATCTGTATAAAAGGCCTACAAAAGCAAATGGCATATAGCAGTGGTTGAGTATTTGGCCAACCTGGGTTTCTCATATAATTACTTAGTAGGGAAAGAACTTAATAGAGTTAGAACGGAGGTTCTTACCAGGTTGAAAGACGTAGGTTGGCAGAATGAAATTGCAAGGCCTCCCCACACTTATGGGACTATTTACCATGGCATCTGTCTCAGGGTGAAATTGCCAAATATTAGTCTTCCCCTATTTCGAACAGGGGGAAATATCTTGTATTTTGTGCTTGGATGAATGCTCTCCCCACAACTGTGTTAGAGGGTTGCTTTAATAAGGTCCCTTACGGGAGCCATTTGTACCCTTTTGATCATCAAAATACTGAGTCCACTGAACGTATTATTTTTTACTGCCACTTACGATCAAGTGAGAAGTAAGTTTTTAGCCCAGTATTTTGAGAGATACTCTGGCAGGTCTGACCTGTGGATGCGTCAATTCTTTTTGTCAGATATTTCCTTAGAAATTACAAATAATGTAGTGCAGTTTTTGATTCTTGCATTCAATTTGAGACAATTATTTTTGGAGTCCAAATTCCATACGTTGGACTGACCTTTTCTGGTTGGCTTCCTTTTGTTTTGACCTAATAGCCGGCAGGTATGGATCCTGACACTTATTGGTATACTACTTGTTTCCGGTTAGCCCAGATAGGATTTGTTAACTACTTGTAAATATTAAATAGTTAAATTTTGTATTTGTGTATGAACACTTGTATGTCTTTATGTTATGCGATGACCTACGGTCAAGCTAATAAATATTGATAAATATATATAAAAAATAAAAGGCCAAGATGTACTACAATTGAGTGTAGCTAGTTCAGTGTTTATATAAGGACTTTTTGTGACTGTTTCTTGCAATACTTTTCTAAAATTTGAAATAATGCCACAAGGATAACTGTAGAAATTACATTTTCTGTATATTCTTGTGCCAGTGAGGGGACATTAGTGCAAGTAAAAATCAGTACAGAATATTTGTTATTGCCTAATTGGTCAAATTTAAGCCTATTATTATATATTATTTCTGTAGCGCTTTCGGTGTTCAAAATGCTTTACAACCTTTATCTGGTTCATCCTCACAACACCCCTGTGAGGTGGGTCACCATTATTTCTACTTTACAGATGGGGACCTGAGACTGAATGATAGTGATTTGCCAAAGCTGATGAGTTCATGGTTAAGATTGAATTTGAAACCTGGTCTCCCAGGTCCAAGTCCAGTACCGTGCCTGCTAGGCTGTACAGGCTGCTCTTGCGTTGACCAAATGTCACCCTCTTTAGAAATCCAGAAGAGCAATGTTTTTAAAATTGAGAGCTACACTTATAATCAATAGTAAGGCTGTTGTTACATGTGGTTATTTTGATGAATTATTCATTGGGTTAGTTTCTCTCTTTTGGCTTCAGGCCTGACCACAACGACCAAGGGCAATGCATCTTTTTCCATTGGTCACAGCCCTGAAGAAAACCATATACCAAATGAAAGTAGCTGGAGTGTGGCTTTGCTCTGATTGTGTCCTCTGAGTCTGCAGGGTCAGCTTTATTCCAGTGGATAATTCCTCTGTGGTGGATGGAACTCTCATCTAATCAGATAATGCTGTAGGCCAGGGAGATTAGACTGAAGACAGAATCTGCTTCTGCATATGATATAAAAGCCTTTTCGACAGCTGCACCCTGTTCCCCACTTCACGTGGTGGCGATGTTGACAAGGACATTGTGTAGCCATAGAACTAGTGGCTACACCACATTCTTGCAATCATGAATGGAACTGTAAAAGGCTTAAACTCCATGTTTCATGTGGGCTACCGTACCTTTTATGAGCTACATGTATTTTCTTGTTGCTTTGCACTACTGTACTAGTTCTACTGCCTATCGGATCTTTCTCTGAAGGTGAAGATGCCTCCATAATTTTCTGATAGTTCAGTTAATACTTTTGGATAAGTCAGGTGATAATTGCAGGGCAGTAGCTTAACAAGTAAAACTATAAAAGTATGCGTTTCAAACCAAGTGTGATAAGGATGTTAAGGGTTTTTGGAACTTGTAGGAGGTGTTTGCATACTTTGGTAGTGACTATAAACAAACTTGATCTGCTTGATACTCTCCCCTTCTCTTTATAGAGTAAGGCATGCTCTGTAGTGCTGCTGGCCTCATTGAGTCTGTGTTCTGCAGGATATAACTTTCTACTGCTTTCTAGCAAATAGCTCCATATCGTCAAACTTGTTTTTGTCTTAAGAGAAAACATAAGAATGAATATGTAGGGGAGGCTATAAAAACGTAAGATTGCCAAGAAGCCTTATTAGATCAGGACTAAGGCAATGTTAACCCGCATATAATAATGTTTCGGTAGCCTTTAGTGATTTCTTTTTTCTTTGGGGACTTCAGCCTCAATTGTTAGTTGAAAGGTGAAGGAGGTAAGATGTTGAAAAATTAATAAGGAAAAAGGCTGTCAGTTGAAAAGTGAGTTAAGCATGTGTACATACAAGCATGCAGGTGCACGCATAAGTACTTCTGTAGTGTGAAAAAGGCACAGATTTTGCCAGGAAAAAAACATGGACTCTTATAATTGTAGTGCCATATACAGGTGTTAGAATTAAGCTTGCCTGAGAAACTGTATGTGTTTTCCGACTTAATGCTTCATTTTGTAAACTTAATGTTCTTTAATTATAGTGTTTTGCTGTTTGAGCTATTTAACTATATTTTAATGAGAAAGTTGGCAAAGTTACTCTTCAAATTGAGTATGTTTATCCATGCTACATGGCCTCAGAAACTATATCCTTTCTTATATAGTTGCCTGTTGGTATTATGAACTGCAATAGAAAACAGCATTTAGCTATGCATCATTTAATATTTTACCATGTCAAAATGCTTGTACTCTACAAATTCCATCAGTATTGCTTGAAGTAGTAGCGTTTTTGGATCCCTAATGAAAAGTAGGTTAGGTACCCAATGAGGGAGAAATATTTTTTTAGCTTAATTAACAGTTGGTTGCTTCAAAGATTTTTTTCTTTTTCTTTTTTTGGTACATTTATGTTGGAACATTTTTTTAAACTTTCATATGCTCAACAGATTCTGAAGGAAGTGGTCATGGGAGTGAAGATGCATCAAAGGATAGTGGTGAAGGTTCCTGTAGTGAATCGGAAGAAAATGTCTTGGAAGAAGAGCTGGCAGAAGAAGTGAAAGTGGAAGACCCAACACCCAAAAGCTCTACTGGAGAAGAAGAGCTGACAACAGAGAGAGAGGTGATTAAAACTGAAAACAAAGAGGAAGAAGATGATGAAGAAAAACCAAAAAAGAAAAGGGAGAAAGAAAAAACAATTGAATCTGATGCTGGCACTGATGAGCAAACAAATGAACCAAAAAAATGGAATTTGCGCAGGAACAGACCTTTGCTGGATTTTGTATCGATGGAAGAGCTAAATGATATAGATGATTATGACAGCGAGGATGACAATGACTGGCGACCGACTGCTGGGAAGAAGAAGGGGAAAAGCTTATTGCGGAAAGAAGGCAGTGATGGAGATAATGAGGATGATGAAGATGATGGAAGTGGGAGTGACGAGGAAGATAATGATGAAGGCAATGAGGAGGATAATAGCAGCACTGCCAGCAATGGTGGATTCAAGAAGAAGAAAACTAAAGTTCTTAGCAGGAATAGCGCTGATGATGAGGAGCTGACAAATGATAGCCTGGCTCTTTCACAAAGCAAGAGTAATGAGGTAGAGCAACCAACTTTCTATAATACCTGTCTTTTGAAAAATGGAGAGTACTCTGCAGTATGCTTTTAAGTTACTTAGTTAAGCAGTTTCACAGGGATTGCATTTAGTAATTTCATTAACAAACTGCAGAGTTAGGCTGAACAGATGCCACAAAGTGAACTTTCTTCAGTTTGTGGCTAAATCCAACGGTTACTGAAGTTAAGGAGACACTTTCCTTTAACTTCAGTTCATGTTGGGTTGGGCCTTTAGGTAGGCATCCATGTTGCAAATTAAGTTTTAATAAGTTTAATTCGGATACATTAAATTAAATTCAGAGTATCATTAAAGTTATGTAGTGACTATGATACACTCTTAACAAATGCCACTGAAGTTAATGTTCCCTGGGCACAGTGGATTCAGTCTCAGGCAGCAGCAGAATGAATATTGCACAGCTACAGGAAGGGTATGCTGTTGGTCATGGTTTCAAATAGAATTAGCAGTTTCTCATCTTTAGTATGTTTCATATTTGGTTGGAGGCATTTTGATATAGTATACTCTAACTTTCTTTTAAAAAAGCATTGAAAATTGACATGAATAAGAATTAGTTGTGTTGAGTATTTAATTGCAGATCAGATACTCGTATATTGTATAAGTACAGTCCTCTCCTACAAAATGACTCCTGTTGCTTCAAGTAGGGGACTGTGTATGTGGAAGATTTGCTTTATTTCATTGTTTAGATGGTTTGCTTAATAATTTCTAGTTGAAAAATTCTAGAAATCTCTAAGGCTTAAATGTTTTGCAAGTTGTTGTAGTGTCTGTATCTAGATTTGCAAAGTTAAATTTGGAGATTAATTTGTGATTTAATGGTCTCGTATAAAGCATCATTTTTTGTTGAGTAGTGTGTCCTAATTTTCCTCTTTATAACACCAACTGGTGAGGAAGGCTAGGTGTGTTGGAATGAGGAAGTAACAAATCTCAACTATCTCGGTTAAGTGAGAAGCTTCCAAATATACATAATTGATGGGATAGTAGTTGTACTGCTCATAATTGGTTGTGTGTATTTTAATAAACCTAATAGACATTAATGCTTTTTAAAATTACAAGAGTATGGTGGTTCATATTTGGATACTTGCTAACTTATATGCTCCAGTAAATTTAATACTTCAGTACTATGAAATTAGTGCGATACTAAGGGAGTGGGAACCGTAGAAGTACTTGGAAAATAAAATGTAAAGCCTTTCTGCACTTCGGAAATAATCCTGGCAGGAATGGTGGAATCACAATTTATTCAAAATCAGTCAAAATGCAAGAGCAGTCAGCTCTCCACCCCCTTTCAATCTTTTCTCTGTTTTAAAAATTATTCTTTTGTCTTCATTCACACCTATCTTAATCTCACAAAACACTTTTTACAGATATTGAACTGACCCTCTTAACAGTTCTCTCTGATTGAATAATATTGTAATAACCTGTTTTAGGTAGAGAAAGAAGGTCAGACACATTTAACAGCACTTAATTTTAGTGATATTGGGTATCCTTCACTGCCACCAACTACATTGGGAGCTGAGGGCTCTTGCCACCTTCCTGGAGTGGAATTCTACAGTAAGTGTGGGGCAGATCCAGTAGATTAACCTCTGAACTCTTGGCTTCAAGGCTTGGTCCTTAAACACAAGGCAGTTCTTTTTCCCTTTCAGAATGAAATATTGCAACTCAATACAAATTTTCCCCCAAGCAGGGCATGAAATTTGGAGGTGCCTGCCCTGCGTTGATGCACAGAAAACAGAGGCTGGCGACAGGTTCAGGGGAGTAGTGTGGCAAGAATGGTTTAATATCAGAATTAAGTCTGGCAACTGGCTTCCAGAGTTTGATCTGAAATTTCATGCCCTACTCCAAGCATTGCACTTCAACTAACTGAGTTTTAAAATTGTTTACATCTTAAAGTAGAGCTCAGTATAGGATAAGGTAATTGAATTCTAAAATTGAAAACTCACTTTGTTAATTTTAATTTTTAAAATTTAATAGTAAACTTCCTTTATTATACATCTGAATCTAATTAGATACAGAAACTGAAGAACTAGAAGTACAGATGTTATGGTATTTGTGAAGATGTAGCATTTTAGCAGTTAACATTGTGTTAGTACCTAATGTTAAGGTCTTAAAGTTTTATTTATTTTATTCTATTAAACCTATCATTTTTTATATTCTCTCACTTTGCAAGCATCTGACCACGTTATATTTTTGGAACTTCTTGTAGTCGAATATGCTGTTCTACTGTATTAAACATAAGCAAGCAAGCTTATAGTTGTATCTGTTGTGTCAAGCATCATTAGTAGATAAATTGTTCTATTCATTTTTATAATTGCTAGTACTTTAAGGGATTTTCTCCTTGCTCCCCCCCAACCCAACTCAAGTTTGTGTGAATTCTGTGAAGTTATGATAAACATAAACCTAGAAGATGAAATTAACGACTTTCTGTACAAATCTCTCATGAATGAGCTTTTGTGTGAGAAACTAAATGATGATTGGTGATGGCATTCTCCCAGCCTAGAGAGAGATGTTGGGGGCATGGAAACAACTCTTGGCTTCTAAAGAAGAGTTTCTGACCACTAGATTCAAGAGTATTTTACAAAAAGCCAAAATTAAGGCATCTGCACCCAGCCTTAGTGCACATGGATTCAGAAGCTGACATGGGGCTACTATTTTGAAACTGCTTTCTTTGGAGTAAATGGTTGCAGGCACTGGTGTGGTGGTTGCAGTTATGGCAGCAAAAGTGCCTTCTTATACTGGTGCAAATATAAAATGCTCTTCTATATACTCAGCTTTTTTTATCTGGATTCTTCAACGTTCATACTGTGTGCAGGTTCTACTATCGGGTCTGTAGACATTTAATTTTGCCATTTACTAGGAAAGATTTAGAGCTTTTATGGGAAGAAAATGTATGTGAGGAGTGTTACAGTGCTGTCAGCCAGTGAATTAAAAAGCATCAAATTTAGGTCCAGTCTCTGCTTGCTTTTTGTGCCAGTATAACAGTAGGGCTAAAGAAACAAACATTGTCTTTCATACACTACAACTTGATTCCTTTTAGATTAAAAAACAAACTAACTCATTTTCCAATTTTGTCTTTTGCTCCTACCTTTCTTTACTCCTTGATTCCTCCCTCCCCTTTGCGTCTCATATTCATTCTGCTCCTAAGGCCTATCCCTTCTCTCTGAATAACATGCTAATTGTATTCTCTTGCCTTGACTACTGCAGCTTTCTTTTTACTGGCCTTCCCATCTCTCACCCTGGCCCTCTCATTTCTGTTCAACATTTCAGTGCCGCTTTGATCATGTTCAAAGCATCCTCTCCTCCTTCACATCCAGTGAAATGTATGTTCTGTTTTCTCCCTCTCTATCTTCATATCCCTCCTAAAAACTTCTCTTCCATCAGACTCTTCTTAGATCTTCACCCCTGAGACTGCTCGCTGAGGCTACTTCTACTGTCCTTTAATTTGGAGTCCCCTTTCCCCCTGTAACTAAGCTAAACATGTGCACCTGCAACTTCTCAACTTGGTTGAACGTATCTCTCTCTTCCCATTTCCCCCCTCCCCTTTTGTCCCCCTAACGTCTTCGCCCTAGACTGTACACCCCTCAGGGCAGGGATCTATGTAATTAATGGTCCGTGCCAGATACATTGCTGGTGCTAAATAAATAAGGAATATTTTTGCTTTGATACGACAAGTACTATTTATAGGTTTTTGGACTTTAATGTGAATCTAGGTGAAGAACCTAGTATCAAATGAAAATGCTGGATTTCTTTAGAGTTGTTAGAATTTGAGGATAACTCCTGGTATGCTTATGAAAATGCACACTAAGGGGAGGGAAAGCTTCACCCTTTTTTTCCTGCTAAGGCGGCCTTCATGATCATTTCCTTTTGGGTCTCCACCTCAGGAGGTTGCAAAGCGCCCTTACTGCAGGAACACTGGAGCAATGGCTGTTGCACAGTTCAGAGGTGGCAGTGATAGTCCCTAGGGCTGAACTGAGAAGAAATAAAGGATGCGGCTATCCCTCTATCTGGGAATGACCTGCTGCTGTCCCCTCCTTTGAGGGATGGGCCAGACATTTCAGACTCTGGCCTCAGTCCCTCCTCCTGGTGGAGAGCTTGGTGTGTGTCAGAGCTGCTCTGACCACACAGCATTAGGGATTGCCTTCATCCTGACTGAGGGTTAGCATTTCTGCAAAATTCACTGCAATTCTGGAAAGGTATGTTTGTGTGGGGGGCGGGAAGGTGTGGTGGGAATAGTTTGCCAAGCCTCAAGATTAGCAATTTTATTCTTGGTAATGTCTTCCTCATTTTTTCAGAGGAATAGCAATTTCATACTTGCTGTGTAACATGTAATCATTTGTAAAAATAATATTTTGAAGCTAATAAAAAAGCGAATCTAGAAAAATAGTGTTTAAAATACCTCTGAATGAATTGTATTAATTTATGCTGAACTATTCTATTTTTCCCCAGAGACTTTAATTGGTTTGTTACTACTTCACTGCAAGCATTGCAACTCAGAAAACTGTAACTAAAAGATAATTTTTAAAGATAAATCCCATAGTTAGTTAATTCTCTGCTACTTTTATGTGACTTTCATATACATAGTTTTTTCATAGCTATAGAGTAAAACTAGTTTTGTAGAAACTGGAAAAGTAGCATATTCAAACTCAATCTTAAATTCTCTCGTCTGTTGTCATGTAGTATTGTTCAAATAATTTCATGGTGAAAGATTATTTTTTTATATAGCATCAACAGTGTACCTGGCACTGGCCAATCAGTAATTATAGACAAGTCCCTACCCCAAAGGGCTTACAGTCTGAGAGACAAGGAAGAGGGAGATGAGGGAGAAGCAGATTAGAGGCCTTCTAAAATGCAGATTTTTAGAAGAGGTCCCTTTTTAGAATGACTTGGGTCATTCATTTGACTTTGGTCAAATGGTCCATTCTTTTTGCCTATCTTTTAGTAGCCTTTCATAGCCTAGTTTGTGTGCTGTGGTAGTGTTGGTTTTATTTTTTTAAGGTTCCAATCCAAAGTTGATGCATGTGTTGTGCGTGCAGAGACCAAATCTACCCCTGGGCTCTTGGTGTGTGCACGGTGCCCCAGGTGACATTTCCTGCCTCCTGATTGTGTCACCACTGGAGGTGAGGAACTTTGCCTTGTTTACCATGCATGTGCACACTGCATGAGTGCAAGGGTAGGTTTGGTGCACGTGTGCATTGATCTGCACACAGACCTTGGATTGGGGCCTAAGTGAAAGTAACTTTAGAAAGAAGAATATTGAAAATCATTGCTGTTATAGCAGGATAATGTTGATGACTCAAACAGTTCTGTGTTTGGTATTTGTGTAATTTATAATAGCTTTCAATTAATAAAATAATGTAGTTTGATAAATGTTTTCTAAGCCATTTAGGAATTGGGCTGCCCATTCAAGAAAACTGTTGTGGAAATGTCTGTTAAAAATAAATATGGATCTTTTCCTGGTAGGTAGAAAAAACATCTTAAGAGTCCTGGTTTTTGAGACCATTGAAGGAGGGGAGAGAGCCCATTGGGAGAAATTTCTCCACTGTTGTGGTTCACAGATGAATTAGGATTGATTAAAGAATGAAATGTATTTCTTATTTTAATGTAGAAACGGGCCTAATACTTTTAGCAGTACTGACAAACCTTTCATAACGTAGGTTTTGTTTTATGTTTTTTGAGATAATGACATTTTATATATTTAGCAATTCTAATATCCTTTCAAAGTAAAATGCATTGGCCCTCATAGCACTTTACAAATTATGTATCTGGTCCTACAAATACTCATGTTAAAAGATGAGAAATTCTTAATATACTTTTAGAACCAGTGTATAAAATAGTGTAGAGCTAAAAACATATTTCTATTACTGCAAAACAGAGGCAAGTTGGATGTATGCAGTGATAGCAAGTGCTAAAATATGATAATATCTTGTTGGTTGAACGTCTAGATGTCTGGACATTGAATATTTCATATGGATTCTTTGGAAGGTGTGGACTTCTTTGGGAAAAAAATGCAGTAACCTTCGTTTTTTTTATCTAAACTTTCCTGAAACGCACCTTCCAGATCCAGGCACTGGAAAAGGGCCACATAAAAACAGCCCTCGTAAAGTTTTTATGTGGCTCTTTTCCAGTGCCTGGATCTGGCCCCTGTATCCAGTCTCTGCCCCAAGCACTGAAAAACTGAGCTCAGGATAATTGGGCAGAAAGGGCATGCATACAAGGGTAGGGGACAGATCCATGGCACAGATCCATGATCTCGGGCCTCCTTTTCTTCAATACACCTGTTAAGCACCCCTGTCCCCAACCTCTATGTGGCCCTTGGAGCATGTACTAATTTTTAAAGTAGCCCCCATGACAGAAAAGCTTCCCTGTCCCTCATCCAAGGTATCATAGCTAATAACTGTGGTATTCCTCAAAATGAATTTCTTCATCTTGGTCATTGAGGCAAACCTCTATACCTATCACATTAGAAAAGATATGCAGAGTTTTTATTTTGGAACACTCCAAAGATTGACTGACATCCTAGTCAATCTTTCCTGTAGAAATGTAGGAAGTGCTGTAAAGTGCAGCAATAAGAATAAACAATCGGACACAAGTATTACTTTTTGGCATGGGGAAAAGAGGTAAAGAAAATATATCCCCCCCCCACCCCCATTTCCCACTTTCTTGTCCTCCCACCTTCCTTTTTGTCCTTTGGGTTTTCTTTACTCCTAAACATGGTTCCTGTTTAACTTTGTATTTGTGTATGTCACATGTTATGTTGTTCAGAGGTTGTATAATGGACTATATAATATATGAGATTAATTAAGTTTTTATTGAATGAGCCTTAATTCATAACTTTATTTCAGTAATTTGCAGTATCAAATAGCATTCTATATTTCTTATAAATAGAACTTATTAATAATCTTTTAATTGTACAGAAACACAATGCTATAACAAATACAGCATATTGCTAATAAGTAAACTTTCATTTTACATAGTATTTCTGATATGTTATTTGTGGTGCTGTATAGACTTTCATATCTCTCTAAATTAACTGGAATACTTTGCACCATATATATTGGAACTGAAATGAGGGAACCAGATAAATTGTAAGCTAAATGTTACAATATGCAAATTTATTAAGCATATGGGTTGAAGTACAAAAATAAACACTACAGTTAACCTAGTACATATACACAAGTTTTTATATTCCTTACAAGCTGAAAAAAAAAAATATTTTGAGAAAATAAAAGTAGTACTATTCCCAGTGTAATTAATACACCTTAATCTTTCAAGGATTCACTGATTCTTGAGAAGTCTCAAAACTGGAGCTCCCAGAAAATGGATCATATTCTCATTTGCTGTGTTTGCCTTGGGGATAACAGTGAAGATGCTGATGAAATAATCCAGTGTGACAACTGTGGAATAACAGTGCATGAAGGTAATTTTCTCCTATTTGTCTTAGTGTTGCAATGAAAAAAGTAAACTTTACCTTTAGATTAAAGCAGGCATGTTTTCTGGTCTCACAAACAAATACTAAGAATCTGGACTTGGATTCTATCTATATTGTGCAGAATTTGAATTAATACATTTTATATTGACAGTTAAGATTGGTGTGCATATAATTTTTCTGGATTCTTTAGTTTGAATAAGTTTTTGTGTTTTTTTTTTTTTTAGTGCTTCACTATCCTAATATTTTCACAGTATTGACTGATATTTGATGTACTTTACATGTCTTTGTTGCTGTGGTGGGTTCCTGAAATTATGCTGAACTCCGGAACACACAGGAAATATTTTGGAAACAACTGCTTCAGACTGACTCATCAAGGCTTTGTATAGGTCAACCATATCCAGCCGTGGAGGTGTCTAGGAATTAATCCCCAAATTGCTGGATCCTGCAGGATCTGGTTCTCTAAATTGCTATACTGGACATCAGAAGTTGTGGTTTATTTCATCTTCCTCAAAGTTCTTTTCTCTTTTACCTTGACCACTTGCCACATTACAGTGGCTGGCGATTCTCCCAGCAAGGAATCTCCTGTCTGGGAAACGTATGCCAAGCTCTGCCTTTGGGCGCAGAGCTTAAATAAAATAAAAATAAAACATACATTTGGAGAAGTTGTAAGACCTGGCTGTTTCACCAGGTTTCTGGTGGGGGAGATGGGTAGTGGGTGGGAGGGGGAAATGGGGTGGGATGTGTTATTTCCCCCCCTCCTTTTATGACATTCTATTGTAATTGTTTTTAATGATTGTTATAAATGTTTAATAATAATAATAATAATAATAATTGTAAGCTGCCCAGAGCTGCCTGTGGCAGGAGAGGTGGGGTAACGCTTTTTATTATTATTTTTTTATTTTAAAAATGTAACATCAGCCACATCTAGCGGGTTTTTTTCTTACGAATGTCAGGGCTAGTTTCCTGGCTGGGAGAATCGCCGGCTGCTGTAACGTGAACAAGTGGCCTTTGTCATTTCTACCATGAGCTTGCTACCATCCCATTTATCTATATGTGCAGTAAGAAAAGTTCTCCTTAAGGATAAAATTTATTTTGGAGCAGAAGGGCTCACGTGTTCCATTCAGCTTAAACTCCACACTGGAGGCAAAAGCAACACACAGTGCCTGAGAACAGACTCTTTAGTATGCCTTTTATTGTAAAAGAGCAAAGGCTGTAGTTGTTCACCCACAATCCTTAAGTGAACCTCCCATTTTATGTTTTTTAGTTGTGTAGCTAGGAAATATAGCCTGAAAGGTAGGCCCATTTCAGCCTTTGAATTGCTAATATACAGGTCAGTTTAAAATTGTCAGTTTTTGGTTCTGTACTGAAAAATGGTTATTAGACATGTTCTTTTCTATTTGTTGGCCGTACGTCCAGAAAATCCTGTTATGTTGGTTTCTCTGTTAAATTCTGTAAATGTTTTTAACCTAGGATATACGTATGCGGGTTTTTGGACCCCAAGTAGTGGGTGTTAAGTGGGTAATGGTATGGCAAAAGAAGCCATAGCCTTTAAAACAGGTGACATCTTTTAAACTTATTGTTTGCTGTGTTTGCTGAAAGCAATACTGGATCAAATGGAGTGCACAGGAAGTGCCCAGCAGAGAGAGAGGGATTCCTTATAGGGTCTACTCAGGTCTAACATTTACTTTTCCATCCTAACTATGGATAAAATCCATCATAGATTTAAAGTGTTCATGTTTCAGAATAGGCCATGGAATCCATTTTCCTTTCTGTTCTTTTCCTTGTGACCTATGGCACGCTGTACAACTGGCAGTAAACACTTTGGCATTTCACTAAATGTTACCTTGTTTTGGTTACGTGAAAGACCTAAGTTGTTTTGACGATATTAGGAGGTCTGGAATGCAGTAAACAATATAGTTGTTGGAAGATGTTGATTAGAAGTTAATTCTAATTATAATATCACAATGGGGTCCTCTAGCGGTATGTCACAGCATAAACACTGATTTTCTAAAATGACTCTGTCCACCTGTTTGGATATAATATGTACTTGCTGTTTCATAACTTACTTGCCATTTGATTATAGTTTGTTGGAATTTACTTGCTTATGTTGGTTTCTTCATCTCTCTTCAGCATAGGCTTTTGATCTGTTCACCATCCATTGACATTGTCTTTTAACGTCTGTTAAATTTTTTGTTAATAATGTAACTTTGAATTGTCTACGTTTTAACTGTACCATTGATATTAGGGGAGTATCAAAATAAGCAATAGCAGTCTTTAAGTTGGGGTCTGGTTTTATTGGGGAGACAAGGACTATAGGGATTTAATTTGGCCTAGAAAGCAGTTTGCTTTTTGGTCTGACTTTCAGGATAATTGGCACAAAGGAATTTGAAGAGACACTGATAACATGTTTGTTTGGGACCCTAGGTCTTTTTGTAAGTTGGATCAAAACAGTTACATGTTTTTCACCTTATAATTAGGCAGTAATATTGATAATAGAGGGTAATTTCAGATGTTACGAGATCACGGTCAACCACAGTGAATCCCCTGTGGTGGCTGTGATTCCCGTAATGTGTGATGTGAATTCCGCCAGAAGTTCACCCCAGTGAACCTCTGGCGGGAATCACAATGACCATGATTCTGGACCTCCGGCCGCCCAGAGGTCCAGAATCGTGGTAGGATCGGGCCCCAACCATGGTTGGATTGGCCACGATCCAGAAAGGGCCGAAGGTAATGTCTGTTACATCTGTCTCTTATACACATCTAGATGTGTATAAGAGACAGGCACCGCCCCCTCCCCAATCCCCCTCTAGAATCAGGCCGGCACGTCTAAAGGATCCTGACCGGGATCCGAAATGGATCCCGGTCCGTGGTTCAGCGTGGCGGGCCTCTGGGCCCGTCATGTCTGGAATTACCCAGAGGAACACCGCCACCCTGCAGAAAAAGTTGTTTTATTGTTTCAATCATATCTTAATGCTGAAATCGGTTTAATTATTAAGCTAAATAAGGGCGGCTAGAGACCTTGAGAATGATGTATTTAATTAGTAAACTAAAGTTTATTTCAACCTAAAGTTTGGCTTCAAATTATACCTAAATATCCCCTTCAGATAAATAAGACACAGTTCAAAAGAACAATTACTTAATGACTCAGAATCTTATAAATCAATGTTGCTCTAAAACTTCCTTTCTAAATTAGGTAGAATCAAGGCAGATCTAACATCTGTTTTTCAACAACTTCCTGAAAAGAACCTATATATGAAATTATGTAGAATTAATAGAATTTAATAAAACTTCAGTGAGGCTAATAGACTCCATTTGGTTTCATAGACCTCCAGTGAAACTGAAAGACAAAGATTAAGACCGGTAAAAGGTTACATGGTCTTGGTTCATAGAAGTAAGGAGGGGTGAAGTCAGAATAATCAAGAAGAGTGGAGACATGGAAACCAAAAACATCTTTCTTTAATGTCATCACTAGGCAAGAAGCAAACTTCATTTTTATTGGTAGACCCCTGACCTGCTGGCCACTGATTACATGGCAGCCATATTGAAAGACTCAGAAATCCTATAAAACTGGCAGGATATTGTTGACAAAAGGAGAGGAAGACACTTGACTTGGCCCAGCAGCATGTTGGTTAGCAAACATCTGTGAGACTTAGTTTTTTTCTGTCCCAACTCTTTTTCTTTTATTTTCCAATCTATTCCTTTACTACTTTTCCCTAAGTCTTTTATTTTTCATTTATAAAGCCACTTTTCCTTTTTAAAGCTGTTTTTAAGGCTACTTTTCTCTCTTTTCTCATCTTTAATTTTATTTTGATTTTTACATTTTATTTTCATTTTTAACTTAATTTTTCTCATTTTTTCAGATACTTTATTTTCAATTTTTAAATTTCATTTCTCTCATTTTTCATTCTTTTAAAGCCATTTTAATTTTAACTTCATTTTTTAAAATTTTTACTCTTCTTAATCCATTTTTTTTCCCCTTTCCATTTTTCAATTTTTCCCCAGGTGCAGACTTTTCTTTTAGGGAAGCACTGTAGTGGTTTCAGATAACCTGTTTCTTTTCCATTTTTAAACTGTTGGATGGACAGAGTTAACTCCCCCAAGTGCTTCTCCCTCCCTTTTCCCTCCCTCCCTGTCTTTTCCCTCCCTTTTTGGAGCTTCCATGCTCTTCAACCTCTGAATAAATTTTGTTTTAGATTTTTCTTTATCTTTTCTATCTTTTATTTTTACTATTTTATGTTTTTTCTTGTCAAGCTCCAGCATAGCTTATCAAACTCCAGCATAGCAGCAAGTTAACATCTTATCTTCCTCAGCAGGACCCCACAGACCCTGGACAACTTTTTTGGGACCTGCAATATCTGTTTGGTGAGATATATTCTCCAAGAATATATAATTTGTAATCAATACCCTTGTTGTGTGTTTCCGTAGAGCCTTTATAGTAGTGTGTAAGCCAGTTTGGCAGGACAATAAATTATTTTTAGTCATACTAATTGTCTATTGTGACTTTTTGACGAGGAAACTTAAGCTTTCCTGCGGGGATCCCTGACCCCATGATGGAGCTAATTCCTGGAAGAATCTTGGGATAACAGTTGAGGAAGTGGGAAGAATTTTTGTTGTTGTTCCAAATCTCATGTAGTTTACATAAAAAATTACTTCTCTCAACAAAGCATGTATTTGATTCTTGCTTCTTCTGATGTCATACATTTGTTGGTTGTTTGGTTGTTCATAGGCTTTCCTAGAACTGGACAGATCAACTGAATTTATAAGAAAATATTAGACAGTTGAAGCATTAAAAATGGTTAATGTTTATTTCCTTAGGCAGTTGCCTGAAAAGGAAAAAAAAAATGGATTCATTCAACCCCAGGCCCCATCCAAAGGACATTGTGCTTGCACACGTTTGTGCCATTCTAGTGTAGTCATGTATGGACCAACTCACGGATGTGGTACTGGAATTGACTCACCAGGCTCCTTGCAACATGAGGGCTGCATGTATGGACTGTGTGCACCCTATTAGCAAGGTGTGTAGACACCTTGGTAACAGCATGTTGTCCAGTGAGATTGTGTGAATGAGGCATTAGAAAAGCTTGTTAGTTTTAGGATGCACTTGTAATGAGGTACCCAAGGTCCTTGCTGGGTGAAGCCCTCAGTAGGGAAGTGGTTGCAGGATGCATGTTTGTCAGATGGCTTCATACTCCTCCTCATTTCTGTAGTGCTACTAGGCGCACACAGCGCTTTATAGTTGCAGTTTTTCAGAGACAGTTTCTTGCCCCGTAGGCTTACAAGGATGAGGGCAACGCATAGGTAAAGACAGACACACATACGTTCCCATATTACAGATGGCAAACTGAGGCCAAGAGGTTGTAACTTGCCCCAGGCCACCCAGTGAGTTCATTGGTTAGGGTGAGATTTGAACCCTAGTCTTCCAGGTCCATGTCCAGCACCTTATTCACTATACCGCATTGTCTCTCAACCCCTGGACTCTGAAATGAGGGAAAGAAGGGTGAAGAAGCTCAGGAGAGAGAAGAAGCACAGGGAGTGCCTGCTCCTAAATGTAGTGGGGGTGGGGTGAGGGGGCGCTGTCTATAGCCATGTATATGTGAGCTAGGAGAAAAGTCTGGTGTGTGCGAGTGTGGCCCTTGATTATTGCAGGGCTAGGGAACAAGCAGTCTTCACTCTTGCCCTTGCTAATAAATGACACCATAATGAAATAAACAAGTAAACCGCTACCTACACGTTGGCATTCTTAGCTTCATGGAATATTTGACCATGGTCAAATAATAATAGGTGTTCAATTGACAATATTTAACTGGTCAGTTGACCAACATGCCAACCATAGTTGCTGTTCAAATCTTCCAACTACTTTAATTCCCATAATCTATAAACTGGGTCAGATTTATGGACTTCTGAAATACTTCAGATATGCTCTATAGATCCAGTCAGCCAAACAGATCTTGTCCATGAAATTTAGAACTGGGCAGAGAATACGAACTACATGAGACATGCAGTTGAAAGTGATTGGTATCTCTAATGCAGCATCAAAGTTCATAAGTATAGAGGTAAAAAGACACTAATTTACCCTGCTACCTGTGTCCTTGTTTCCATAGGAAAAGAAGCAATACAAACCTTGACATTTGTTTAATGAAAAAGCTATATTCGGGTTTTTGTATCTGGCAAATCCAGAAATAGAATTGTGGGGTTTCTCTTATCTAATGACATTTCCTAATGATCTTGAGGCAGGTTGGAGGTGGGGGAGGAGCTCTGCTCATTAAAATTATAACAGTATATTGCTTTTTAAATTGTTCATTTCAAGATGTGGATAAATTCTATTTCTTTAAGAACTTAATCTGTCAGATTGGGTAAATGCTTTTATGCTATGATCTTTCAACTGCTTGTAACAGCAGAGCACCCCCAACTGTGGTGTCACTTCTTCTGACATACCGATTGCAGTGTGTCTGAAGAAAACATCGGGTCTGTAGAGTAGCATGTGACATAGCTGTAGGTAATGCACTTCCCAGCAGTTGCCCTTGGGCTTATTTGCTGTGAATTAAAGAAATTTAATGGTTTTCAGTGGAAAATTTTCTTAACTTTAAAGCCACATTTCTAATGGAAGAGACTAATGTGATTGGTGAAATTGTGGATTTCACAGTTTTTAGTCTTGCAAAATTGTAAATTCTATTGAGGTTTCCTGGCCAGGCTTTCTGGGCTCTGGGGAATAATCTCCGACATGTCCACTAGGAGGCAGCATCGTCTCATTTTTCAGCTGGGCATGTCTGAGGGGATACGGGCCCTCAGACTTCGGTTGGATCTGCCTCGTTCACAGAGGAGGTGGCATCAGAGCACTCTGCGCTCAGCAGTAGGAACGTGACCTTTTGGGGGGGGGGGGGAATTAGACCTTCCTAGGCTGTGACTTTTTATTCCCTCAGCGTTTTCAGAGCTGTTAATCTGAGGGGCTGTTAATGACTATTCAGGGAGAACAGGAGGAGTTTCTATTCTCCCTGAAAGGGAAGGATGGGTGCAGTAGAGTCCTAGTTGGCGCTCCTTCTTGCTAAAAGCCCGCCTGTAACAGCCTGAG
Organism: Sphenodon punctatus; assembly: GCA_003113815.1. NCBI lineage: Eukaryota > Metazoa > Chordata > Lepidosauria > Sphenodontia > Sphenodontidae > Sphenodon > Sphenodon punctatus. The sequence goes on along the minus strand of QEPC01002135.1, from coordinate 1,738,968 downwards.
CCGCTCCAGACAGGGGCAGTGGAGAATTCAAGGTCGCTGGCACTGTAATGGCCTCTAAGTGGCAGAGAATGGTCCTGGACCATCTCTCTCTCTCCTCCCCCCTCCCCGGAGGAGACTGACAGGGACTCAAAAGCAGGGGATGCTGTCCATGACACACATGCTGAGAAAGTGAGAGGGGCCCCCACTTGAGATGTTACAAATGGAGGCTTCTATAGCCTTCAGTCAGTTTATTCGGATGTAGGGAGCGTTCTCCCTCGCATCCACCAGGAGGCAGCAAAGACTTTCCACTGGGCATGCATAGGGAGCGCTCCCTCGCTTCCCCTGTCAAAAGTCTGCCTCCGATCCGACAGGCTGTGCAGCTGGGGTGCTCCGCACCCCCACCGGACTTTCAGCATCATCCCTGTTGTATCTGGGGACCCACAACAGGATTTCAAGGAAGCCCCTTGGGGCTGTAGTTAATCTTTTCCCGGTGCCGGCCCTCAGGTATGGCCCGGGCTCCCAGAGATCAGGGTTCGGCCCCCCGGGTACGACCTGACCAGCGTCTCGCCTGGGATGGCGGAAACCGCCAAACGCAGGGCGGCCGCCCGCGAAGCCGCTGCGCGGCACGAGGCTACATCCTCGGGGTGCGAAACTGAAGCCGCGCCGGATCCCCTCGCGCAGGCCACAGCTCCCGCTTCACAGCCAGAGGAGCTACGCGGAGTCCCGAAGGACAGGCGCACAGTGGCAGACACAGAGCAAGCAGAGGAGATGGAGGAGGCAGAATCCTCTGCCTCCTCACAAGTAAGAGGGGAACAGTCCAGGGAGTCCTTCCAGAGGCTCCAGATGGACGCATTCAGGTCCATGATGGGGGTCCTGGTGCGTATTGAAACTAATTAGAGAAGGGCCCAGAAACGAAAGCACCCTCCCCCTCCCCCGCAAGCCCGCCTTCAAGGGAAACACCAAAAAGGCAGGAAAAGGAAAACAGAAAGCCCTTAAGCCGGCCCACAGGTCCACTATTAGGGAACTGCTTGGATCCTATTCTGAGTAGAATGGGGATGATTCCCCCTCTGAGGAGGGCGAACTGCTAGGGTCCTCTTCCGAGTCTGAACCCTCCCCACAGCCCCAGCATAAGAAACGCTGAGTTCAAGAGCGTTCCAAGTCCCCGCCACTTCCTCCTCAGTGGCTTCTGATGAAGAGGGGAATCATTCCTCGGGGACAGATAACCAGGCCACCCCCGAATGGGAGGACATTCTGTCTCAGGGGCCTAAGGAAGTAGGCAGGGAGCTCCCCACAGACCAGGGCCCCAAGCTGCTTCACAGAGCACAACGAGTGCTACAAATAACTCCTAGCACCCCCAAGAAAAAGGAATCTGAGTCCACCTCAGATGAGGAGGAATTAGACAGGGAGTACATTCCCAGGCTGCATAGCAACGGTAAGGGAGTCACTCTGGACCGGGCCTTTGAAAGAATAATTAAGACCCAGTGGAAACACCCTACTAAAGCAACCAAACTTTCTAAAGTCCAGCAGTCCCTGTACTCCTTCACCAAACAGAGTGACAATATTTTCAGGTCACCCAAGGTGGATTCAGCTGCCGCCTTCCTAGCACGACACTCCGTCTTCCCATCTTCGGAAGTTCTGTTACCCAAGGACCCCACAGATAAGGGCATCGAGATAGGGCTCCGTAAGAGCTACGAGGCATCGTCCCACCCCCCGCAGATGGCTACCGCCGCTTCTTACGCGGCCAGGGCCATCATGAAGTGGTTTAAGCTGATCAAGGACCCAAACATCTCGGCAGTGTTATCCCGCAAACTGGCGGCTAATGTCACCCTAGCTCATGCCTTTCTGATGGATACTTCTATGGACATTGTCACTTGGTCGGCCCGTAACATAGCGGCATGCTGCCGCCTGTGGCGAGCCGATTCACATGCCAAGAAGTTGCTAGTCAATAATAAGTTCAAAGGGGGAAAGCTGTTTGGCTCTTAGACAAGGCCCTCACTGAGGCCTCTAATAAGGAGAAGAAGCATTCCCTGAATCAGGTCCAGACATTTAAAACCTTTTTTCGACCCTTTCAGAGAACCAACCAGGGTCACAAGCGTACCTTCTCTTCTTATAACTCTTGGAACACACAACAGCGAGGCAGAGGACACAGGGGCGAGGATCCAGACCCAATAGGCCAGCGACGCAGGCTCCCTACAACAGAAGCGCTGGATCCTCGCCTCGCAAACAAGAATCCTGACTCCTTAGCCTCTTCCTCCCACGACTCCTACTGTCTAGGAGGAAGGCTACTTCACTTTGCCCAATAGTGGAAGCAGTCCGTGAACAACACTTGGGCACTTCAGATGGTCACTCACGGTTACTCAATAGAACTCAAACGCCGACCAAGGGACTTCTTCCGCATGTCACCCCTTTCAGGCAACCCTTGCAAACGCGCAGCAATGCAATCAGAGATCAACAGGCTGCACAACATGGGGGCTATCGAAAGAGTGCCGTGGCATGAGAAAGGGAAGGGGCTATACTCCATCCTGTTTCTAGTACAAAAGAAATCCGGAGAATGGTGAGCCGTCCTGGACCTGAAACGCTTCAACAAATGCGTCAAAACCCAGAGGTTCAAGATGGGAACCCTGACATCCATCTCTATGGCAATATCCAGGAACGACTGGCTCTCCTCCCTGGATCTGAAAGACGCGTACTTACACGTGCCCATTCTTCCTGCACACCGACGATGGCTCCGTTTTGCGTTCAAAGCTGGTATTGCCAGTATTGCAACACTGGCAATACGGAGCCCTCCCCTTCGGCCTCTCCTCTGCCCCCCAGACGTTCACGAAGCTGCTAATCCCGCTGATCGCGAACCTCCGGCTCCGCGGAGTGGCAGCGTTTCCCTACCTAGACGACATCCTGGTCCGGGCGACATCCCTGGAGCTAGCTCAGACGCATCTCCAGCTCACTGTCTCCTATCTGAAAGAGCACGGTTTTCAGATCAATCATCTCAAGAGTCACTTGATACCCTCCCAGCACCTCGAACACCTGGGACTTGTGTTCCATACTCGACTGGACAGAATATTCATACCTCCGGGTCGACAACACAAAATCAGGAACCTGATTGCTGTAATACGAGCTCAAAAGCAGACCCCACTTCGAACGCTAGCATCACTACCCGGGTGCATGATATCATGCATACGTCCCCTTCGCTGGGTCCACTTCCACACTCACAGTCTTCAGCAGTTCCTTCAACCCTGGCAGGAACAGATAACCAACAACTGTCGGTTGATATCGATCCATCCCCTTGCCTACAGAGACACTACAATCATTCACCTGGTGGGAGCACCCGCTCAGATTTCAGGAAGGGGTCCCTCTTTCAGAACCACCCACAACAGTCCTGACCACAGATGCCAGTCTCTCAAAGCACAGTATCAGCTGGCTGGAGCTCAAAGCCATTCGCCTAGCCCTTCAACTACTCCAACATCTAGTACAAGGCCGACACGTGGTCGTATTCACGGACAACACCACGGCGATGACTTACATAAACCACCAAGGGGGATCCCGTTCCAAGAGTCTGCACAGGGAAGCATCCCTATTGATGGCATGGGTGGAGAACTTCCTCATCTCCCTGACGGCCTTCCACATAAAGGGGACCGATAATGTGCAGGCCGACTGGCTGAGCCGCCAGACACTCGACTCCGGGGAATGGACTCTCAGCCAAACGGCCTTCCAGACATGCAGCGTTCCGATCCTGGATCTCTTCGCCTCTCCATTCAGTCACAAGCTGCTCCGCTTCTTCAGCAGGACTCCCCACCCCAAATCCGAGGCGACGGACGCGCTCAACTGCCCATGGCCCCCAGGTCTCTTATATGCCTTCCCGCCCTTCCCTCTTCTCAGCAGGGCAATTCGACACTGCAAACAGCAACGTTCCACGGTGATATTCGTGGCCCCATTTTGGCCGCGTCGGCCATGGTTTCCAGATCTCCTCGCCCTGTCACACGGGACCTGGCTCAGTCTGCCGATCACACACGATCTTCTATCACAAGGACTGGTTCCATACCAGCAGCCGGAGTTCTTGAGACTAACACCGTGGCTGTTGAAACCCTAGCCCTCCAGAACTTGGGGTACTCAGCCTCCGTCATACATACGCTGCTAGCTTCTAGATGCAAATCAACCCACCGTATATATCAGTGTTCCTGGCGAGTTTTTGTAAACTGGTGCAAAGATAAACAGATCCCCCCACACGATCCGTCGATAGGCCAAGTTCTCCAATTCTTACAGGAGCGTCTGGACAAGGGGCTATGCCCCAATACCCTCACCAGACAATTGGTCGCAATTGACAGTACTTTAGGGGCCGCTGGTAGACAGCGCCTCTCTTCACACCACCATGTGAGGCAATTTGAGAGCCGCCTGAAAAATCTCTCCACCAATAGTCTACAGGTTCCCTAATTGGAACTTCAACATAGTCCTTAAGACCTTAACCGGTCCTCCTTTCGAGCCCCTTGATATGATCTTGTTTTTTCTCTCAGTCAAGTTGGCATTCCTAGTAGCCATTACCTCGGCAAGGCGTATATCTGAAATTGGGGCCCTTTCAGCTGATCCCTCATTTTGCACATTCCGAAAGGAATCAGTGCGTCTCAGACTAGATTCCTCCTTCATACACAAGGTCTCCTCCGTTTTTCACCTCTCCCAGGATGTCATTCTTCCCTCCTTTTGCCCTAGACCTCGCCACCCTCTAGAGAAGCTGTGGCATTCCCTGGACGTACGCAGGGCCCTTAAGGTCTATCTGCTGCGTTCCACTCCGTTCAGGTGCTCCTCTAGCCTGCTAGTGAGCTATCACCCTCGTCACAGTGGCAAAAAGGCTTCTAAGTCTGTTATTGCGGGGTGGATTGCTACCTTTATTGCTGAGGCTTACAAGGCCTCTGGTCTCCCACCACCCAATCCTATCCTGGCCCATTCAACTAGAGGGGCCGCAGCTAATGCTGCCTTCCACTCTCATCCCCCAATTGGTGACATATGCAGGGCAGCCACATGGAAAACCCTGCACACGTTCACCAGGCATTATAAAATAGATACTCTCCAATCGGCCGAGGCCGCCTTCGGCAGGCGGATCCTCCAAGGGGTACTGGGTTCAGTCTAGATATTCCCTCCCCTGCCGAATAAACAATAACTGCTTTGGTAGCTCCCTACGTCCGAATAAACGAACTGAAGGCTATAGAAAGGGCAATTGGGATTCTTACCTGAGAATTGCCCTTCTGTAGCCTTGAAGGGAGTTTATTCGGCCCACCCAGGGTTTGTTCTGCTAGTCCTAATAAGTTTGGTTTACTGTAACCTTGTTGTTCTCTTTATATGCCTCCTCGAAGTCAGAGAAGGGTTTGGTTTGTTACTTATGTTTAGCAGCTCTGGATTCTTCGGCTGTGATACTCCTGGGGAAGCGAGGGAGTGCTCCCTACTCATGCCCAGTGGAAAGTCTTTGCTGCCTCCTGGTGGATGCGAGGGAGAACGCTCCCTACGTCCGAATAAACTCTCTTCAAGGCTACAGAAGGGCAATTCTCAGGTAAGAATCCCAATTGCCCTTTTTAATAAAATCATTGCCTCTCTAGATAGAATAGAGACCAGGCAAACATAACAGCCTCAGGAACCCCCCGCGGTCTCCTCGGGAAGGAAATACAAGTTTAAGGACAAATCACGCCCAGCTGGCAAGGACAAGCAGCCCCCTTCTAAAAAGGCCAGAAGGGACCCAACTCCAAAGTTGGATCTTAGGGCACTGATGGGGTTGGATCTTCACTCTGATACTGAGTTTCGACTTGGAGGAGGTAGAGATTGCTGGTTCTGGGGAGGAATCTGAGAGTGTATCCCTTCCAAAAGCCCCAAAGCAAAGATCTGCACCTTCCCCCACCCCCCCAGCAGAGGAGGGTGATTCTGATGGTTCTCATGAGGGGAATGCTGCTCATGATGATGTAGAGGGGCAATTTTATTATTCAAATGAGGAACCCCTCGATTAGGAATTTCCCTCTACAGAGCCCACAAAAGATCCAGGCAGGGAGTTTCCCTTTTCCTTGGGGGAAAAGCTCTTTAAGAGGTCTAATAGTGCTCTGGGCCTCAAAGAAAAACTAATTAAGAAAAAGGAATCTGAATCCTCTGATGAGAAATCGGACCGTGAATACATCCCCAAAACTTCTGGTAAGGGTTTGATCCTTGATAGGGCCTTTGAGAGAGACATCAAGGCCGAGTGGAAGCAGCCTGGCAAGACCCATAGGTTGTCCAAGTCCCAAGAGACTTTATATCAGTTTTCTAAGCAGAAGGTTACCTTCTCCTGCGGGGCTCCACGGCAAAGGAGTTGAGCGGGGCCGAGTCTGGAGCCAAGCCGGGGCTGCTGTATTTCACCCGACCGCACCTGCCTGCAAGTGAAATTGACTGGGACTGAGGGGGGCGGAGTTGTGGCTGCAGGGAATCCTTAAAGAGCTGGGGCTCTACGGCAGCGCCGTAGGCACGCACCGTGGTCCGCGCGCCTAAGGGTCGCGCGCACAAGGGTGCGCACCCTTAGGCGCACCCTTGGGAGCAAATTGGGAGCAGAGCAGTTGTGGGCTTAGACCTGAGAAACTCCTCTGTAGTAGGAGGTAGGAAAATTGTGGGTATACCTGTTTGCTATATATTCATAGGGCTTATGCCCTACTGGTGGGGTGGGGCTTTTCGGGGCTTCCTCTTAGAAAGGTCTGAGTAATAGGGGGGATTATAGGGGAATTAGGCCCCTGGGTGGTAGTTTAGGTTATGCCAACCCAGAAACGTTCCCGAAAGGACTTGACGACTCCACCTTCCCCGGGGATTAATATGGCAAAACAGAGAAGGATAGAGAAGTATTTCTCTGAGAAAACTGTACAACAAAGTTTGAGAGAGGACTCAGTGCCTAAGATAAGTGGAACTATAAGGCAATTGGGGACTCAGCAACATATTGGAGGAAATGATAAGGGAAACAGTTCAAATAGGTCACTTGATGGGATAAACAAAGATTCGGATCTGGTAAAGGATAGTTTATTAGGGAATCAAGAGGAAGGGTGTTTGGAGTTACTAGGGGACCTGGCCATAATTACTTCACAAACTATGAGAGTGTTAATAGCAAAATTGAACTCAATTGAGGAGAAGTGTATGGCTATGACATTGGTCCAATCCCCCCAGGAAAGGCACATGGCCCTAGAGGGAGGTGCTGGGAAACAGATTAAAATCCAGTCCCGCTTGGAGGCTACCATCAAAAGGGTGACTGTAGATCCTGCCCCCAAAGAACTGGCTCTCTTAGATAGCTGCAGAAACTTTAAGTATGCTCCACTAGACCTCTTATTCATTGTTTTACCACTCCCTTCAGGAATTCTGCCATTTTGGAATACGCCACGAGATGTGGCAGAGCACCTAAGAATTTTATTGCAAGACACAGTAGCTAGGAAGGACATATTAGATATCGTACATATACCGAATATAAAGAAGCGATGGATACTCCAGATTTCTTTTCGATCTATTAGCTTAGTGGACCTGATTTTGGAGAACAAAGAGGTATTAAATAGAAGAGAAGTTTATATCTCCAGAATTTTGTTAGAAGAAGCAAGAGGGGGGACCACACTTGGCCAAGTTAAACAAGATTTAGGGAATAGGGAGTTAAAGGGAGGGAATTCAGGTGGGGTGGGGCCCCCTAAGGATAATCAGGTGATGCCAGGACTAGGAGATAGGGAAGCTGCACCTATGGAGGTCCAAGAGTCTGGACAACAGGGGGCCGTTTGTCATAAGGAGAGGGGCCCAAATGGACAAAGGGAAAGTCAGGGTGAGAAAGTAGCGCCCCAGAAAGAATCTTCTGTTATTGGTCAAAAGAAGGGGGGCTTAATTAGACAAAGGGAAAGTCTGGGTGAGAAAGTAGTGGGTCGGAAAGAATCTTATGATATCGGCCAAAAGGAGGGGGGTCAAATCAGACAAAGGGAAGGACAGGGTGGGAAAGTAAAGCCCCGGAAAGAATCTCATGATATCTGCCAAAAGGAGGGGGGCCAAATTAGGCAAAGGGAAGGGCAGGGTGAGAAAGTAGTATCCGGGGAAGAATTCTCTGATATTAACCTGGACACGATTTGCGTTGGTCTTGACAAATTTTGTTCCAGGTTGGAGCTTGCTAAAAGTACATTGAGGAGGAGTGACCGAGGGGGCAGGCATTGCAGGAGGCAAGCTTTAAGTGAGACTAGGTTATCAGTTTATTCCCAGTCCTTGGTGGAGCCGAATCACCCTACAGCTACATCTACACCCCGGGTGGAGAAATGTTCTGTAAATGTTACAATTAAGAGCAGTCATAGCAGCTCAGTTGTTTATGAGGGGAAAAGTGGGGAGGAAAAAAGGATCTTGGCTCCAAATTGTGCCTCGATTGGGCGAGAGACAGGAACTGAGATATCTGCCCCGGTAGTGGTTGAGAAAGAGGCAAGCAGTTTCCGACGACCTGATGAGGAGGGTTATCTGCTTCCAGGCGTTTTCTCTTTTAAAGATAGGAAGAAGGAGCGGGAAAGAGAAAGGAGACATTTGGTGCAGCCCCCCTTTACTAAGAACTCTTTATGACAACAGCATGGCGTGCCCCCTGAAATAAGATTTATGTCCTGGAATATTGCGGGTTTAATAACTAAAATGAGGGACATTGACTTTATAGAGGGCATAGAAAAGAATCACATCGTGATGTTACAAGAGACCTGGGTACTTAATGATTTTTGTATTCCAGGTTTCAGGATTGATAATATTTTTGCAGAACCCTCGAAGGTGGGAGGTAGGCCGCATGGAGGGGTTGCAGTTCTTATCCCTGAAGCTTGTGGAGTTTTTTTGAAGTTGGTGGACTCTATAAGGCCTTTTTTTGGGCTATGGCATTGTAGATTAAATGGGAATTATGAGTTGCTTTTGGCGAATGCATATGTTCCTCCAGTTGTATCACAATATTATACCGAGGAGATATGGGATAAGATCATTGAAGCCTTACAGAAAGGGAGGGTTATATATAATAGAGCGCATATCCTATTGGGAGGGGACTTAAACGTCAGATTGGGGAATAAATCTGGGCCCCTTAAGAGATGTGATTTGGATCTCCCTTTGTCGGTGCCTTTCAATGATGTGCGATGTTCCAGAGATTTGAAAATTTGTCCCAGAGCCAAGAAGTTATTGGAACTGCTGAATACATTGGATTTGGTTGTGTTAAATGGTCGGATGGGTGGGGACTTGCTGGGTCAATTTACATACAGCTCAGTGGGGGGGAATAGTGTTATTGATTATATGATAATTTCTATTGGGTTAATAAAGTGTGTTGTGGATTTTCGGATTGAACCAGCAATCCTCACAAATCATTTTCCACTAGTATTAAACTTGGTAATGGGATCAATGAAGGGAACCCGGGCGCTTCCAACGGAAGGTACCCCCATTTTGCAACTCCCCTGTTTAAGGAAAATAAAATGGTCAGATCGAGTAGCCCTCCAATGTGAGCTGATCTGGTCTCAGGAGTATGTTCAAACCCTGGCTAAAAAGATTAAGGAAAATAAAGGGAATGTATTATGGGCTTTTGAGGAGATTATAAGATCATTTCAGCCAGCATTGACGACCACAAAATCTAATAAGATCAAGGAGTCCTGTAACCCTAGCTGGTTTGACAAGGACTGTAGTAGGGCACGCTGGGTAGTAAGGAGAGCCTCCAGGAGTTTTCTTGCCTACCCAATAGAGGTAAATAAAATGGCTTTTTGGGAAGCCAGGGCCCAATATAGGAAGATGCTGGCCCAAAAGAAGAGAGAATATTGGTTCGCCCAATGGAAACTCTTAGAGGAGGTGGTGAGAAAGAGGGACTGGAAAAGTTTCTGGAGGCTAGCCCGGAATATTGGTGTAGGGGAAGACAGGGGGAATGCAGCATTGGTTAGGGCTGAAGACTGGGAAATGTATTTTTCGTCAGTTTTCCAGCACTCAGCAGCCATCTATGATTTGGATATGCAGCCAATTGATTTGCTCCCTGGATGGCCCCCAGTATCTCCTGAAATTGTGAAAGATTTAATTTTGACCCTAAACTCAGGAAAGGCACCAGGCGTGGATTTTGTCCCGGTAGAACTATTGAAGGCCCAGTTAGATTGGTGGGCTGAGACATTGGCAGGAGTTTTCACTGTCATAAACAACACAGGGAGTATACCTAAGAACTGGCTGGCAAGTATTGTAATTCCAATCTATAAAAAGGGGGATCCTAAGTCGCCGGAAAACTATCGACCAATTAGTTTACTGTCGGTAATTGGTAAACTGTATGCCAAGTATCTTTTGGTATTGTTACAGGACTGGATGGATTATGTTTCCTACCTAGAACCTGAGCAGGCGGGTTTTAGGAGGAACAACTCAACCGTGTCTCAGATTCACGTTTTGACGACTATAATAACAAAATATGTAGGTAGGAAGTGCCCAGGTCAGAGTAAAGGGGCAAATTTATTTCTTGGTTTCATTGACCTACGAGCCGCATTCGACTCTATTAATAGGGAACGGCTGTGGCATAAGTTAAGGGTATCCACGATTGATGTGCGCCTCTTATACCTGCTGATCAAGCTGCATACGGACAACTCGCTGCAGGTTAGAGTGGCGACATCATTACCACTGTCATCAGAAATTCAAGTGAGGAGAGGGGTTAGGCAGGGGTGTATACTAGCCCCCTCCTTATTTAACATCTTTATAAATGATGTGGTGGAATTTATGAGGGTCAGCACGCATCATCCCCCAAGACTGGGATCCAGACACATCTATATCTTGCTATACGCCGATGACGCGGTTCTTCTCTCGCAGACAAGGATAGGTTTGAACAGAGCCCTTCAAAGGTTTGAGACATATTGCAGGCAGCAGGACCTGAAGGTAAATTATGAGAAAACTAAAGTATTAGTTACTGGAAGGTCGACTCAGAAAATCAGAAACATATGGAGGATGGGGAAAGTACAAATTGAACAGGTAAATCAGTTCAAATATCTGGGGGGTTTTCTGTCAGCAAATGGCTCATGGGCCCACCATCTGAAATATGTAGAAAGTCAGGTAATTAGATCTACGGCAGCCATAGTTTCCTTTTTCTATAGGCAAGGGGGCCAGTTGGTGTCCCCAGCATTGCGATTGTTCAAGGCCAAAACTCTTTCTCATCTTCTATATGCCATCCCAATATGGGGGCTAGGCAATCTGAATAGTCTTGAAAAATATCAGAATAAGTTCCTCAAGAACATATTGGGGTTGCCAGGGGGCACCCCGGCTGTTTTGCTAAGGGCAGAGGCTAACATGCCCTCGGTAAAAGCAAGAGCCTTGATAATGATGTTAACATTCTGGCTCAGGGGTATTTTGGGGGGGCCTGAATCGGGCTTAATAAGCCTGGCCCAGGAGGAAAATCAGGTATGGCAAGTAGGGTTAGAGAAGGAAGTCCACAAGTTAGGCTTTTCTAGAGAATTCTTTCTCTTATTTGATTTTTCAAAGTCTAGATTCATGCTAAAGAAGCGTATCCTTGACCAAGATGCCCAGGGGTTGCAGGTGGACTTAAGATTGCAAAGGGTCGCCCCGGATTATCATCTTATCCAGATGGGGGTGGGGAGGGATAGCTATCTCCATGAATGGAGCGATCCCGTCTTAAGGCGTGCATATACTCTGTACCGGTTGAATCTTTTCCCCTCAGCTTGGACGGAGGGGCGGTACAAAGGTATCGCTAAAGAATTAAGACTCTGTACTCTATGTGAGCAAAGCGAGGTTGAAAATTTATCACATGTACTATTTAGTTGTCCAATATATAGCTACTTGCGAAAGACATTTTTAAAACCATTGTTCAATCAGACAGGGGTATCGTTATGGCCTGAGCTTCTAATTAGGTGTATGGGCCCTCAAAATTCTTTGGTTGCCAAGCAAGTGGCAAAATTCTGTAGGGGAGCCTTGGCATCTCGACATAAGTTGCTTGAGGAGAGGTTCGGTGGCCAAATGTAGAGTTCCAGTAGGTAATTCTACAGGTTGTGGCCATTGAGGTTTAGATATTTTTGCTGAGCAGAGTTATATTATGTTTTATTATGTTTTAAATAAGATAAGTTATTATTATTATTTTTTATTTTTTTTATTTTTTAATGGAAATTGGTTATAAAAGTGTTGGTTATTTTGTTTATTTTGTATATTTGTGTATTTTTGGGTTATTACGTACTATGTAATGATTTTGTTTAAGACCAATGGTAAAACAAATAAATACTTACATTACATTACATTACATTACCTTCTCCTGCATCCCAAAGATAGATGCTGCAGCAGAGTCCTTGGCTAGGCACTATGTTTTCCCTGCTGAGGGAGATCTATACCTTAAAAACTGTCGATAGGGGCATAGATTCAGGCCGAAGGCGGTCCTACGAAGTCCTCTCTGCTATCCTTAGAATGTCCACTGCTTCCTCCTACTGTACCCATGCAGTAATTAAGTGGTTTAAATTGGGAAAAGCCCACGATTTGACAGAAGGCACTTCCAAAAAGTTATCCAAGAACATCACTATGGCCATCGCCTTCTTAGCTAATGCATCCATTGATGCCTTAAGTGGCTATGTTCCTGGAGGGTTGATCCACATGCCAAAAATCTTCCAGTTAATGCGCCCTTCCAAGGAGACAAGCCTTTTGGTATCTCCCTTGACCAAGTGTTGGCTGGCACCTCCAATAAGGAAAAAAAACAAACGTTACAACAGTTTAATGCAGCCCAATTTTTTTTCCGTCTTTTTGGAAGAAATTATTTCTCCAGCTCCTTCAACAGGCAAACAAACAGCTCCAACCAGCAATGAGGTTGTGGAGCTAGATGTTGCTGGCCCTGGCAGTTCTGAGGTTTCCAGATTCTAATGTCACAAGCAGAATCCAGGGGGATCCTCCATCAGACAGAAGGTGTGACTACCAATGTATGCCTGCCCCTCCAGAGCCTCCAGTCGGTGGAAGGCTTCTTCAGTTTGCCAACAGGTGAGACACGGTTGCTTCAGACGAGTGCGGCAGGGAGACTAGCTCGAGGATACTTGATAGAATTCAAGGGTCTTCCCAGAGGATTCTTTCAAGTGTCCCTGGTGTCCTCTAGGAGAGAGAAACATCTAACCATGTCCCTTGAGATACAACGTCTAGCAGATATCGGGGAAATAGAAGAGGTACCGATAGATCAGAGGGCTCCTCTATGCTATCTTCTTCTTGGTGCAGAAAAAGATGGGATCCTGGCGGGTGGTCCTAGACCTCAAACAATTGAACAGGTTCATCCATGTATGTAAGTTCAAGATGAAGACGCTCACCTCCATCCCTGCTACAATCTCACAAGGAGACTGGTTGGTCTTGCTCGATTTGAAGGATTCTTACCTGCACGTGTGCCAGTCAGACCATCACACAGGCAATGGCTTCTTTTCGCGTATCAGGATGCCCATTGGCAGTACATCTCTCTCCCTTTAATCGCAACCTTCGCCTCAAGGGTATAGCATTACACCCGTATCTTGATGACATCCTGATAAGGGCACTCAGTCTTGAGCAGGCACAGAGGGTGTTGAAGCACACACCATCAAGTACCTCAAATATCACGGCTTCTTGATAAAGTGGGAGAAGAACCATCTCCAACCAACACATGAATCAGAACACTTAGGAGTGGTGATCAGTATCAAGCTGGGGAGAATATTTATTTCTCACCAATGACAAATCAAGATCAGATCTCTAATACAGCACATTCTACAGCAAGAGTCTGTTCCTCTTAAACTCCTTGCCTTGCTCTAGGGTTTGTTCATGTCATGCATTCAGTATCTACAATGGACCAGGCTCCATCTCCCCCCTCTCCAACTTTTTCTCTGCCCCTGGCAGAAAGATATAAAGGAGAATACCTCAGAGTTGCTCCCAGTGACACTGGAAATCCATGAGTTCGCCAAATGGTGGCTGCTTCCTCATTGGTTTTTCCCAGGTCTTTCCCCTTCTGGAGCCAGTGAGAGTCAAGATTACAACAGATGCCAGTCTCTTTGGTTGGGATGCCCACCTGGATCAGAGGTACACCCAGGGGGAGTGGACACAGCTAGACAAGAAGTACTCCATGAATTGGTTGGAGCTCTGAGCGATCCACCTCGTTCTGCTTCAATTCTCCCCTCACATTCTGGGGAAGCATGTCAGGGTATTCACTGACAACATGACAGCCATGGCATATATAAAGAATCAAGGCGGGTCCAGATCTCCAACTCTGCACAAGGAAGTAATGAAACTTCTTCACTGGGCAGAGCTGAACCTGATGTCAATTTTGGTTCATTACATTTGGGGCCAGAACAACACAGTGGCAGGCCAGCTCACCCAGAAACGAGTAGATCCGAGGGAACGGACTCTGAACCAACGCGCGTTCAATCAGATTGTTCACCACTTCGGCATTCCGTTTGTTGACCTCTTTGCATCTCTGACCAACACAAAGGCCTGGAGATTCATGTCACGGGACTTCCATCCGCAAGCGGAAGCCCACGATGCCCTGATTCAACCATGGCCAGAAGGGCTCCCTCCATCTCCACTATTTGGCAGAGCTTTCACCAAGTGCAAGAGGGAGGGTGCAACTCTCATCCTAGTGGCTTCTTTCTGGCCTCACAGACCATGGTTCATGGTCTGAGGGAGGGGGAGCTCTGCGGGGAGCTTTGTGGGGAGAGGGGGCTCAGGGAGCAGGAGGGGAGGCTCTGGGAGGGAGGGGCTGAGGGAAGAGGAGGGGACTCGGGGGGAGGAGGCTCAGAGCAGGAGGGGGGGCTCGGGAGAGAGGAGGCTGAGGGAGTATGAGGGGGGCTCTCGGGAAGAGGGACATGTGGGGGTCGGGGGAAGGGAGCATGAGGAGGGCTCTGGGGGAACAGGAGAGGGGGCTCCACGGGAAGGGTGCTGGGGGAGTAGGAGGGGAGTCGGGACCTGATGGTGCAGGAGCGGGAAGGTGCTGGGAGAGCAGGATGGGAGTCGGGGGCTGCCGGAGCAGGAGCGGGCTGAGGGAGCAGAAGGGGGGCTCTGTGGGGGGAGGGGACTCTGGGGAGAGGGGGCTGAGCGAGCAGTAGAGGGGCTCTGTGGGAGGAGGGAGCAGGACGCGACGGGGGAGAAAGGAGGGGGAGCTCAGTTGGGGGGGAACAGGAGGACGGTGTCGGGGGGAGCAGGCTGAGGGAGCAAGAGGGGGGATCTGGGGGGGAGCGGGCTGAGGGGAGCAGGAGGGGGGATCTGGGGGGGAGTGGGCTGAGGGAGCAGGAGGTGGGCTCTGGGGACAGGAGGCAACACACAAATTAGATAAACAAAAAAACCCATGGTTTTACAAACTTAGCTAAGGCAGATTTATACCAAGCAAACTTTAACAAACCTAGAAATTGTGTGTTAAGGCTCCCTCCTTAACTTCCACACCACGTAAGCAGTAAAGATGTTGTATGGCTTCGCATACTATGCTTGCTTACAACTTAGGCTCCATGCACCCACACTTTGCCTTGGTCTTTCAGCTTCAATCCTCTTCCTTTGCAGGTTGGGGGCAACGCTAAAGCTTGCACGGTACGCTCCTCCCTGTCTAGTATTACATCGGTTCTCTTACTTCCAACGTGGCAAGAATTTCTCTTTCATTTACATTTCACATCTCCATTCTGTGGTACTAGATCAAATACATCTCCCCAGTACACAGGTGACTACCAGCATGTAAATATGCCACCATCAAACAACTACATGGACTAGTTATGTCCTTACATTTAAATTCCTTTTATTTCAAATCCGCACCTACTCTAACTCACTACTTATTTGCCCCCCCACTGACTGTGGCCCAGTAAGCACCACTTCAGTGTTAGAAGATAGAAAAGTTCAAACTTCAGCTTCCACCCCCCAGCGCACCCCCAGTTTAATCTACTACCTTCCAGCCCAATGACACACAATCCAGACATCTGGACTACCCAATCAACTTCAGTCACTTCCCCCCAAAATTACAAGACTCCTGACCAATATAATGAAGATCATCTCTAATACAGAATGCGACACATTGTATGAGATGACAACCGCCCCCCCCAAAAAAAAACCCACCACCACCCAGAAGAGGAGTTGAAAAACACGAGACAATACAGAGTAGAACAACAAGGACGTACCTATTTATTTATTTATTTATTTTATTTTGTTGTACTTACATGCTGCCCCCTTATGCCAATGGCATCTCGGGGCGGCTGCCAACAAAAATAAAAACAATCTTAATATAAAAACCACAATAAAATCTAAAATTTCAATATTAAATAACAATTTTAAAAGACTCCCACCACAAAAAATTTAACCCACCCTCCCCTCCCCGCCTCCGAAGGCCTGAGAGAACAGCCATGTGTGCTTAATAGAACCATGGTAGTGTTTCCCATACTCTATCACTCCTCCCAGTCATTTACATCACCAACAATCTCGAGATTCTACTAATTTCTTATGTCATTCCTCCTATTATTCCACCAAGTTCCTTCCTCCTGTACTTCATCCTTATATCCTCCTCCCTGTCATTCCACCGTCTCTCCCTGCTGCCTTTGTTATTCCACATCCTCTCCCCCCCCACTCCCAAAGATGCATCTCCATTGTATTATTTCAGAAACACTTAATGAGATATAATTTAATTCCAAATTAGGATTAATGTTTCCTCCATTCCTTCCATTGGCCTTTACATGCATTTAATGTCAACGTGTACCCAAATTCTTATTAAACACTTACATAGCATTCTGCTCAGCTTTAGTGTTGCCCCCAACCTGCAAAGGAAGAGGATTGGAGCTGAAAGACCAAGGCAAAGTGTGGGTGCATGGAGCCTAAGTTGTAAGCGAGCACAGTATGCGAAGCCATACAACATCTTTACTGCTTACATGGTGTGGAAGTTAAGGCGGGAGCCTTAACACACAATTTCTAGGTTTGTTAAAGTTTGCTTGGTATAAATCTGCCTTAACTAAGTTTGTAAAACTGTAGGTTTTTTGTTTATCTAATTTAGTATGGTGTGTAGCACACCTGATATGGGATGGAGTCCCGTTGACTTTCTGGATTTCCTCAGTCTTCCCTGTAAAGATGGATTAGATAGAATTACTCTCCTCTTTTTGTCATTTGTTTAGACAGTGTTCTTATTACCAGTTATATTAGATTTAAACAGGACATTTTTAGTTACCCTTATTTCAGATCCTCAGTTTTTTACCAACTGGAGTCTGAGGGAGCGTATCCCCTTGGGCATGCTCAGTTGAAAAATTAGACAATGCTGCCTCCTAGTGAACATGCCGGAGATCGCTCCCCAGAGTCCAGAATGCCTGTCTAGGAAACCAACAATAGAAAGGCAATTCACAAGGTAAGTGGCCCAATTGCACTTTCTCTTGCAAATTAAGTTTTCTTTAAGTGATCATGCATGTTGCAGGGCTGTATTGGTGCCCTATGCAGCCCTGCAACATGCATAAACAACCACCAAGGGTGGTTAAAGGGTGGTTAGTGTCATGTCTGAAAGTACCCTATGTCCTGTGCATGGTGGTGCTATCGGCCATATCATTAGTATGTTCCCTTAATATAACCTTTTAGGAAGCTGTCTCTGTTTAAACAGCAACAGCCATGGTGGAAACCTGTTTGCTTTACCTAAATACTGTATGAATCTAAAATTCCAAAGGGGACTATTTCAGTGCTAATGTTTTTTAAAAATCCAATTTTCCATACCTTATTTTTTAAAAAGAGAAAATTGCAACAACTGTGGCAAGACGTTGTTATGATTCAAAATAAACAACCTAAGTGCTGTAGAACTCTCTTGTGACTGGAAACTGTCGGCGTAGATGCTGCTTGTGTGGATTAGATGTCTGTAAATGGGAGGATCAAAAAGCATGTTCCAAATAAAGAAGTGGAGAAAGCTGTCATAACAGGCAAGTTCTGGTTCTCTGATTAAAGGGCAAACTTAAACAACTCGGATGACCCATCATGAGTAAAGTAATAGATTGTTCTCATAACATAATCAAACATTACATGCCATACAGTATAAGAAGACATTGAATATAGATATAAGCTGAATGAAATTCATACTTATTGAAGCCCACTGAATTTCTCTAGTCCTTTTTCCAACAGGAGGAATGATACTTGTAGTTACTACTGTGCTAGGAATGGAACAAACAAATCTTCCTTGTAGTAACCAGAGCCTTCATTTATGGCTTATGCACTTCATTAACTTCAAGAATAATTCCAGAAATGCACAAAGCTCCAGGGTCTGTATGAAGTGGTCCTACAATTCACAATCTGTCATACACTTCTTTCAGACACAGGATACCAGACATAAGTTAATTCTGATATGGGAAAACTTGAACAAATATTTTTATCGTTTATTTAAACTTGTATTTCACCCTTTCTCTAAAGCTCATTTATGATCTAGGGATTTTAGAAAATGGTTTTCATTTTATGCTTACTAGTAATTACTTTTATTCATTGAAAGGATCATTTTTGTTGTTTGTGGATTACTTTGCATGTTGTTTGTCACATCCTTCTTCTCCTTCCCTTACACCTCTTTCCCCTATGAACACAGACCATTCCTTCACTTTGCACTCTTTTCATACCCTGTTCTGAAATGACACCTAAATGTTTAACTCAGGAGCTGCCCCCCCTACAAGGCCATGTCTGATAATTCTGAAGCAGAATGAACAAAAGCCCATAGGTGCAGCAGGTGTGGGTCAGTCCCCAAAGGCAGCAGAACTCCCAACAGAGAGGGAAGCCGCTTTTAAACAAGGTGCTTAAAAGCTCCTCCTGAGCCCCGTGTTTAGAGGAAAGCTGCGCGGGGAGTGTTTACATGCTCCTCGTGCTGCTGGAAGTGACCTGCTCCTGTCTCTTATACACATCTAGATGTGTATAAGAGACAGGTTTAAACACTTCTGCCGCGGCTTTCCTCTGAATGCGGGGCTCAGGAGACGCTTTTAAGCGCCTCGTTTAAAAGCTGTCTCTTATACACATCTAGATGTGTATAAGAGACAGGCCCTCCCCACGCGGCTTTCCTCTGAATGCGGGGCTCAGGAGACGCTTTTAAGCGCCTCATTTAAAAGCGGCCGGAGTATCTTAGTCATGGTACAAATCAAGCAGACGTTTTGGTATTTGGAAACTAAAGGCAATTAGAGCGCAATTCCTGAGATATACAGGATTACAGAAAGAAGGAACCCTCTAACCGCACACTTCTTGTCGTCATCTACCACCCCACACTGGAACCTATATTTATTTAGTTAGATTTCTTGGATGCCCCTTCCTGCCACAGCAGCTTGGGGGGGCTCACAACAAACAAAATCATAAAATATAATTTAAATGCAACAATAAATAATAAATATATGTAGCATTATCTGACAACTACAACCCATACTTGATGGGGACAAAATCCTAAGAAAAATCTTCCCTGAACAACCTCTTCTGGCCTTAAAAGAACTCCCAACCCTCTCACAACCGATGATCTCGAACAAATTACCCTCCACCCAGGAGACCCCAACATCAACAGGAGTAAAACCTTGCCAGAACAGTAGATGCAAAACCTGCCAATATATTTCTACCACCACAGTCAACACCCCTCCCCCCAAGTAAAACCATTCCAAATACAAGCCTACTACACCTATAAATCCCAAAGTGTAGCGTATTCCATTCAGTACACCAAATGCCACCATGGAAAATACGTTGGCAAAACCCAGCAACCCTTGCACTGACATATGAACTCACATAGGCATACAATTATAAACAAAGTCACTGGCTCTGCCCAGCACAAACTTATTTATTTATTTTATTCATTCACAAACTCCATATCAGACCTCTGTCTTCATCCTCAAAGGAAACCTACACAACACCCTGAGAAGTTTTTCCAGGCTCGATTCGGGGTGTTGGTTCTTGCCTTTAAAGCCCTACATGGCCTTGGCCTGACCTATTTGCGTGATCGCCTCACTCCCCGGGTACTGGATTGGCCCCTGTGGTCTGCTGGGGGCGCCTTCCTAGATGACCCTTGAGTCAGTGGGGGGCCACTATGGAGAGGGTGTTCTCGTTAGCCGTACCTCGGCTGTGGAACTCCCTCCTGGAGGAGGCTCGCCTGGCCCCGGACCTGTTAACCTTTTGTCGCTTGGGTGTTCTACCAGGTATTGGGTAGAGGGAATGGGTGAGGGTGGTTATGTGGTGGGGACTGGGGGAGGGAGTTATGGGAGGTTTTTTTTTTTTTAATATTTTTAAGTTGGGTGGGAATGTTGTTTTATATTTATATGATTTTATTGTAAGCCGTCCAAGGTGGAGTTGGGTGGGGTATCAAATTGTTAAAATAAATAAGTTGGGCCTTGGAACTAAAATTCATAACTTTGACACCAAAATCAATGGACTTAACGAAGACCTAAATTTCTCAAGCCGCTACAGATACATGTTATGCCTTAGTCTACTGCTTTTTAAATTTTTGTTACCTTCTGTACCAAGTTCCTAGATATCGTTCTAATTACTTTGTCTCCCTCTCTGTAACTGACTGTCAGCTGAATACGCAACCTCTGTGTTACTGTGAACTCGTTCCTTTGCTATGCGTATTCTCTCACCTGATAAGCTGTTTTCCACTATACCCCTAACCCATATGTTTGCCCTCTGTATGCTTACCACTACGTATTGTCTTTGTCTCCTACACCAACATATAATTTTACAGCTGTTTTAAAAATCTCTCACCCCCCCATCTGCTACTCTGTCCTATCCACTTCCACCCATCCCATGCCCCCTCATATATACCTGCCCTACGTTTGTTCCGTTTATATATATTTTATTGGCTATGCTACAGAGGAAGGGCCCTTTGTGGCCCAAAAGATTTCTTATTTCCACCAACAGTAGTTGGTCCAATAAAAGATATCGTTTGAACCACTTTGTCTCTGGAATATACTAAAATAAATAACATGGAATGCCCATTGGAAAAGATGGAGGAAACACAATTGCCAGTTGGCAATAATGGAGATGTATAAATAACTATATGCTTGAATGGGTTGTAAGCAATACAAAGGAGCTGTATCTCTGACAGGGAGTGGGAGTAAGGGCATGTATATGGAATGACAGAAAAGGGGCCAGGAAAGGAGGGGTGGAATAATGAGGGGGGACTATAAGGCGTGGATGGAATGACAGACTGAGTGGAATAAGGAACAGACCATGGGAAATGTGTAGAATAATGAGGGACTGGGTGAAATGAAATGGAGGAGACTTTGAGGAGTGGATAGAATGACAAGAGCCTTGGTGGAGTGAAAGGTAGGAGACTATGGGGATTGAATGCAATAGCAAGGGACTGGGTGGAATGAGAGGAATGCCCCTCATGGTTGCGTTGTCATTTTTTCCAGTCACTTACCATTTTACCCAGAACCGTGTCATTCTACATTGATCGTCATGCTTTCCCCTGTCATTCCAATCAAAACCATATCATTCTACCCGCTGCACATGGCTCCCTCCCGGCCATTCCACTCTGCTCCCTGTGCCAGTCATCTTGTGATAACACCTTCTCCCTGTGGCCTGCTATTCTCTTGTCACTTCACTCACTCTGGTGCTTTCTTTATCATTACATGCACCCGTGCCCCCCATCACTTAAAATGCAGCCTCATTGTGTTGCTTCATAGTCAATTATCCTATTGTTGTTTTCGGATGCCATTATTTCCCATGTGCCCGTGCGACCCCTGAGATAGTCCATGGGGGTCTTTTTGGAGGTTCCCCGGGCGAGACGAGTGGCCACTGATGTGAGATCTTTTTCGGTGGCTGCCCCTGTGCTGTGGAATTCACTCCCGGAGGAGGCTTGGTTAGCCCCCGCCCGCCTGTCATTTCGACGTTTGTGTAAGACCTGGCTGTTCCGCCAGGCTTTTCGCGAGGGTGGGGGAGGGAGGGGGAGTTTTTATGATTAGCTTTAAAATTTGTTGATTTATTTTAAAATGTTTTATTGTTACATTTTTGTGGTGTTCGTCACCCCGAGCTGCCTTTGGGCAGGAGGGGCGGGATATAAGTTTTAAATAAAATAAATAAAATTTCCAATTCAGATTCCTGTTTTCTCTATTGTTTCCAATTGGCATTCTATGTCATTGTTTAAGTATGTCCCAGTAATAAATAGCATTAACTTAGTATTTCTGTATCCTTTCTACATCCTCCCAGACCAAGGAAGGGGGGGGAATCTGTAAAATCCTGAGATTTCTTAGTAACTTCAGAACACTTTGGAAAGGGGCTACCAGTGTTTTCCCCCTTTCAAAAACACTATAAAACCACACAGTGCTGTGTGCAAAGCACGTACTTTGAAGTTTTCATGCTACTGCAAAAAGATTAAATATAAGGTATCTGCAAGTGAGCCCGCAAACTATCCCAACCAATTTAAACATCATTCGGAGTTCAACAATATTTTTTAAGCATTGATCAGATTACTTGGGGAGAGGGGACAAAAATTGAAGAAAACAAAATTAAAAGGAAAGAGCAGCACTATTCCCCCCCTTTTCAAAAGCACTATAAAACCATACAGGGCTGCATGCAAAGCAAGTATTTTTAGTGTTCACACTGCTGCAAAAAGATACTTATGAGAAGTCTGCAAGTAAAGCCTATGTAAAAAAAAATCAAATTCTGTCAGAAGTGCCAAGAAGCTTTTTAAACATCACATCACAAAGGGATGGGTAACATAATTCTGAGGGACTTTACCACAGCAAAAGAGCAGCAAAAACCAGATAATAAATAAAATTACTCTCCCAGAGTATAAAAATCAAGTCTTCCCTATGCTGCAGCCTCCAAAGCAGTTATTTGATGTTCTTACCTAGACTTTCAATCTCACCCACCCCCCAATTGAAGATGAGGGTGCGGAGCTCTTCTTTGCCTCTGTTGGCTGGGAATGCTGGAAACCAATGCCCCAAAGTCAACCTGATTGGCCTGGAGTCCCGTAGCCCTGCCCTGAACCGCTCCACTGTACCTGGAGCCACAGGCTCTAGCATCCCTGAGGCACAGTTGCAGTAGAGCTCTTTGCTTAACGTGCTGCCCCTGCTCCCTTCCATACCCTGAGTCCCATACCAACCTCGTGTATGCCTCAGAGGGCCGATCTGGCACACATGTAAAGGCAGACATCAGTTTTGGAGCATGTCCTAGGTTGGGATTTGGCCTGCAGTTTTGGTAGGAGGCTTGGGCAGCTAGTGGTCAGGCAGATGGGTGACCCATCCCTGGAGAGAGGCTTGATTCATTATTTATTTATTTTTTAAAAATTATTTTAAAAAATATATTATCCTGAAACAATGATTATGAAAAAGTTGTAAAAGGAAAAGGCATCTTAAATTTGTTGGGCATATATTTTAATTTATTTTTATGTAACACATAATGATCCATGATTTTATGCCAGACAGATAGATAGAGTTCTTTTGCTAAAATGTTTTACTTTAAATGCAAGTGTTCCTTTTTTGGAGTATACTAAAAGTTGCAGCTGAGATGGAATATCTTCACAGCATTCAGCATCACAACTGAACAATGACCATAACACATGGATGTAATTCTGGCTTTCAGCTTGATTATTTTATTTTGTTTATTTATTTATTACAAAATTTAATACTCCTTCCCTCCCGCACAGCGGCTCGAGGCGGCTTACAACCATAAATAAAATCTCTAAAACATACAGCATCAAAACAACCAGATAAGAGGATTAAAATCAAACCCCAAACCAAACCCTGCCCCTAAACCAACCCACACCTACCCATCCTCCCCACCAAATGCCAGACGGAACAGCCAGATTTTACAACTATGTCAGACGGAGGGGAGATCTGGGGCCAAACGGGCCTCTAATGGCAGGGAGTTCCATAGCCGTGGAGCAGCCACTGAAAAAGCCCTCATCATCGTGGTCCCCCGAAAGATTCGAGGGACCTCAAGAAGAGCACCCCCTGATGATTGCAGGGGCTGATCCAGGACTTGAGGGGTGGGGCAATCCCCAGGTAGGTCAATCCCCAGGTAGGTCAGGCCAAGGCCGTTTAGGGCTTTATAGGCAAGCACCAACACCTTGAATCGGGCCCGGAAGACTATAGGCAGGCAGTGCAGAGACTGAAGAACTGGTGTAATATGTTCCCGGCGGCCTAATCCCACCAGGAGACGGGCCAGCCACCCCGGGCTGTTCGCAGGAGGGGCGGGGTACAAATTTATAAAATAAATAAATAAAATAAATTTCTGCATCAGCTGCAGTCTGAACCGTCACCATGGGTAGCCCCACGTAGGTTGCATTACAGTAGTCTAGTCTAGAGGTGATGAAAGCATGGATGACTGGCCAGTTCAGAGTCTGAAACGTACGTCCAAAGTCGACACACCAGATGTAATTGGCGGAAGGCACTCCCCACCACAGCCACCACCTGAGCATTCAGGTGAAGCTGCAAGTCAAGGAGCACCCCCAGACTCCGTACCTGGGGAACCAGCGGAGGACAGACCCCATCATTGATGGGGGGAGGGGCGACACCTCCGCCGCCTTATCCACCAGCATCATCTCCGTCTTGTTGGGATTTAGCCTCAGTTGATTTGCCCAAAACCAATCCCCCACAGCCGCCAGACACCTGATTAGCACCAAGACTACTGGACCTGGGTCTGATGAAAAAGAAAGGTAAAGCTGGATGTCATCAGCATATTGATGACACCGCACACCAAACTCCCTGACCACCTCACCAAGCGACTGCATACACATGTTGAACAGGAGAGGGGACAAAACAGAACCCTGCGGGACTCCACGCAAGAGGTCTCAGTATGATGAAAAATAAGTCCCAAGCACCACTCGCTGAGTTCTTCCGGCCTGGAAAGAGTGAAACCAGTCAAGAACTGTACCGCCCACTCCTCTTATACACATCTAGATGTGTATAAGAGACAGCTCCTGCACGGTTCCGCAGGTGCGTCACCAACATGTCACGGTCAACTGTATCAAAGGCAGCCGACAGATCTAATAAAATCAGTAGGGTCAAACGACCCTGATCAAATTCCCGACGCAGATCGTTGACCAACACCACAAGCACCGTCTTGGTGCCATAGCCTGGGTGAAAATCAGACTGAGGGATCAAGAAAACCGACATGATCCAGATGCTCCTGTAGCTGCTGGGCCACTATCAATAGAAGAGCTAATAACTGACCAGATTATGAAATATGGCTACTTAGATAACAGGTGAGGCCATCTGGACAGTGAAGAAGAGTGTGTTGAAATCATCTTTAATTTTTCTTGTATGTCATGTAAGGCTCAGAGCAGGTTCTTAACCTTAATGATTCTGACATTAGTAAGTGCCTGATGCCAGAAGTATTCCGACATGCTTTAGAAAGGAGACCATGTTCTCATTAATAGGGCTACGAATTTGTCATGGAAATTTTCTTAAAAAGTCATGAGTTGGTCATGGCAGGAATGAGAAAACGTTGCGGAAAACTCATGGGTAATTTTTTGTTTGTAACCACCCCCCCTCCTTTAGATTGTAAATCCAGGGATTAGATTGTAACCCCCTTCCCCAGCACAGATTGTAACCCACCCAGCACAGAATAGAAGGAGGAGGAAAACACACCCCACCCCTTAGATTGTAAACCCAGGAATTGCAAAACCCTTTGAAAGCCCCAGGCTTAGATTGTAAGCCCAAGCAGGGGATAAAAGCAGAGGAAATTCTGCCGTTTCCTCCTGGACACCTCTTGAAGCTCTGAAA
This sequence comes from Sphenodon punctatus, assembly GCA_003113815.1. NCBI lineage: Eukaryota > Metazoa > Chordata > Lepidosauria > Sphenodontia > Sphenodontidae > Sphenodon > Sphenodon punctatus. Next base: position 1,713,400 of record QEPC01002135.1, on the reverse strand, counting down.
ATGGTAACATTCTCTGCCTCTGATCCCCCTGCCACGCCATGCCATGCCGCCACTTGACCATGCCTAAAGCTCCGCCATCCACAAGAAACAACACTGAGGAGGGGTTTGTGACTCCATGGAGAAGCTGTGGCTTTACCCGGTGGCACCCAGGTCTTCTTGCTGTGCTGCCGCGTCTCCACAGCCAGGGAGGTGTTTGGAGCTCCAGGGAGACACTGTGGATCTTGTTAGCACCATTGAGCGTGCTCTTCTTACCAGCTTCTTGCCGGCTCAGCTCTTCAGTTTGGGGGAAATCTCAAAAAACTTGGGAAAATCATGGGAAGATCTCAAATCATGGAGGGAGGCAAAAGTCACTAAAACGTGACTCATGTCATGACAATGACAAATTCTTAGCCCTACTCATGAACACTTAATGTGCATATGTATACTTGAACAGGAGGCCCTTTGGGCAGGAGCATTATTGTTGTGAGGCTGTATGACATTTTAGTGAATGCTGCTTTAGAGCAGGGATTTGCAGCTGCTGAGATTTAACTAACTTCTCACTTGAAGGGTAGCTATTTACTGTACAGAAACTTCAAATAGTGTGGTGTGGTGGTGGTACAAAGTATGAACAGGGAGAGCGTAGATAAGGAGGTGTTAGCATGTCTGTTTGCCCAGGACAAATTGCCCATTTCCAAGTGTTGATGAGGATCTACCCTGTCTGAAAGCATATAGTGTACACTCAGCTGATTTAAATGATTAAAAGGAAATTTTGGGTATAATGTGTTCCCAAATCCCATTACACACTGGGTGACAGGTTTCAACTCCTATGTTTTATTGTAAGCTTGATTCTAAATGACGCATCATGTTTTGTGCCCCCCCCAATACGTCCATCTTGCAAGATAGTGTTGATAAAGGGACTGGGTATTGGAGAGAGCAGGTAAAGGAAAGAATATTGCTTATTGTGTGTTGAGAGAGTTGCGGGCATGGTTTCATGCTGAAGAAGGTAGAGGGTGAGGCAGTTTCTGATCAATGCAGGGAATTGGTAGGTGAATGGAAGAGGAAGGGAATTGGGAGACTTTAGTATGTTACTATGTGAGATTACAGTGATGGTTTCTAATGCTGAAGTTGTTTAAGCTAGCAATGCCTCATTGGGAGTAGGCTGAGGTCTTAATAAATTTCATGTGTTTAATTCCTCAGTTTAATTCCATCCCTTGAGGTAGTGTGAGCTTGATTAACCCTAGATAAATGTCATTGGATGCTGGTCCTGGACTAAGCAGTTCCCTCCAGTCACTCCCATGAGTATTCTATAACCATTTGCAGCTCTTCTATCCACTTCTCTCTAGGCTGTGGCACAATTTGTGATCAGCTTATGGTACTTCACTTGAGGGGTAAAACTATTTATGTGGCTACTGGGCATTACTTGTTAAGGCAAATAACCACAAGCAATATGTTGTGTAAACATAGCCTGAAAGATGGTGCTTCTTTGGCCCACTAAACGTATTTTAATTGATTGCAAAGAAATTAGTATAGTCCTCAAGGCGCAAAATTTGTGGGCACATGGGCGCCATGTGCGCCCAGAAAACTGAGGCTGGCGACCAATCTGAGCAGGAATGGGGGACATGCGCAACTTGGGCTTGTTTGTCCGGGGAACGTGTGCTGCTTTGGGCTTGTTTGTGTGGAGAATGTGCGCTGCATTGGGCTTTAAGGGGGCCATGCCAGTTGCTGGGGAGGTGGGGTTTGAGCACAGGCACCATAACCCACGGTCGAAGCTGATGGAGGAGGCACCCCCAGATTTTTTCCTGTCTGGTCCATTTCACATGAAACGTGCCGCTCCCCCCCCTTGGCCACATGGGTGACTGGGTGGGTGAGGGGGGACATCTGTGTGACTGGCGGTGGGGATGTGTTGCAGGTGCGCACTCCTGCGCTCCACCTATCTCCACCAATCCCCCCATGCATGGAGGCATTGGAGAAAACGAAGGTGTCTCCGTGCATGGAGATGGGTCGAGGTTGGTGGGCGTCGGTGTAACGCGCTGCGCACATGCTGCGGCCTCCACCCATCCTCCCCCTGCACCGTGGCTCCTCCCGGACCCGTTTGAAAAGGCCCGAAGTTTGACATTGTAATGATGTGTAGAGAAAGTAGGTGTTTGCCTTGTTGGTCCCAAACATATAGGCTATAGGGAACAAGTAGTAAAGTGATATCTTTTATTGGACCAATTACAGTTGGTCCAATAAAAGATATCACCTTACTACTTCGTCGCTATTGTAATGATGTGAAATTCTTAGAGAAAAGCAGTGGGAAAAAATTTACAATAACTCATTTTGTACATTATAGATAGGTATTTTTTTTAAATGCATGTACAAAAGCTTTCCCAGGGCAGTTTGGTTTGTGCCTTCCTTTTAATTGTGTTTTGTGGTTTTATTGTTTTTATGTGTTTTAATATTGTAAGCTGCCCCGGGGGGCTGCTTGAAGCAGGAGAAGTGGGGTATTAAATTATTTTATAAATAAATATAAATAAATAAATAGGGGGCGGGGGTTTCCTTCACTCTTTGATAGTCTTACCATCCTCATGGGTAGTTAACCCCCATCCATTTTTGTAAATTGCAATGTCATTGTACAATTCCACTTAAAAAATAATTTCCAGCTTTTAAAACACGTAGCATTTTTCTGATAGCCTTCTTCAGAGTTTTTTATGTGGGATGTGTGTAAAGTCAGAGATGGAATTTTGTGTATATTATCTCCCCAGGTGTTTCTTAATCAAAAGAAAATTACTATTTTTATATGCAGAAACACCTTCTGCTTTCAACTTTGTGTCTTGTATCAGCTGAAGTGGAAAATTCTATTCCAAAATCTTCTTTGAGATTACTGAAAAGCCACCTTTACCACTGGACAAAAGCCCAGTTGTATTTTTTTTTTTAAAAACAAAATTGTTTAAAAGTCACCTTTTTAAGGACCATACTTTCAGGCACTGACTTTTGTTTTTTGTTTGAACAAAACTGTTTACAGATATTTGTGCCCACAAAAGTGGAAGCCATATTTAGGGTTGCACTGACTGTTTTAAAATGTCTTTCAAGGTATCTTCCTTTGTGTTGAATTATTCTTCATTTTCCATGTCTCTAGGTTGTTATTGTGTGGATGGAGAAAGTGATTCCATTATGAGTTCAGCTTCAGAAAACTCCACTGAACCCTGGTTTTGCGATGCCTCCAAATGTGGTGTCACCCCTAGCTGTGAACTGTGCCCCAATCAAGACGGAATCTTCAAGGAGACAGATGCTGGCAGGTTAGATAGCTGAAGTGGTAATTCAAATGAGATACAATATTACCTCATAGTCTTATCTGTAGAAATGTTGATGGGTTAATGAGATCCTGGGTATATTCCTTTTGAGTTTCTGGAAATAACACAAATGAAAACAAATAGGATTGAAGGTGTGTTTCCCTCCCCCCATCCTCAGTATTCATTTTAAAAGTTGGCTGTATTGCCTGGTCCAACACTTATTTGGTTATCTGTGCTTAGCAACCACCTGCAGCTGGGAGATTCCCCCCCCCCCCATTGTGTGTTAATTTGGTGAACAACCAGGCTTTTGCTGTGATGGGCCCTCAATGTGAAACTTGCTCCCTCCAGATGTTTCTCCCTCTGTCTCTTGTCAGTGATCCGTTGGGTAGCTCTGCGGATGACTGTCAGGAGGCAGAAGAGAAAGAAGACGTTCTGCGCATGCGCGGAGCTGCCTGGCCATTTTGCCTTTAGTCTTTTCTGCCTTCGGCCGTCGGAGGTGTTTTTCTGAGCAGCTTCTCCTGAAAAGACAAAAAATTGGCAGTAAACAGTTTCTAGTTGTAAATAGTTAAATAGTTAAGTAGTTTAAAAGTTTTTTATATTCAGGTCGTTAAATGGAGAAAGCGGGGCATCAAGGGTGGCGATCCTCCCTCTCCACGTACAGGGAGGCTCGCGAGGGAGCCCGCCAGGTTACCGCGCAAAGTGCCCAACCAGGGAGCAATCGACTTCGGGGAGAAGAGGCCCTGCCTACCCCAGCGGCGTAGTGACCGCGGAGTGCGATCCACCAAGTCTCCCCCCGCTCAGAGCCCGTACACCGCGTGCGGGGGTCGGGCCAGGCTGCGCCGGTGACTTAAACTCCCGACATCCCCTCCAACTCCCCAGCAGCATGGAAGGAGCAGGAGCGGGAACTGATCAGCAAGCTGTCCCCTCCCAGGAGGGTGACAGGGATGACAGCTCCGGCATGGTGGCAAGACTGGATAAAATCCTGCTGGTGCTGGAGCACCTTACGGAGATACAGAGAGGGCCCCTAGCCCCCTCCTCAGGACACTGAGGCTCAGCACTCTCGTCCCCGGGATCCCTCCCCCCCCGGGGTTGGGGGCTAAGAAGGACCTCCTAACACAAGACGAGGCCAGGTTGGCTTCCCCCTCTCAGGGGAGAGCAAAAAGAGCGGGAAAAACCCCGTGTAAGGGGAAGAGTAAGGCATCCAAACGCCCCCTACAGTCCTCAGCGAGCAGACTCCTAGGTTCCCCTCAGTCTTCAGAGGGAGAGAGTGGGGATGAACCTCAGTTAAAGAGAACAAGAACCCATGCTACCCCCAAGATTGGGAGGATATAGAGGAGCTAGACGCCCAGAGTCCTGGACAGGACTCTCAGGACAGGGACAGGCAGTTCTCTTTACAACTTAAGGGGGAGTTTATGACCCAAGTAGCTAGGACCCTCCAACTTGTGGAAAAGCCCCTCAAGGACGCTTCCTCCGACTCACAGGAGGAGGAGGAGTGCGAGTATATTCCTTCAGTTCATGGGAAAGACGCAGGCTTCCCCTTAGATAAAGCGTTTGAGAGGATGATTCTTCAAGAGTGGAAACACCCTGAAAAGGGGCAGAGAATGAACAAGACACAAGTTTCTCTGTACTCGCTCTCTAGAAAAAAAGAGCCCCTTTTAAAAAAATCCCAAAGTCGATGCGGCGGCAGTCTCCCTAGCAAAACAAACTATTTTCCCAATGGAGGGGGATTGTTACCCCAAAGATCCTACTGATAGGGCCGTAGAAAATGCTCTTCGCAGAGGCCTAGATTTCTCCGCCACCTCCTTGAGGATAAATGTAATATCATTCTGTGTAGCCAGGGCATTGCTAGCATGGCTACAGGAGGCCCAGGATCCCGGCATTTCTGACAAAAGGGCCCAGGTTTTATCAGCAAGGATAAATTTGCATCAGCCTTCTTGACTGATGCAACAATGGATTCGATGTCTTGGGCTGCCAGATCAGTGGCAAGTTCAGTGTCAGCCAGGCGCAAGCTGTGGCTTAGGTCATGAGAGGGGGACAACACGGCTAAAAATCTCCTCACTGCCGCCCCATACAAGGGCTTCAGACTGTTTGGGGTCTGTCTTGAAAAAGTGTTGGCGGATGCCAATGACAAGACAAAACAAAAGAACTTGCAACAAGTGGGGTCTAAAAAACATCTTTTTCGTGGCCCTAACTTCAGACCCAGAGGAGGGTATGGCTCGGGATACCAGGAGATACCTCTCGGAGATACCAGGACCACTTCAGACAGGACCAATCTGGTCGGTTCTTCTCAAGCAGAGGGGGCAGAAACCAGAGTTTCAGACAAGACAAGCAGAAACCCAAGGGCTTTGCTCAGGGAACCCGAAAGCAGGAGGCATGACTACGAAGGGGATCAAGTGGTAGGAGGCAGACGGCAAAATTTTTCAAACGTGTGGGAACAGTCTGTTTCGGATGGCTGGGTACAAGATAGAGTTAAAAGCAAACCTGTCTCATGCCTTCATGATCTCTCCCCAATCAGGACGCATGGAAAAGCACTCGGCCGTGCTCCACGAATTACACAGGCTCAGGAATATCGGAGCAATAGAACCGGTCCCATCAGAGCAACTCGCCCCGGGATTGTATTCCCTCCTCTTCCTGGTAGCGAAGAAATTGGGTTCCTGGCGAGCGGTGCTGGACCTCAAGCTATTAAACAGGAGGGAGCGAACCCAAAAATTCAAGGTGGAGACTGTAACATCAATTTGTCAAACCATCAGAAAAGGGAATTGACTGGCATCTCTGAATCTCAGGGACGCGTACCTCCACATCCCGATTTGGGAACCCCATCGGCAGTGGCTCCGCTTCTCCTACCAGAAGAACCATTTCCAGTTCAAAGCTCTTCCATTCGGGTTGGCATCTGCTCCGAGGACATTCACCAAGGTGCCAGTCCCTCTGATAGCGAACCTCCGCAAGGAGGGGATCCATGTGCACCCGTACCGCAACGATCTCCTGATCAGGGCGCGGGACCGCAGCAAGGTACAGAGGGATCTCGACAGAACCATCCAATATTTAGCAGAACACGGATTCTTGGTGAATCAGGAGAAGAGCCACCTGGAGCCAACATGCAGGATCGAGCACCTCAGGGTATGGATCGATACGACCTCAGGAGCCGCCTACATTCCACTCGAAAGGCAGGAAAAGATCAGGCATCGAGTACGACTTCTGAGACTCCAGAAATCAGCAAGGCTAAAAAGCTTAGCTCAACTAATAGGTCTGATGGTGTCCTGCACCAAGCAGGTGCGGTGGGCAAGATTCCACCTTCGACCCTTGCAACGGCTGCTGAGACCTTTTCAGCCAGAGCTCACCAGAGGGCTCAACCCATGGGTCAGAATCACAAGATCCTTACTAAACTCAATGTCCTCGTGGTTAGACCCAGCAAACTTCCAGGTGGGCGTACCACTAGGAGAGCCTGAACGAGTCATCGTGACAACGGACGTAAGCCTGAAGGGATGGGGAGCCCACATGGGAACCATAGCTGTCCAGGGGTTATGGCCCCAGGAGGATACGAAACAGAGCATCAATGTCCTGGAATTGAAGGTAATATGGCTGGATCTGCAACAACTATCACAGAACATCGGCATGGCACACGTGCTGGTGTATACAGACAATACGACAGCCAAGGCGTATATAAATCACCAAGGTGGATCCCGGTCTCTCCGTCTACAGCAGGAGTCAGTGAAACTATTCACTTGGGCGGAGGCCAATCTGAAGTCACTGAAAGCGCTCCACATAAAGGGATCACAGAACGTGCAAGCGGACTGGCTGAGCCGTCAGTCAGTCGACCCACACGAATGGCGCCTTCACCCGGAAGTGTTCAACTCTCTAATAAGGAGGTTCGGATGTCCGACAAACCCATCGGTACATGTCGAGGATAAGAGACAACCAAGCGGAAGCCATGGATGCCCTCAACCAGAGATGGCCACAAACCCTATTGTACGCCTTCCCACCGACTCCCCTGTTGACCAGGACAATAGCAAAGATCATCAAAGAAGGAGCACACGTAATCCTAATTAGTCCTTGGTGGCCAAGGAGGCCGTGGTTCTCAGACCTGGTGGAATTGAGCATGGATCCCCCACTGAGTCTGCCGCTATGTCCGGACTTACTGTCTCAGGGTCCCCTGCTGTGCAATAGCGCCTCAGTGCTAAAACTAACAGCATGGCACTTGAATGCACAGCTTTGAGAAAGGCAGGCTTTTCAGAAGCGGTATTAGCTACTCTGCAACAGACTAGGAGGCCGGCAACCAGAAAATCTTATGGAGCCACCTGGAAGGTGTTTGCTCTTTGGGCAGCAGATAGGGGGATAGACCCATGTCTGGCAGGGGTACATGTCCTTCTTCAGTTCCTTCAGGATGGCTTAGATAAGGGACTAAGCCCCAATACCTTAGCACGCCAGGCAGCTGCTATTTCATCTGTATTGCAGTCTGTATCAAACACATTTTTTTTTTCCCATCGGCATATTAGGCAGTTTCTAAAAGCAGCAAGGAATATCAGCCCCCCAGTGGTTCACAGATGTCCTACCTGGAGTCTTAGCCTGGTGTTGGATGCTCTAACTGGTCCCCCATTCGAGCCTCTTAAACACGTATTCTTATACATGCTCTCCTTAAAGGTAGTCTTCCTAGTAGCGGTTACTTCCGCTCGTAGAGTGTCCGAGTTGGGAGCTCTGTCTATGGAGGAGAACTTCTGCTCTTTTCAGAGTCAGTCCGTTACTCTCCAAATGGACGAGGCCTTTATCCCCAGTCAACTCGGCTTTTCACAGATCTCAGGACATCATTCTGCCATCCTTTTGTCCCAATCCAACTCATCCTGGGGAGAAGGTGTGGCACACTTTGGACGTTAGGAGAGCCCTAAAAATCTACTTAAAAAGAAACAGGGGAATTCGATCGACCTCGGCCCTGTTTATCAATATTAGACCGAGCTATGGGGGAAGGAAGACCTCTAAGACCCTAATATCGAAATGGGTTCGCCAGTGTATCATAGAGGCATATAAAACCAAACGCAAAGTCCCCCCCCCCCCCTTACAGGTTTGGGCTCATTCAGCGCGTGGGGCAGCAACTTCCTAGGCCTTCAAGTCGAGGGCTTCATATGCAGAAGTATGCAGGGCGGCTACGTGGTCCTCCTTGCATACTTTTGTTAAGCATTATAAGCTGGACCTGTTCGGATCTGCGGAAGTGGCTTTTGGCATGAGGGTTCTGCAGGCAGTTCTGGAGGCTCCCATGGCTGTTTGCTCCCACACTTAAGGTATTTGGGCTTGGGTACATCCCAATGGATCACTGATAGGAGACATAGGTAGAAACAAAAATTGGTCACCTACCTCGGTGAATTTGTTTCTTCTCTGTCGTACTGTCAGTGATCCGGCCCTCCCTGTCAAACAGCAGAAATCAAGATAGGGAGCGCATCAGGGATGTGTTTTTCTAGTTACTAGTTAGTAGTTTTGTTCAGATTAGCATAAGGGGAAGCATATATATTTTTCACTAAAGTTTTAGTTCCCAGTTGAGACTCCAATGGAGTATTGGGGGGAGCACACTAACGTTCATGTTAAAGTATTTATAGATTTGGAGATGTTTCTCGGCTTGGATATGGACTGAAGGCAAAATGGCCGGGCAGCTCCGCGCATGCGCAGAACGTCTTCTTTCTCTTCTGCCTCCTGACGGTCATCCTCAGAGCTACCCAATGGATCACTGACAGTATGACAGAGAAGAAACAAATTCACCGAGGTAGGTGACCAATTTTTGTTTCTCTCTGAGCCTCCTACCTCACCTCTAAAAAGCACCTCAAGATCATTTAAAAAAATTCTCCAGGTGTTTTTAGGATCCACTACACTGTTCCCTTTAATGTATTCTATCCTCCCTCTTTACTTTGTCTTGTTTTAAATTGTTTCAAAATTGATTTTATATATTTTTTGTGTATTATTATTTAGATTTTGTACAGCACTCCCGCGGTGTGCCATTGGTGGTGGTGGGGAGCACTATAAAAATAAAATAATAATTTATTATTTTTATACTTCTAAAATTCTTCATAACCTATTTAATATTGAGCTGATATTTTTGACATCTGCAAATTCAGACTCAACTCGTATAAAGGTTTTTCTCTCTGGCTAGGGTTGCCGCTGCTGCAGTAGGACAGGGAGTGTCTATTTGCAGCAGTGCCAGCCCAAGCCAGGAAAGGCACCCACAGTTGTGGACATTTTGTTTGTTTCCTAAGGAGTACAGAATTGTTGGCTCCTTCTCCATTGGCTTTGAATATTCTGATTTATGAACCCCAAATCCATGCCAAATGCAAGGGAGTTTGGGCTCTCCTATCATAGGAATGTATGACTGTCTTAAAGGTAACATGTTTCGTTTTGTGGAGATGGGGAGCTGAGATGAGACAGTACAAAACAAGATATTTGTATAACTGCTGTTTTTCCCTGGTGCAGGGTTCCTGTTAATGTACTTGTGAAGAGCATTTCTTACCTTGTTTGAAACGTGCTCCTTGGATGTTGCGTTTCTCCTGACAAATGATCAGTGGTTCGTTAGTCTTTGGGTTGGGGTGGTCAATGCAGTGAAGGGCACAGGTAATTATGATAATGCAGGGCACCTTTCCTTTTCTTTTTTTCACATCCAGCTGTGCAGCCACTTCAGGATCCTAAAAGCGCATTCCACCAGAGAGTGAGATGCACTAAGCTGGCGGCTGAAACTGTTCTGCTCTGGATACTACACCTGTCTTTGTTAGCTACCCCTTCAGGGGGCAGAATCAGCAGTTACAACAGACTTCTTTGGTACACCTTTGATGACTGTTGTCATCTCTGGCTTGATTTCTCCAGTGTACATCCAGCCGAAGAAACATATGCACATCTGATTTTTGCTACCCATCCAGCCAAGTACATCCAAGAAATTGGTGTGGCGAGCCACAACAACCTACAGTGCAACTCAGGGAACAGTACCTGTGGTGACTTTTAAATTTGTTCTTGCTATGCAGAGGATTGCAATGTGCCTGCTGTCAATATTTCCAATGCAGTTTGGAAAGCCCTCTGCAAATCTGATCATCACCATCTTTGAGCCCACAAGTTACACGGCCCTCTTAAAGAGCACGCAGTTGGTCGCTTTGCATATCTCCATGAGGATCGCTCCCAGTGTGCAGATGCCCACACCAGACTGGTGCCCAGCAGAGCAGAGGCTGTCTGGTGTTGCCAGTTGCCAAATGCAGATGGCAGCGTGGTTCTTCCTGGGGATACCCTCGTGCATTGCGGTTCAGGTCACAATACATTTGCCAACTCCCTCACCCATTGTAACATACAAAAATTAAGCACTCGTATCCTAGTTGTTTACAGTATCCTCCCAACAGTCACCACTTTTTATTTTAATCTGCGATCAGCATGCTGTGGGGGAAGTAGTGTCCAGAAAGGACCAGTGCATTTGCACTGTTTGCATTTAGGAGCCTGTCAATCTGAAGAGGATAAACAACTTTGGTGTGTAGATTCATAAATGGTGTGACACAACCTCTCTGAAGCAGACACCTGTGGTGTCTTGCTATCAGTCCCTGGCAGGGACTGCATTCTGGGCACAATGAGTGGCATATAGAAGCATCTGCCTTCAGTTCTGGTGCCACTGCCACAAAAATTCACCCGAAGCTTGCTCCATTCTTGCCATAGGCTCCATCATCTCCATAGTGAGGGTCATCATGCAGGATATAACTTGGATGGCAGCTGCATAGCACGTAGTTGTATTAGCCATACCAGCTGATGGAGGAATGATGTGCTGAAAGCTGAAGATAGCTTCCCCCCCCAGTGCTGCCTGGTATATCGCCATCTGCCTGCATATTGATGAATGGGATATGCTGTTCTGTATAAATTCCAGAAGAGTAGTCGTGTTGGTCTTTAGCTCTAAAAAAACAAAAAAGAGTCATGTGGCACCTTGAAGATTAACAAGAAAATGTCTTTATTTTGGATTTATGATTGGCCAGTTCGGTACCTTATGTGGCATCGCAAGCTATGCAACTTAAACACCTGAAGTGAAAGCAAAAGTTGTCCTTTCTAATGCACCTGCTACAAACACTTGCGATTCTGTTTTTTGGCACATAAACTAGATTGGATGATTGCCAAAACAGCAAACGGGTGTGTTAATGGATGATGTGGATTTTGAAGATCTGGAGGTGAGTAATACAACAGAGAGTGCCAATGGAAACCTTTGCTCTATTGGACATTTGGGACAGAGCAGATTTGCATATGGCATTGGGGGACTCTCAATGATAATTCCCATACTGCTTGATCTCACATCTAATGCACCTCTGCAGTTCTAAATGTTTCAAGCAATGCAGACTCTGAATGCTGCAGCTGTCACTGAAGTCTTACTGTCCTCAAGAGGCAGCTGCTGTTATCCTGGGCTCCAGAAGGAACTGAAGACATGGTTGCAAGACGTTAGCCCTGTTGGACTTTTGGGAGCATGTGGACATGCAAATGATTCTGAGAAGGCCTAGGATAGTTGCTACTGTACTGCCTAATCTGCAGGTTGATGGTTGCTAAGGAATATGCCAGAGAATGCACTGAATGCATTCAAAGCCACGACACCTCACTGTACAATCTGCAGTAGGTTATGCCAAAACTGTTGGCATGTGGCCATAGGACCATGATGAAACCATAGCATGGTTGGTGCTTTGGAAGCAATCAAATGAGAAAATGGCTTATCAGAGATGCACAACAATATTTCCAAGACTGTTTTACCTTAGTATGTTTGAATGCCAGTGTTCAGACATGATTTTAAGGAAAAGTGAATTTGCACCCAACTTTTGCTGCATCCCGTTGCAACACAAGTACAAGAGAATTACTTCCTCATTGTTCCTGGTGAACATGTGGTGAGCAGCAAGGACACTAACCTATGGGGTCTTGGCAGGCCACAAGTCCTTGCATGAGTAGGCCCCATACCCAGGCCCTATCCTTTTAAGACTAAACTAATTGAGTTCATCCAGAAACTTTAAAATAGTGGTATCACACCAGCATTTATGTTTAAACAGGCGACAATGCAAGGCTTTCTGCAGATTAAGCATGATTTGTAATAACACCTGACGTTGAGCTATTTTTTAGAAGACGAATAGAAAGTTGAAGCAGGAAAAATTATGAATGTCACTCAACTAGTTGAAGATGGGAATGGTGGGAGGAATGTAGTAAAAATTAGCACCTTGAAGTAGAAATACTTAAGTTTGTCCCTCTCTCATCTTCTCAGAGGAGCTACAAGTATGTTAAACATGCAGCAGTATTGTGATGAGAAATTACAAAGAAATGAAGCCAAACCTTTTCAGTTTCTTTAGGCAGTCAGGTCAGTATAGTTTCTCTGCTCCACTTACATCAAAGGTTAACAGTTGTAACAAGCTGCCTAGTTTATGCAAAAGTAGACTCTCTGCACATACTTCTCAAGTTTTTGAACATGAAGTTGAATATGGCATATCCTTTTCTCCAAATAGTGGCTTTCCTAACAAGAATATATATTTTGTCACTGTTGTGGTTTTATTCCCCCCCTTCCCAAAAAAATCATCATCTGTCAACATTCCTTCAAGCAAAATGAATGGTAAAGTAACAAGGAAGATTATTCTTCTTTGATTACCCAATTTGTCTTAATTACAAGGTTCTAAAACGTGCAGCTAAACAAATGAGCAGGAAAATACTTAGAATTGGTATTAAAAACAGCTGAAGCTGCCTCAGCTGGGAACTTTATTGACTTCTGCATGTTTTTTTAATAAGGATTCAAGATGGAGTTCACACGTAGGTGGCTGAGGAAATGAGACACTTGTGTGCCAATCATACCGAAATAGCAGTTTAAATCTGCAATACTGTAATACTTGCATGACATGTACTAAAACATTTTGAGAAGGTCAGTATGAAGCAAGCAGCCAGCTGTTGGGTTTATCATAGATAAACTCCTACAGAGTGCAGCAGCATTTAATACACCAGTGGAGCATGAAAAAAACTGTGCAAATTAAATTGAGAAGCAGCTGCTTGTTGAAGATGTGTATCTTTATAGTGAACTCTGCTGGGTGCATTTTGGAGGTTGTATTAAAACTTACTATCGAATCTCAGACCAAAACCTTGGCTTTTATTTTTTTATTTTTAGTAGATTATTGTGAAGACCTATAACTATTCCCCCATTTTGCCCAATTTGTTCTGTTTGACATGTCAAAGGCCATAGTATGGTATGAAAAAGGAAACGCCAAAGAATTCAAAACATTTTAAAGATGAAGCAGAATCTTCTACTGTGTTTTTAAGGTTATAGACTATATTTTACGCGTGTGTAAAAGAACACACTGGATAACAGAACACTAAATTAAAAAAAAAAGAAAAGCTGAAGCTATTCCTAGAAAAGATTTTAGTTGGCACTGGGTTTGGCTAGATCATAGAAACATGTACTAACTCCCATACACATTGCATTCGGAATCCAGGTAAACAGTAGGAAAACTATAAAAAATACATTTATGAGCATCTACTTGAACAGATAACGTTAGTTTTATTTGTCCTCATGTTTTAAAGTCCATTTTTTAGTTTAAAAAAAATAAAATAAAAGGCCCATTTTTAATTAACTACTTTTCTGCTTCTGTTCCCTATGCTTGACAAATCCATACAAGGTAACCGTAAGACATTCTACTTTCTTGTACAATTAATATCCAAAAACTGTTGTGAAACAGGGTTGCTGTACGTGTATCATGCCTTATTAAAACCCACAAAAGTCAGGAATGAAAAGTTTAGCTATCTAACAGTTAGGTCTCACCACATATGCTTATTTTAAGATTATTGCAACTACAGAACACCACAAACTAATACTGTAACCGTAACTCGGTCCCCTTGGCTCCTCCGCTTTCTCCACACATACATTTACTGAACTGTCACCACCAAATGTGTTTATCTAGAAGCATTTTGTGTGATGAAATGTTGGGAAGGGAGGGAATAGTTTACTAAGGAGATAATGACTGGCAGCACTAGGGGGCAGAGCTAAGGCGTGGCACATGGTTTGCAGTGGCAGTGATGTTAAAGAGAATGAATTTGGGTAAAGGTAATGAGAAGAAAGTATCGATGGCTAAGCTTTTTTTTCATCTGGCTTGTGTGGATTTGAGTAAGGTTTGCTAGATGGCCAGCAGCCCTGTCTACATCACAATAGTTTTGGGATATTAATTTCCTATTTTAACAACATACTTAGGAACAAAAGTGCTGAGGAAAAAATGGTTTTCATATGGGGAGAAGGGCTCTGTAGGAAAAAACCACATAATGCATACTCAGCAAACTCGAACACAAACCACATCAGGCATACCTTAGCCCCACAAATGTAACACACAACACAATAATCGCACACTGGTAAAAAACTGGCCACCCTCGGGTAACACTAGTTGTATACTAATGGCATCCTAGCGTCACACATGGAACAACTAAGCACCCACAAGGTGAAAACAGACGTGCATTTAACTGTGCTTTCACAGCGCTTTAACATTTCTTGTGCATATTTCAGGGCTGCATAGGGTGCCAATACAGCCCTGCAACATGCATAAGAAACATTGAAGTGGTGTTAAAATGAAGTTACATGCATGACTGTTTTCACCCATGGAGACACCTAGCGTATAATCACTTGAGAGACACAACCCGAAAACACAATAGGTTAAAACGAGTTACAAAAACTAAACAATTAACACATTAGAACAGTGCACAGACCATATGCACCGTGCCCAAGAAGGCACAAAATGCTAACCATATCACTCTGCTAAATTTCGTGTAGCTATATAGTGTGGTTTAAGGAGCAAGCCATTGACAATGAATGTGTAGGCATAGGCAGGTCACTTAAATACTCTCTGCCCAATTTCCCCATATGCAAAATGAGGCAGACGAGCCCTCCTTTGTAAAGCACTTGAGTTCTGCAGATGAAAGTATAGTAAGAGCCAAAATAATGACTGAATGTTTTATCTTCTTTTATAGATGGGTCCATATTGTTTGTGCCCTCTATGTTCCAGGAGTGGCATTTGGAGATATTGACAAACTGCGTCCAGTAACGCTTACAGAAATGAACTATTCTAAGTATGGTGCCAATGTAAGATTAGAAGAGCCATGTTACCTAGGTAGTTTTTATTTTTTCACTATAAAATTGCACAATGTGTTACTAGCTTTTTGTATTTCCTCTGCAACTAATGTATTGAAATTCAAGACTCGGAATGCAATAACAGGTTAGCAGTGTTCATCCTCATTTTTCTTTCGTTTATCATTTCCTTCTGGAGAGGCTAATTTTTATTATAATCTATTGTCAATTCCTATGCCACCCTTCTCCTCAATGTCTTACAAAGAATAAAAATACAATCTTGCAGATAGCATCTACTTCATAATGTTTGTTAAGGGTAATCAGCCAAAGAGAGAATCCAGAAAGGGCAAGAACTTGCGAGCCAGTAGAGAAATGAAATATGCATAAGAAGAAAAGAGATGCATTTAGTAAAGTGTCTTAAGTTGTCTGACATCTTTAGCTATAGATGAATATTGTAGCAAAATAATTCCTGTAAGATCTATTTAAAATGAAAAATTACCCTTTACTCAAGAATGAACATCTCCATGAAACTTGGTCCTAAGACCCACCTCCTAAATGGACATCTATGTACAGTACACACATCACTGTCAGGAATAGTGCAAAACCTGGGTGTGTCAGTTTCTTTGCGTAATGCTTGAAGGCACCCAATTGGTCCTTGCTTAGTCTGTCAGGTGCCCAATAGGGTGCCCAAAAATGCGGGCATTACTTGTGGATACTAACTTTAGTACCCATTGCCGCTCTAGTTAAGATGTCACAGTAAGTCAGTGGAAATGTCCACAGTGTTTAACACAATGTACTTTCTGCAGTATTTTTTTGTGATATCTGAAAGCATCCTTTTTACTCGTTTTTTTTTTTAAATGTGGGACACCATAACTCATTGCAAAACATGGCCAACATGCTGTCCATTGTTTTTCTAAGCCTTTATAAATTTACCTCTTCAAAGGGATTATATAGCTTGCTTAAAAAAATTCAATAGTTTCATTTTATTTTTACTTCATATACTCAAATGCATGTCTTTAATGGATTGATTGTATTTCTCTCTCTCATCCCCTCTTCCAAATGTTTGGTTTATACAAAGTTGTAGTTCTATGCAGTTAAGTTCCAAAGCTAGTGAAGCCTGGTGTCCTCCCCTCCTCTTTTAGGAATGCTCAGTGTAGGTCATTAGGATTGTTTTTGTTACAAAGAAGGCCATAGGCTAAAATGAGATGGGATTGAATAGTGACTTGTACTTGGGATATTTACTGTAGTATTTATTAATCTACATTGTTCTGGAATAGGAATGCAGTTTTTGTGAAGATCCTCGTTTTGCCAGGACTGGGGTTTGCATTAGTTGCGATGCTGGGATGTGCAGAGCTTATTTCCATGTAACCTGTGCTCAGAAAGAAGGCCTTTTGTCTGAAGCAGCAGCAGAAGAGGTAAGTGTACGAGGAATAGAATGTTTTTAGAACAAAAAAAAATACGTAAGGTCCCATGAGAACCTTGAGGGGGAAACCATTTATGTCACTAAAACCTCATGGCATGTTAAGAACTTACAGCAACATCTGAATAGGGCTGATGAAATGAGTAATCTCCTACCCGTTGAATGTGCCGTACTTGATCCACCATCAAGGAACAGGTACTACTCGCTTGATATCTGACAAGTACCTGTTTTGAGGGGAAAATGTGTTCATGTGTGCACGCAAATGCCCACTAGTTTTATAAGCCAACTGATAGAAAGGAACTTGGGCAGACTCTAACTGTAAGCTCTTTAAATGAATAATATGCAGTGCCCATCTCTATGACTGAAGTAGATTAGGTCGCTCTGCTGGTAGAGTGCTGGAAAGTAAACTGGAAGTTTGGGGGCAGGCAAAGAAACTCTAGGTAAACATCAGAAAATCTACTACACAGAGGAAAGAAAGCCTCTCTGCTGGTGTTAATGTTTTACCAAGTAAATGTACATAGACAAGAAACCATGTTTTTGTGTGAGTGATATGCCAACCAATGGCTGAATTAACAAGAGATTGCTAACAGTTGCTCAGGTAGCTTTGGTGGTAGAGTAGATGTTGGAAAGTCATAGGTTCAAGGTTGTGGCAAGTAAAGGAATAGTATCTAGATATTAGGTAGTCTGTCACGCAGTAGGAAAACCCTATATTATTAGTTCTCGAAATAAACTTAACTACAAGCTATCACACCTTCAGCTTACCACATGGTCCAGTTTTGAACTGTTGATTTATCAGTGCCCTGTTCTGCCCTCAGATGTATAGGAGAAAGGGCTTTTTCAAGGGTTTCAAGAGTTTTCAGGGGTGCTTTTTCAGCTGATCAGTAAAGGAAACTTGCAATCAATAATGTATATCTCTTCCCAACTTCAAGACGGGGAACTATACAGCTTCCCACAAAGGGAAGGTGAGATCTCCTCCCAGCAGGAGACTCATGCATTTTGCTGCCCTCATAACCACACTGTTTAGATGCAGGTGCAATAGGAGAATAAGAAGTATGCCTGGGGTGAAATTAAACTGAGGTGCTCTTTTACCCTTCTCTGAGTGCCTCTTCACAGGAACTTTTCAAGATGTAAACTTGGCAAGACTTGCTTTATGAAAGTGGCATGGTTCTCCTTGCTTTGCTCCCACCTTGACGCCCTCACTTCTGTTCAGCGTTATGCTGCTGGGATCATCTACCTCTCGTGCCACGTGGATCTTATTCAGCCTCTCCTTTCTTCCCTTCCCTGGCTTCCTCCCCACCTTCACATTCAGCACAGGCATCTTTTCTTTACCTACAAGGCTCTTCATGGTCTTTCTTCTCACCATCTTTCTGCTCTTGTTTCCACTACATTCCCACTCAAGAGCTTCACTCCTCCTCTGCTACCACCTTCACCTGCCACTGAGTCTCCTACTCTCTGAACCATATCCTCCCCTTCTTTCATGCTGCCTCCTATGCCTAGAACTCCCTCTCTGAACATATTTGTTCTGTTCCCTCCCTCCCAACTTTCAAATCCTGCCTTGAAAACCTCTCTTCAGCCAGGTTTTCCTAGCTCTTCACTCCCACAGACTGCTCACTGATGCCTCCTCTATTATTGTTTTGTTCAGGGTAAGCACCTGCACCTGCGACTTCTAAAAAGTTTTCCCCTATGCTTTGTGGGCCTCCTGTGTGTCTCCTTGATTGTAAGACCCTTGGGACTGAGGCCTGTCTCTATTCAGTGATCAGTGCTAGTTACAATGCTGTCACTATATAAATACTTAATAATTGTTAATGTCCACAGGCAAGCATATAGGTGAAAAGGTAAACTCATTAAATTGCATGAGTGCTTTGATGCTTAATTAAATGGTGTCAATTATAACCCTGCCTGAAAAGCCATGGGATCTCTTCTTATTTTTCAAACTATCTCTTCATTTGGAATCAAGGACATTATTCTTATGGAATAGGAATGCTTGCACAGAGCAATCTGCAAATATCACTGCACAATGCCTTGTATAGACTGACAACCTTCAGAGCACATGAAAAGGGAACCAGATGTGCTTTTGTTTTGCAATCTGAGCTAATCGCATGAAGATTTTTAGGGGCATGTGGGATGCTTCCATTCTAGTGGATGAAGTCCAGTAAGTCGGACAGAGGGTAATGCCTTGCATCGTCCACTAGGAGGCAGCACTAAGATGAAAGCGTCTGATTACAGAAGCTCTCCCCGCTCACTCCAGTTTAGTGTCTACCTCCGAGCTAGGAGGAGCGTCGCACAAGGGCTCCGCTTCTCGCCAGTTTGGGTGATTTGAGGTGGACCCAAGGACTTTACAGCCCCTTCGTGCCTCCGGAGCTATCCTGTCGGGACCCCAGGGTGCGGAGCAGAGACCTGCCACCTGTGTGCCAGGGCCGACCTCTAGGTACAGACCCTTTAGCACGGCTGCCGAGGGACATTTCCAAGATGGCAGAGACTGCCAAAACCAGGCGCAAGGCCTGCACGGGTGCAAGAGGCCCCCAGCGGATTCTCAGAACGATTCGGACTCAGAAGGGGCTCAGTCATCAGCCCCCCACCGACCAGTAAGACCTCCCGCGGGGCCCGACCCTACTCAGCACCTGCAGCTGGAAATGATGGAGCACATTCTCCAGGCTGTCCGGAGCCTTGAGAAGTAGCAGGCCTGCTCCCGGCATCGCCATAGGCGACATAGATCTCCCCAGAGCCCAAGCAGGCCAAGCGAGACTCCAAAATAGCGGTGAAAGGCAAGCAAAAAGCCCCCCTCCATGCACAAAGAGGCGCAAAGAGTCCCTCAGATCTCATGGGATCCTCCTCAGAGGGGGATGAGGCCTCAGAGCCAGCACAGTCTGAGGAGGCCTGTTCAGACTCAGAAGGGAGCGTCTCCCCTCCCCTGGCACCACAGAGAAAAAAGGGCCTGAGGGTCTAAAAAGGGAGTGGCCATCGACAAAAGGCCAGACGGTACGCCTCCAGGGAAGAAGATGATTCTTCCCACTGAGACTATCCCTATTGCAGGAGCCCCTCCCGCTGGACCCGGAGGAGCCTCCGCCCCAGGAGTTTAAGGAATTGGGTAGGGAGCGTCCCTCGGGGTTAGGTCCCAAGCTGCCGCGGAGGGCCTCCCGAGTGTTATGCATAACTCCCAGAGTCCAAGACAAAAAAGCCTCCGATTAATCTCTAGAAGATTCCAACTCAGACAGGGAATATATCCCTAAACAGGACTCCAGTAGCAAAGGAGTTCATATGGATAAAGCCTTCGAAAAAATTTATTAGGGCGCAATCAAAGCTTCCTACACGACACTCAAAATTGTCCAAGTCCCAGTAGACACTGTACACCTTCCACAGGAGCTGTGACGACCTATTCTCCACATCTAGGGTCGACGCAGCTGCCTCCTCCCTGGTCCGTCAGTCGGTCTTCCTAGCCGAAGGGGACCTCCCCCCACCCCACCCCCAAGGACCCAACTGACAAGGGCATAGACGTAGGCCTAAGACAGAGCTATGAGGCCCTTTCCCATCTGTTTAGGATTGCCACCACAGCCTCCTATGCCTCAAGGGCTGTGCTGAAATGGTTTAAGCTCAGCAAGGACCCTGGCGTGAACCCAGCCGTGGCTGGCAAAATGGCTAGCAACATCACTATGGCTAAAGCCTTTCTACCAGATGCCGCTGTGGACTCGCTCACATGGGCGGTGAAGGGAATGGCAGCGAGCGTAGCTGCTCGTCACAGGCTCTGGCTACGTTCGTAGAGGACGGATGCTCACGCAAAGAACCTGTTAGTCCACGGGCGATTCAAGGGCCCCAAGCTCTTCGGCTCCGCCCACTAAGGATAAAAAGCAGTCACTGCAGCAGTTCCAATCACAGAGGTCCTTTTTTTGACCCTTCAATAGGTTCCCCACTTCTTGGAGGGATTCCTCTTACAGCAGGCAATGGGCCTCCGCCTCTTCCAGAGCCAGGGTCGCTCGTGGCCGGGGATACAGATCTACTGCAGGGGTCTCAGCGATTCCGTCCTTCCACCATGCAGCGCTCCTGACTACTCTGGTTCCTGCTGCGCCGATACTGCCCCTGTAGGCTGGTGCACATCTAGATGTGTATAAGAGACAGCAGCAGAGTGGTAAGTAGAATAAAGAATTGGACTGTTTTAGATATCCCACTAAATTCAACTTAAGCAGATTTCACTGTCCAGAGGGAAGAGAATTCATGGACACAAATATTTTAACATAGTTTACACTTACTTTCTTATATCCTTCCATAACATTGAGCACCTCAAATTGAAATGTCACAAAACCAAGTAATTGAGATATAGACTGTTTAATATCTCAGGCTGGCCATACTACTGTAACTCTGTCCTTTTACATGAGTTGTGCAGCACACCTTAAACAGTATGCATCACTTACATACAGTTTCCAAACATTTACACAACTGTCACCAGACCTACACAACCCACAAATATTACTCAGCTTTTATAAAAACATGTCCATAAGTCATAATCCAGCTTCAGACTACCACAAGATGATTGAAAGTCCGAACTGTTCACTCTGTCTGACGTTTCCCCACTTGAACAAGGAGCAAAGGAACAGTAAAGGAAACTTGCAATCAATAATGTATATCTTNCAGTAAAGGAAACTTGCAATCAATAATGTATATCTCTTCCCAACTTCAAGACGGGGAACTATACAGCTTCCCACAAAGGGAAGGTGAGATCTCCTCCCAGCAGGCGACTCATGCATTTTGCTGCCCTCATAACCACACTGTTTAGATGCAGGTGCAATAGGAGAATAAGAAGTATGCCTGGGGTGAAATTAAACTGAGGTGCTCTTTTACCCTTCTCTGAGTGCCTCTTCACAGGAACTTTTCAAGATGTAAACTTGGCAAGACTTGCTTTATGAAAGTGGCATGGTTCTCCTTGCTTTGCTCCCACCTTGACGCCCTCACTTCTGTTAAGCGTTATGCTGCTGGGATCATCTACCTCTCGTGCCACGTGGATCTTATTCAGCCTCTCCTTTCTTCCCTTCACTGGCTTCCTCCCCACCTTCACATTCAGCACAGGCATCTTTTCTTTACCTACAAGGCTCTTCATGGTCTTTCTTCTAACCATCTTTCTGCTCTTGTTTCCACTACATTCCCACTCAAGAGCTTCACTCCTCCTCTGCTACCACCTTCACCTGCCACTGAGTCTCCTACTCTCTGAACCATATCCTCCCCTTCTTTCATGCTGCCTCCTATGCCTAGAACTCCCTCCCTGAACATATTTGTTCTGTTCCCTCCCTCCCAACTTTCAAATCCTGCCTTGAAAACCTCTCTTCAGCCAGGTTTTCCTAGCTCTTCACTCCCACAGACTGCTCACTGATGCCTCCTCTATTATTGTTTTGTTCAGGGTAAGCACCTGCACCTGAGACTTCTAAAAAGTTTTCCCCTATGCTTTGTGGGCCTCCTGTGTGTCTCCTTGATTGTAAGACCCTTGGGACTGAGGCCTGTCTCTATTCAGTGATCAGTGCTAGTTACAATGCTGTCACTATATAAATACTTAATAATTGTTAATGTCCACAGGCAAGCATATAGGTGAAAAGGTAAACTCATTAAATTGCATGAGTGCTTTGATGCTTAATTAAATGGTGTCAATTATAACCCTGCCTGAAAAGCCATGGGATCTCTTCTTATTTTTCAAACTCTCTCTTCATTTGGAATCAAGGACATTATTCTTATGGAATAGGAATGCTTGCACAGAGCAATCTGCAAATATCACTGCACAATGCCTTGTATAGACTGACAACCTTCAGAGCACATGAAAAGGGAACCAGATGTGCTTTTGTTTTGCAATCTGAGCTAATCGCATGAAGATTTTTAGGGGCATGTGGGATGCTTCCATTCTAGTGGATGAAGTCCAGTAAGTCGGACAGAGGGTAATGCCTTGCATCGTCCACTAGGAGGCAGCACTAAGATGAAAGCGTCTGATTACAGAAGCTCTCCCCGCTCACTCCAGTTTAGTGTCTACCTCCGAGCTAGGAGGAGCGTCACACAAGGGCTCCGCTTCTCGCCAGTTTGGGTGATTTGAGGTGGACCCAAGGACTTTACAGCCCCTTCGTGCCTCCGGAGCTATCCTGTCGGGACCCCAGGGTGCGGAGCAGAGACCTGCCACCTGTGTGCCAGGGCCGACCTCTAGGTACAGACCCTTTAGCACGGCTGCCGAGGGACATTTCCAAGATGGCAGAGACTGCCAAAACCAGGCGCAAGGCCTGCACGGGTGCAAGAGGCCCCCAGCGGATTCTCAGAACGATTCGGACTCAGAAGGGGCTCAGTCATCAGCCCCCCACCGACCAGTAAGACCTCCCGCGGGGCCCGACCCTACTCAGCACCTGCAGCTGGAAATGATGGAGCACATTCTCCAGGCTGTCCGGAGCCTTGAGAAGTAGCAGGCCTGCTCCCGGCATCGCCATAGGCGACATAGATCTCCCCAGAGCCCAAGCAGGCCAAGCGAGACTCCAAAATAGCGGTGAAAGGCAAGCAAAAAGCCCCCCTCCATGCACAAAGAGGCGCAAAGAGTCCCTCAGATCTCATGGGATCCTCCTCAGAGGGGGATGAGGCCTCAGAGCCAGCACAGTCTGAGGAGGCCTGTTCAGACTCAGAAGGGAGCGTCTCCCCTCCCCTGGCACCACAGAGAAAAAAGGGCCTGAGGGTCTAAAAAGGGAGTGGCCATCGACAAAAGGCCAGACGGTACGCCTCCAGGGAAGAAGATGATTCTTCCCACTGAGACTATCCCTATTGCAGGAGCCCCTCCCGCTGGACCCGGAGGAGCCTCCGCCCCAGGAGTTTAAGGAATTGGGTAGGGAGCGTCCCTCGGGGTTAGGTCCCAAGCTGCCGCGGAGGGCCTCCCGAGTGTTATGCATAACTCCCAGAGTCCAAGACAAAAAAGCCTCCGATTAATCTCTAGAAGATTCCAACTCAGACAGGGAATATATCCCTAAACAGGACTCCAGTAGCAAAGGAGTTCATATGGATAAAGCCTTCGAAAAAATTTATTAGGGCGCAATCAAAGCTTCCTACACGACACTCAAAATTGTCCAAGTCCCAGTAGACACTGTACACCTTCCACAGGAGCTGTGACGACCTATTCTCCACATCTAGGGTCGACGCAGCTGCCTCCTCCCTGGTCCGTCAGTCGGTCTTCCTAGCCGAAGGGGACCTCCCCCCACCCCACCCCCAAGGACCCAACTGACAAGGGCATAGACGTAGGCCTAAGACAGAGCTATGAGGCCCTTTCCCATCTGTTTAGGATTGCCACCACAGCCTCCTATGCCTCAAGGGCTGTGCTGAAATGGTTTAAGCTCAGCAAGGACCCTGGCGTGAACCCAGCCGTGGCTGGCAAAATGGCTAGCAACATCACTATGGCTAAAGCCTTTCTACCAGATGCCGCTGTGGACTCGCTCACATGGGCGGTGAAGGGAATGGCAGCGAGCGTAGCTGCTCGTCACAGGCTCTGGCTACGTTCGTAGAGGACGGATGCTCACGCAAAGAACCTGTTAGTCCACGGGCGATTCAAGGGCCCCAAGCTCTTCGGCTCCGCCCACTAAGGATAAAAAGCAGTCACTGCAGCAGTTCCAATCACAGAGGTCCTTTTTTTGACCCTTCAATAGGTTCCCCACTTCTTGGAGGGATTCCTCTTACAGCAGGCAATGGGCCTCCGCCTCTTCCAGAGCCAGGGTCACTCGTGGCCGAGGATACAGATCTACTGCAGGGGTCTCAGCGATTCCGTCCTTCCACCATGCAGCGCTCCTGACTACTCTGGTTCCTGCTGCGCCGATACTGCCCCTGTAGGCTGGTGCCTTCAGCAGTACATCTCTGTGTGGGAGGTGTCGACTACAGACTGGTGGTTCCTCGACATAGTGGCTCTAGACTACCCCACAGTGCTAAGGAGAAATTCCTACGTATTTCTCCTCCTTCCTCTATAAGAACAAAGCACTCGGCCATGACCGCAGAGATAGAATGCCTTGCAAACACAAGGGCAATAGAACCAGTGCCACTCGGGGAGAGAGGATTGGGGCTCTGTTCGATTTTATTTTTGGTCCCAAAGAAGGACGGGTCATGGCGAGCGGTTCTGGATCTGAAATAACTGAACAGGTACCTCAAGACCCAGAGATTCCGCATGGAGATGCTGGCCTCGATAACTCTCTCTCTCCACTCTGGGAAACTGGTTGGCGTTGATAGATTTAAAGGATGCCTACCTACACATTCTAATCCATTTGGCCCACAGGCGCTGGTTGCGATTCCTCTATCATCGGCGCTACTGGCAGTTCCGTGCACTTCCGTTCGGCCTTGCAACAGCACAAGGGATCTTCACAAAGGTGCTAATTCTCCTGATTGCCAATCTCAGGCTCCTGGGCATAGCCACATTCCCATACCTAGACGATCTTCTCGTCAAAGCCAACAGCAGGGATCTGTGCCAGGCCCATGTCAACAAGACAGTGGCATATCTCGCAGAGCATAGGTTTGTAATCAACCACAGCAAGAGCCATCTCTCTCCCACTCTACGGTTAGAACATCTGGGGATCATCGTGGATGTCTCCCTAGGAAGGCTGTTCATCCCTTCAAACCGCCAGGACAAAATCAGGACCCCGATGCTAGAACTCCTGGCCCACCCGCGAATGTCTATCCAGAGACTGGCACGCCTTCTGGGACTCATGGTCTCATGCTTCATGCACCTTCAGTGTAGCAGATTTTACACCAGACCCCTCCAAGCGTTTCTGAAACCATTTCAGTTACAACTGACCAACACGAAGGTAACCACCCGCTTGGACCACGCCACTACCAGATTGTTCCGATGGTGGTTAGACCCCCAACCAATTCGTCCCAGGAGTACAGCTGGATCCTCCCCAATGTGTGGTCATATCCACTGACGCCAGCCTGCGAAACTGGGGAGCCATCTTGCAGCACAAGGCTGTGCAGGGGCATTGGTGAAGCTCCGAACAAAAGAACAACATCAATTGGCTGGAGCTATCAGCAAGTTGCAGGGCCCTGCTATGCTTTGCAACAGAGGTTCAAGGTTGCCACGTTCAAATTCTGTCGGACAACGTAACTGCTGTCGCCTGCGTGAATCACCAAGGCGGTTCGAAGTCAATCTCTCTTCACAAGGAGGCCATTCGACTTGTTCAATTGGGCAGAGAGTTCGGTCCTATTCCTATCAGCTCGCCACATCAGGGGCATAGTGAATGTGGAAGCCAACTGGCTCAGTCTGGGGACCATGCAGCCGGAAGAATGGTCATTGAAGCAATCGATATTCCAGGAGCTGACAGCCAGGTTTGGGAATCTATCCTTTGACCTCTTTGCATCCTCACTCAATGCAAAGCTCCCACAGTTCTTCTCAAGACACCAATGCCCGGAGGCGGTGGCAGCGGATGCTCTCTTCCAGCTGTGGCCGGCAGGCCTGCTCTACGCCTTTCCACCCTTTCCCTTAATCCCAAGGACAATACTCGAAGCCAGAATGGAGGGGGCCTTCCTATTGATGGTCGCTTCGTTTTGGCCTCGCAGACCGTGGTTCCCGGATCTACTCTGCCTGTCGGAGGGATCCTTCTGGCATCTGCCCACGCTCGACGACCTGCTATTACAGGGTCCAATACGTCACGAGAACCCCAGCCTCCTCAAGCTGACAGCATGGCAGTTGAATCTGAAGCCCTCACGCAATTCAGATACCCGAATGCAGTGGTAGCTACCATGATGGTGTCGAGGAGGTCTTCTACCAGACGAATTTACCAGAGCTCTTGGAAGACGTTCACCACGTGGTGTGCCCGGAACAAGGTTCTATCTTGTTCCCCGTCGGTCAGAGATATCTTGACCTTCCTTCAGAGCGGACTGGAAAAGGGCCTCAGACCCAACACCCTGGCTAGACAGCTAGCAGCAATTGAAAACACGCTGTCGATAAATGCAGAAAGATTCTCTTTGCATCCCCACCTCAAAAAGTTTTTGAAGGGAGCAAGACAAATAGCTCTGCCCGTGATTCATAGGTTCCCCTCTTGGAACTTGACCATCGTTCTTAAGGCTCTCACGGGTCCCCCATTTGAGCCCCTATGGAAGGTTTTCCTCTATTTTCTGACTTTTAACGTAGTATTTTTGGTAGCTATTACCTCGGCCCACAGGGTGTCAGAACTAGGGGCCCTTTCCATGGACCCGGCCTGTTGCATATTCAAGAGGGACTCGGTATCTTTGAGGCTGGACCCAGCCTTCATTCCAAAGGTGGACTCTTCGTTCCACAGAGAACAGGAGCTGTCCCTGCCATCTTTATGTTCCTGTCTGAGTCACCCTTTAGAAAGACTCTGGCATTTTCTGGACGTTAGGAGAGCATTAAAGTTCTACCTGGATAGGATTTCACAGTTTAGACAGTTCTCAGCTCTGTTCGTTAATTACAGACTCAGGATGAGGGGTAGAAAGGCTTCCAAATCCGTTATTTCTCACTGGGTATCTTCCTGCATACAAGAAGCTTATAGAGCTACGGGACTTTCTCCGCCGGCAAAAATTCTCCCTCATTTTGCCAGAACGGTGGCAGCCTCCTGGGCCTTCTGCCATAGGGCTTCCTATTCTGAGATTTGCAGGACTGCTATCTGGACATCTGTTCATACTTTTACCAGACACTATAAGGTCGACCTATTGGAGTCTGCAGAGGCGGTGTTCGGATGCCGCATTCTCCAAGAGGTTCTAGATTAGACCTCAGTCATGGGGAGTGTACCCTACTTCTGCCCCTCCCAGAGCCGACGTTACTGCTTGTTACCTCCCTCTGTTCGACCCATCCACTAGAATGCCCAGTTGGGTCCCTTACCTGGGAATTGGGATTCTAGTCGATGAACAGGGAGGTAAGTCGGCCCACCCATTGCTATAGGTTATGGACTCGGGTACACTCTATCGATCTATCCTCGAATTTGAGGGTTAGCTCAGTTTTTTTTTTTAGGCCCGGTAGGGGTGTTAGTTTGTTCATTCCATATATAGGGAGGTTCTCTGTTTGTTTTTCCTCAAGTTCTTTAGGTACTGCTCTTCGGCTTTCTACGACTGGAGTGAGCGGGGAAATCTTCCGTAATCAGACACTTTCAACTTAGTGCTGCCTCCTAGTGGACGATGCAAGGCATTAACCTCTGTCCGACTTATCTCCCTGTTCATCGACTAGAATACCAATTCCCAGGTAAGGGACCCAATTGGGCATTCCTTCCCTCTGACTTAAGTGAACTGTCTACTTTTTCAATCAGAGGAAAACCAAACTACTTCTTAAAGCATTTACATACCAAAAATACTGTGTGCTGCACCTCTACGAATCAAACCAGGATCTTTAGCATGAAAAACCAAGCACTAGGAGACTGTACCATAATAGCTTGCTTGCAGCAAGCTTTACAACATAATGGGGTCTCGTTATCAACTGCTGATTTCTTCCTGTTGATATTATAATATATGCTACTGGTAGAGATTGGAATCCTATTAGTCTCCTTTTCAATTTGTAAACCTCGCTCTAACCACTAATCCATCTCTCCACCTACTCCTGCTCTAGCCACTAGACTTACGTATGCTTTTGGCTTCCTGTTTCCACCCATTATGTAGCCACTGACTACATCTGACTGAACTCTTTGGCTGCCATTTCCCTTCTGCTTTAAGCAGTAGGCCCTACTGCTAAAGAACCTGCGGGTTTTAGCTATTGTAGCTCTTTGTAACTCATTTGGGGACAGATTTCCAGAGGGAAAGGAAGTGTGCTGATTAGGTCTCTGATACAAAGCCGACTCCCTGGTATATGTTCCATCTACAACCACTTCCCACAAAATATCCTTTCCCAAAGCACAATGAAGACTTTATAAGTCAGCAAAGTCCTGATTTGCAAACCAGTAGATACAATAAGTTCCTGACAGCTGACTCCCCAACTGTAACTGGTTGAAGTCAGATTTTAACTGACTCACAAGTGAAGCTCATCTGCCAGAGACCATTGATTTGGCAAATGAACCCCCTAGAGCCCTTAACTTGTATAGCACGGAATACCACTAAATCTGGAAGACAAGAAGGAACTCTCTTTTTGGGAGGGAGCCCATTTCAAACCTTAGCCGAAGTTGTTTATTATTATTATTATTAATAATAATAATAATAATAATAATAATTAATAAGCGTTTGTATAGCACCAGCAGAGTACCTGGCACTTTATAATTGTTGTTATTAGAGACGGGTCTTGCAGTCTAAGATGGACACGGGTGAGGGGAACACAGGGAGAGAGAGACACACACATTCCCGTTTATTACAGATGGGAACTGAGGCTGTGGGGTTGTGACTTGCCCAAGGCCACCCAGTGAATTCATAGTTAGGGCAGGATTCAAACTGTGGCTTCCCAGGTCCAAGTCCAGCACCTTATCCACTACACCAAAGCATCATGTCCCTAAAAACCACTTTCTGGATGTAAGACTTTATAATATACAGGCAACCTGCCAATTTTTAAGCCTCTTGTTCAGGGGTGAGAAATCTCCAGCCCACAGCTGTTTTTTGTTTGGGGTCTCTCTAATTCCTGTATCTGGCCCATGGAATCAAACCCTGCTCCCAAGCAGTGAAAAAGTGAGTTTAGCAGATTAAGTATGCATTCAAAGGACAGAGGGTGGAGCCATTGCATAGTTCCAGAATCCTGGACCCTCTCCTCCTTTCTCCCATCCTGAGTACACTCCCGCTCCCAGTGTTTATCTGGCCTGCTACACTTGTACTATTATTCTTAAAGTGGCCTGCCAGAGAGAGAAGGTTCCCAGTCCCTGCTCTAGCTGCTTCTTAGGTCCTTTTCAGCTTGGAGCAAAAAAGTTACTCAGAACTTTTGCCTTCAGAAGTTTTTTTTTGAGGATCTTCGTCTTGAAAAGCCCTTTACCAAATTTGCCCTTCTGGCAACAGCTCTCATCTTCACTTCCTATTCCAATTTTCAGGTCACTAGGTCATCCAGTGTCTCATAGTGTGAAACTTAAGTTTACCTTAGTTGGATCAAATGTCTGTTGCCCTATAACAAGCTGCCACACTCCTGTAGATAATATGGGGAAGAGGGCTTTGGGTAGGGAACACAAGAAAAATAACAAGTACTGTAGATGTGGGCAAGAGGGTGGTGGAAATAAAATGCATACATGGCAGCTGATGGCTAATCAGTTTGTCAGTGCAAGATACCTGGAAACTGCTGTATCATTGAGGCTGTGTAAAGGGCTCCTTCATGTGCACAAAATAGACACAGAAAGTCTCCCTGGCCTTGCTGGAGGATGAATGGCAGCTTATGGGAAGTCTAGTGTGGTTGTATGCCTCATGGCCCTCCTCCTATTAAAGCGGGCCCTTACCATGTGGATCCAACACTTCAGCTTCTGGAGTTGTATAGAGCTTTCATTCATGGCTTGGAAATGCTACTTGCTGTCTCTCTTCTCCCACTGTTCCTCCCAGACTTTGGGCAAGAGAATGGTAAAGCACTACTGGAGATGATAATGCTATTGCTGTCAATTTCTGAATGAGTGCATGGCTAGTAGCTTGTTGAGTGGCTAAGGCAACCTGGCTTTTGCAGATAATCGCTGAAGACTTTACCATTTTAGGACCAACAATGTATAATGTGTACTATACATGGCAATAATATTGGCCCCTTGTAAAGCACAGTAAGTTTTGCCATTCCACAATAGAAGTTTGCAAGCCTGTGGTTGTTTTTTCCGACGCATGCCTACATTCCAGCCCTAGCAGTGGTCTCACAAAAAACAACCCCAGAACAAAACTCCTTAATCGACAGTAAACTGCACCATGGGATTCCTCCTGCGGAGCATCCCACAATGAAGAAGCACAGATGGAAGTTGATAATGTCTATTTGTGGACACTCTTTACTGTATAGCAGGTAACTCCAGTGCAATACCACCACGAGTAACTATTTCACAGAACATTTTGTGGATAAGACACTCTTGTTGTTATTTGTTATGGACGCTAGAATCTCTCTCCCTTTTTGTTTTGTGAAGAAAAGGACCATTCAGACCATTAGTACTGTTACTAATATAGCAAAATAATAATAATTTTTAGTTCTCTCCCACAAGACACCTTGTGTGTTGGTACTGTCATGTTTGTTAGGTAGTGGGTGTTTTTTATTTTGGGGCAGCAACTTTGTAGCTGCTACTCACTCCACACCGATGGCATAAGGCCTGGCCATATGTGGGCCCACGGTGTGGGCAGAACACTTTTATGCAGTTGTTGCGAGGTCTGTTATGGGACTTCACAACAGCTAAATGCAAGGAGAAAAAGGAGTGCAAACTCTAGGTAACATCTGACAAATCAGTGACAATATTGCCATGGAAACCGGTTCCCTCTTATCCACTTCTCTGACAGCTTCTGTCTGCCAACATTCAATCATACGTTTAACATAAAAGCCTTGTGATTCCATGGGAAAACCAGCCACACCGCTCATGAACGCAAATGCTGAAAACTTACCTTCAGTGGTTCCGGGACCCAGGTCCTGATTGTGCAGCTACAATCCAAACTGGATTAGCTGCATCTCAGGGAAAGGAAAAGTTAAAACCCAACCTTTACCTGCTCTAAAGACTTGAAACTCCCTAAGCATGCTCTCGTACGCCACTCACGTTCGCTTTGCCACCGATCCCTGCATAGCCCTCGATAGGTCTAGCATCCAAGGTTTCCCAGGTCCTTTGGGATGTTCTCTGGCGCCTCACATGCCATTGGGACCAAAAGATGGAAATGATCCATCTGCAACCGAGAGAGGGTATCTGCAATGCTGTTATCAACACCTGGCACAATATAAACAGCATGTTATGCTCCAGACATTTTAAAACAAATGCCCTAAACAGCCCCATGACAAGGAATTGACAACATAGACCACGGCTATGTTGTCACACCAAAAACAAATAGTCCTGTTCTCAAATTCCTCAACCCAGAGATGAACCACAACTACTATAGGGAATAGCTCTAGCAGCGTCAAGTCACTTGTCAGCCCCAACTGCACCCATGAATCTGGCCAATGCTGTGCACACCAACGTCTTTTAAAATAAATTCCAAAACCAAGAGAACGCGCCACATCAGACTGTACCTGAAGGTCAGTCTTTAACAATAGAGCCTGCCTCCAGAAACACACCATTAAATTTTGCTAAGAAAACCGACCAGGTAGCTAAGTCGGCCTTCATGTCCTGTGTCAACCTAATATGATAATGAGGTGGCGGATTAATGGCCACCTTTGCGTAGAGTCTCAATAAAAAGGCTCTCCCTGAAGCAATTACCTTACAAGCAAAATTAAGGCTGCCAATCAATGACTGAAGCTGCCGAACTGTAACTTTTCTTGCTCCTTAACACACATCAGTTCCTTTCCTCAGCGCATTTCGTTTCTCCTCAGGCAAGCGTGAAAGCAATTTAACCGGGTCCAGTTGGATTTGTAAACATAACATCGACGTCACTGGCCCTTCCGTCTTCTCAGGTGCCAATGGTACCTCAATCTCATTTGCCAAATCCTGGAACAAACCTAACAGCTGTCTATATTCCTCGGAGCCCCCCCTTCCCATGAATAAATAATCATCCATATAATGGATGACTTGGTCCAATCCCGACCACTTCCTAACCAACCAGTCAAGAATAGAACTGAATTTCTCAAAGGCCGTACATGAAATAGAACAACCCATCGGCATGGCCTTATCGAAATAAAACTTCCCCTCTGATGTGAAACCCAAGAACTTAAAAACCTCAGGATGCACCGGCAATAACCTAAAAGCGGTTTTAAGATTGCATTTTGTGAGGAGTGCTCCCACTCTGAACCACTGCATCGAAGGAAGAATATTGTACCAAACAAAGTTCATGGGGGATTACATCAGTCACCGAAGCTCCCCTAGGATAGGAGAGATGATGAATCAGCCTATACTTCCCAGGTGCTCCTTTGGGAACCACACCCAAAGGGGATATGTGCAAGTCAATTAATGGTGGGCAATCGAAAGGACCTGCAGTCTTGCCCTCTTTGCGGTCCTTTTCCAGTTTGGCACTCACTATATGTTCCATACCCACAATCAATTTCAAGTTCCTTTTTGATGTCTTTGGAATCAAACCCTCCGCCGGGATCCTAAATCCTTCCCTAAACCCCCTCAGTACATACCCCAATATCTCCCTATCGGGGTAAACTCTTAGCGCCGTTTCCAATGCCGCTTCATACGCATCAGGGTTAACCGGAGTTAGGGGTTTTCAGGGAGGACCCCCGGGGGGGGGGGCATGTGGCGGAGCACCCTGCCCCCCCTTTTTTTGTCGAAACTTCCAAAAGGTTTTGAGTTTATTGCAGTTTGCCGTTGCATGTTGCGTGCCACGCAGCGCACATGCATGATGAAACCTGCAGGATGACCTCCTGCATGTCCCCGATCTGCTAAATTCCCAACATGGGTCCCCTGCACTGCTACCCCCACGCCATTCACGAAAGCTAGGGTCATTGGTCAGTGCTACCTCTCCCTTTGCAAGAACATGGCCACTATCAGCACGACTTGCGTTAGTTGCCGTACTCACTGATTCCAACCAGATATCGTTGGCATGCAGGTCCCATCAAATGCCTGGCGTGATGGCTGCCCTGTGGCGAAATCCCTCATCATAGATCAGCCATGCGCCCTATTTACCTGTTTTGTACACCCTTCGCACAGTTTTCTGATATTTAACCAGTTCCACTGCTTTTTCGGGGTACGCCTGCAATACTACACCCATATATACGGAATAAGCAGCCATCCGATTATGGTCTGCTTTTGGCCGTTTGAAGCGCTCCTTATCCTTTACCTCGTCTTTATAATTGGGAACAGGGATGGGATCGCTAAATAGAAGTGCAAACAAGTCCACATGCTCCCCATTCCAAATCCTCTCTCTCATGGACTGCATGTTCAGCACACACTAAGCATGCTGAACATGCTGTGCACTTGCCTATCTGCTCTCCTTTCCACACTTGTCCTGTCATTCCTCTGGCTTGCTCTGTATTAGACTGCTGCTGTCCAGATTCCTATTGCTCAGGCCAGGGCACCCATCTACCAGCCCAACCTAACCTTTGAGTGTTGGAACCTCCTATATTAAATAATGGAGCATAGCATTCCTGCCCTTCTACTGCTACACATCTGCATTCAGCTCTGTTCCCCCCTTCCAACATACCAGCACCCGTAGGTCTTTGCACTTCTGCTGTCATCTGGTGCCCTTGAGCCACCACCGTTACTCCATCCGCCTCCTGTGCCGTGTCCACAGTAGATCGTGGATGTAGGGGGTACAACAGCAGCAGCATGACTCGAGTAGATTCTCCCTGCCAGCTCTTTCATTGTTTTCTCCAATGCTGCTACCAGGCCTGCTAAATCAAATGCCTGCTCCATCTCGTTGCCTTGTGCCACCTCAAGTTCTTCCTGCATCCTTGCATGCTGTTGGTAGGGCTCATCATCACTGCAACGAGATAATGGTGCCCCACACCTGCCCACACTCTGCGTGTCTTCTCCTGCTGCCTGACATTCTTCTCCCTGACCACCACCATCCATTTCCCTCTCAATTCCTCTCACGCTCCCACTGCAATAGGGTTGCTCACCAGCACCTCCTGCTGGAAGCTCGGGTGCTGTGCCAACATTTAACCCTGGAGGCTGAGCTGGCCCATCTGCCCTGCCCCTCCATAGCCTGTGCACCCTCATCTCTGCCCTGCCCCACCAGTGATGTAAGGTTCCTCATAAATTTCTCACAACCCCTAGCTGTCTTTGTAGGGAAAGCAGCAGAGCCCTGCTGTTCTCCCCCCCCCCCCCCCCCTCCGAATAGTAGCTTGGCTCACTAACTGACTTTACCCAGCCTGTTCCCACCCACTGAATCTAGGCGCAGGGCCTTTTCCTTTCCCCGAGCGCCTGCTAGGGCCCCACCCAGAACCTTTCCCAGGGGCTTCCCACACACCCCCTTTATCTTTATTGCCCATCTCTTCACGGGGTTTTTGTTTTTGGGGGGCGGGGTGTGTGTGTGTGTGTAGTGGCTGACTGACTCACACTGCTTCCTCACCACACACCCCTCACAGCTGCCCCCCGCTTCCCTTTGAGGTCACTGTCAAGCCTCCTACCACGGTTTCTTACCAGCGCCAGACCCAACCTCACTGCAAGCGCTGTGACAGGCACCGACTCCTCCTCCCGCCTCACACCCAGTCCAGCGATGCAGGTATCTCATTCCGGTGCCCCCAACCAGCTCCGACTGCAGGGCTTCACACTGCGGTCAGTTACAACTGACCCGCTCTCTCTCGAGAGACTTGCCACTGCCTCGCCACCCCAGCCCAGGTTGCCATAGCAACTCCCGGGCTTTATTACAAACCTGTTGTCCCCAACAGCGGAGACTGCAGGATTCCTTCCTCACTCCTTAAGGTAATTGAAGTGGGACAAAATCACCCACCCCTCATTGTTTTGGTTGAGAGGGGTGAGTGCCATTTGCTGGTGGTGTCAGGGTAGCAGTAGAGGTGAATGGACCCGAATCCTCTCACAGTCCATTTGCCTCCACTGTGACTTCGGCAACAGCAGTACACAAGTGCCTTCAGCTTTTGATGGCCTTGCCTGGGTAGCAGTGGAGGAGAATGGATTGGGAACCTGTTCATCTCCATTGCTACCCAGTGGGATCATTAAATGCTGTTATCATTTGTGCTGCTGAGGTAGCAGTGGTGGTGAATGGACTGGAAGGCTCCCGATCTGTTCCCCTTTGCTTCTGCCCAGGAGGTGGAGAATGGAACTGGACCTTGGGAGAAGCTGAGCTCTGGGATCTGTTCTGCGTCACTGCTTCTGTTTTTGCACTTTTGTTGGGAGAGGCACCAGTCACTGCCAGACAGTTCTCCCCCCCCCCCGACCACCGATGGGAATGCAGAAAGCGACTGGTGGGGAGCAGACCATGACGAGGAGGCAGCACTAGAGCTTCTGCCGAGCTGTCGTCCACTCCTTGCTGGATGCTTTTGCTGCTGCCACTTGGGGATGCAGCTGCAGAGAACCAGTTTTGGATAATGCACCCCCCCCTTCCCAGTCCCCACAGCTCCATTTCCAAGCAGCAGCATAAGCTGTGGTGCAGAGGGGACCATGTCCACCCCACAGCGTTTAAGCTACACTTTCCTCCTCCTGTAACACTTCTAAACATTAGTCTCAACCAGGTTTTTGTTTTCAGGTGTGCTCACACTAAACAAAACAAAACACCTCTGGCCTGTGGCTAATGCCATACTTGTTTTACACCAATAGATGCCTAGCTTTTCACTGGAATTTTTATGGCAGTAGGAACTGTCTCACATTGTTCCCCTCTCCTCTCTACCCTCCTGTAATCTAAACCTTTTGTGAATATAGCTTGCAAAATTCTACTTGCTTAGTTTGAATAGCTAGTCTTTTTATTTGTTTTTTAAAAATGTGAATAAAATATTGAGTTTTTACATTATGATAATGAAAGGACAAAGAATGGATTTTTATGCCTTGCTGGTAAATTTTAATGACAATTTTGCATGTAGAGATTGTATTGGGAATGAAAAACACTTCAATGTAAACTGTGAGGTGTTAATCCTCCTCTCTTTGTCAGTCTTGTTTTGCTTACAGACTGTACGTGAGCTAAAAGTATATAGTATAGTTCAGCAATGTGAGGCTGAAAATAAGTTTGAACAAGGGAAGAATGAAAATTGGAAGAAAATACCTTTATAGAGATCACCAGTTATGAGTGCTTAGGCCAGACAAGCCACTTAGAAGAAGTCAACGGGAAATGCTTAAAGTAAATATGAAAAAGCAGAAATTGGAATGAACTCTTTTCTGTTAAATAAAGCTGAATATCTTTTTCTTCCTATGATGTAATCTTTCCAAAGAATGTTGACAAAAACATGACCATGCCCAATAGAAACAAAAGGGAGAGAATACATAAGTTTGTGTTTAACATGGGTGTAAGGCTGACTGTCTTTTGTGTGGAATTTTTAAAAAGAAATTGTGACCTATTTAATGATGACTCTTAGAATCTTCCAACCAAACAAGAATAACTTTTATTATTACATAAGAGAACATAAGAGAACATAAGAAAAATAGTGCTCACCAACATCCGAGTGAGAACAAACTAATTTTTGTGAAAAGGCATGCAAACAATTTATGCCCTTTAATAGCTAAACAAGAAATAATTATTTACCTCAGCATAGGAAATTCAGCTACTTTTTCCAACTTTGAGAGTTGTGCTGTTTTCACTGTGTGATTCTTTTAATTGCCATTGTTGGTGTTTTCAGAAGGTGCATCTTTTCCTGCAAGTTGTATTGTGGAATTTTATGTCTATTTGGAAGAATGGTGAGCACCTTCAATGAAGATTAAAGAATGGAAATAAGATATGTCCTTTTTATTAGGCAACATGTATTGTGTAACAACCTGCTTTAATTTTGGTTTGTGTAGTGGATGATCTGTTCGGTGTACTCTGTAACTATTATTTAAAAATATAAACAAAATTCTAAACTAGTGAGTATATCGTTAGCATAAAATCAGGCCATCTCTGGTTTCCAGTAGGCATTAAAAAAGAAAAGCGTGTGTGTTTAGCCCCTTATTTTTGTGGGGGAGGGTAACTTTCTCAAATGTAACCATATATTCTTCTTTTTAATAGACTTGAACCTGTTCTCTAAAATTGTTTACTATTGGACCCACAATTTTATGGTTGTAATTAATAGAAATTGTAGACTTCTAATTAGATACGCTGTGGCTGAACAAATTTTAATTGTTTGCAAGTGCAAGTGATTGTACATGGAAAAATGAAAATTATTGATGCTGAAATTTTAAAAACCTTTTTGAGAATTTTATTCAAATGCTTTCATAAATTGTGTATACAGCAGTGGTCCCCAATCTGTGACTTGTGAGCAACATGTTACTTGCAACAGTTTAGTAAAGAAATGCAAAATATTGAGGGAAAGAAACGGGAGTGAACGTGCGCCTCAGAACTACCAAGGAAAACGTATAAATGTACCTGGCACTCTGCAGGTTCTGGCAGAGGCAAGAACTGGGGGCTGGGAGAATCCTCGAACTATTGCTGCTGCTGTAGGGGAAAAGGGAAAAATCATCTTGTTGTAAAGAGAGAGGCATATCAAAAATCAGAAATGAAAAAAACCTGACAAAAATCAGGGGGAAAAGTTTTTTAGTTTCGGTTTCATTTTTATTCTTTTTATTCTCTACTTGCTTACAATCTTAAAACATAGCCTGCTTCTATGATTTAACTTTCAAAATAAAGTTGTGGCTTGCCATAAATCAGGGATGGGCAAAGTTCCCAAGCCCAAGAGCTACTTACCAAATTTTCATATTACTAAGAGCCACAAGAAACATTACATTGATGGAGACTTCTGCCAATCCGGTGGATGGGCAGCATGGTTTCCCCCAACTTTTCTTCCCATCAACGCTCTGGTTCCTAGGTGGTGTGGCATATTTGAGTAGCAGCAATAATGGTGCAGGGCATGCTTCCCTGCTCTAGGAGCAATAGGGTTTCTCTTGCTAGCAAGAGACATGCTCTAGTCACATAGACATGCCCTTAGGAATTCATTTCTGGAAAGAGCAGCAGTACAGTGCCTGACAGCCACATATGGCTCCTGAGCCACCATTTGCTCTCTCTGTTATATCTTGAACTTTGAAAGTGGCTTGAAACCCCAAAAAAGGTGGAGACCAACGATGTAGAATTTGGACTTAGAACGAATGACTGAGTTTAAACTTTCTGAGGATGCTTTTAGTTTTTTTAACATGGCTTATACTGTTTTAATTTGTTCCTTACCAAGTTAGGACAAACCATTATAAGCTCTTCTACAAACTCATGTAATAGTACCACATTTAGATTTTGTGCTGCTTCAACAAAATTGGGTTAAACAGGTACAATGTCTTACTATGTTCATGTTGCCCTGCAAAATTCCAGCTATTTGGATACTTGGAATGCATGCCAGTGCCGATTTTGTCCTCCAGATATTTTTTTTTCTAACTGGAACCGATTTCTTTCTTTTTCTTTTTTTGTTTCTTCCATTCCTTCTCTCTTATCTTACTACAACAGGATATAGCAGATCCTTTCTTTGCTTATTGTAAGCAACATGCAGATCGGCTAGACAGAAAATGGAAGCGGAAGAACTACTTGGCTTTGCAGTCTTATTGTAAAATGTCCTTGCAGGAAAGAGAGAAACAGCTCTCACCAGAAGCACAGGTAG
This sequence comes from Sphenodon punctatus, assembly GCA_003113815.1. Classification (NCBI taxonomy): domain Eukaryota; kingdom Metazoa; phylum Chordata; class Lepidosauria; order Sphenodontia; family Sphenodontidae; genus Sphenodon; species Sphenodon punctatus. The sequence goes on along the minus strand of QEPC01002135.1, from coordinate 1,674,530 downwards.
TGTACCCCTGTCAAAGCTACACTTATGAATGATCAGCATTGGGTGAGAATGGAGGGAAAAGAGGAGAAAATTATTATGGTTGTAAGTGAAATTTGGAATACACATTTGGCCCCCAAACTTTCAATCGTTTTCTCTGGTGTAGTTGCACTGACTTGAGTGGGGCTGCTCTGAAGTAAGTGGTTTTGGGACTGTATCTTTTGTCAGTGTGGCAATGAATTGTCTTGAACTTGGATGCCTAGAATAGTGATATCTATGAAAAGGTGTGCACAGAGGTATCAGAACTGAAATATACTTGATCGTATAATTTATTATCCTAAAATTATTTTTTTCTAGTTTATATATTCTTATTTTTACACTTCTTCTAACCTTTATTCTAAGGCTCTAAAACAATACAAATCTGTGAAACAAACCCAAGTTTATTTTTAGACAATTTAAACAGGTTCATCATTTTAGGAGGAGGCTGTTCCTGGTGGTAATAAATGGGTAGCAATTTTGTTTCAAACTTAAAATAAAAGGGTTTTTGGGTGGCTCTGTCTGTTCTCATGGTCAAGGCCATGCATATACAGCCAAGGTATTTTGGAATCTCGTCCTCGGCAGTAGACTTTTAGATCAAATCCCGCTCTTTCCATTAATGCACCCCATGGCATGGGCGCTGAGGGGAGGTTTTAAAAAGTGTGTGGCTCCTTCAGTTTCTCCCAGTTGTGATGTTAAACTAGACCAGGGAACTGTGTCTGTGTCAGTCTTGGTTTCCTTTTCATCTTTGTCCTACAGATCTATTTATTTATTTTTTAAAAATATATACTTTATTGTTGTTCCCCCTCTCTCCTCACATCCTTCCCTCCTGCCTCTCTCGAGGAAATCTCCGCTCTGCTCTCTTAATCCAACCCCTCCACCTGCCCCCTTGACCCAATTCCCTTCCGCCTCCTGACCTCTATTGCTCCCACTGTCGCTCCCCCAATGTCTACATGTCATCAATCTCTCCTTTTCCATAGGCTCCTTCCCCTCTGCTTTCAAGCATGCCACTGTCTCTCCCATCCTCAAAAAGCCCTCCCTGGACCCATCTGACTCCTCTAGTTACCTGCCAGTCTCCCTCCTTCCCTTTGCCTCAAAGCTTCTGGAACGTGTCATCTATTCCCGCTGCCTGGCCTCCTCTCTGCCAACTCCTCCCTGGACCCTCTCCAATCCGGCTTCTGCCCCCTCCACTCTATTGAAACTGCCCTGGCTAAGATCACCAATGATCTACTTGTCGCTAAATCTAAGCACAATTACTCCATTCTTGTCCTCCTTGACCTCTCTGCCGCCTTTGACACTGTCAACTACTTGCTTCTATTGGACTCACTTTACTCTTTGGGCTTCCGTGACTCTGTCCTTGACTGGTTCTCCTCCTACCTCTCTGACAGCTCCTTTAAAGTCTCGCTCCCCGAGACAAACTCCTCCTCCCTACCCCTTTCGGTTGGGGTCCCCCAAGGCTCTGTCCTTGGCCCTCTCCTCTTTTCTATTTACACCCTGTCCCATGGCAAACTTATTGCCTCCCACAGATTCCAATATCATCTCTACACTGATGACACCCAACTCTATCTTTCTACCCCCTCTCTCTCCTCTTCTGTCCACTCACGCCTCGTCAACTGCCTCTCTGATATCTCCGCCTGGATGTCCCGACGTCAACTCAAGCTCAACATGGCCAAGACCGAACTCCTCATTTTTCCTCCCTCCTCTTCCTCTCCCTCTAACCTGCCCATCTGCATTGATGGAGTCACCATCCATCCTGTTCTCCAAGCCCGTAGCTTGGGCTTCATCTTTGACACGCACCTCTCTTTTAAACCTTACATTGACTCTGTTGCCAAATCCTGCCGATTCGCCCTCCATAACATTGCTCGGATCCGCCCCTTTCTCTCTACCTCCTCGGCCAAAACCCTTGTTCATGCCATGGTTATCTCTCGCCTCGATTACTGCAACCTCCTCCTTGCTGGCCTCCCTCGCTCTCACCTGTCCCCCCTTATCGCAATCCAAAACTCCGCTGCCAAGGTCATTCACTCTGCCCGTCGCTTCGACCATGTGCAGCCTCTCCTCTTCTCTCTTCACTGGCTCCCCCTTCCTGAACGTATCCTGTTTAAACTCCTGGTATTCACGTTCAAAACACTCCACAACCAAGCTCCCCCTTACCTCTCGGACCTAATCTCCCTACGCACTCCTGCACGCGCTCTCCGCTCTTCCTCTGTCCCCTCCCTCACTCTCCCTCGTTTCTCCTGCTCACCTAACCGCCTTCGACCCTTCTCCCTCGCTGCCCCCCATGCCTGGAACTCCCTCCCTGCCCACATCCGCCTTGCCTCCTCCCTCCGCTCCTTCAAATCCCTCCTCAAGACCCACCTTTTCCTTGCTGCCTTTCCCAATGCCTGCTAGTCTTTCCCCTTACTCTTACTGTCTGCCCTCCTCTGCTGACTGCTGCTACCAACCTCTTTGTAACCAAGCCAAGCATACGCACCTGAGACTTCGCATCCGCTTGAATGTTTGTTTGTCTTCTCCCCTGTCTCTCCCACTGTCCCTTCTCCCTGTCTCCCCCTCCTTGTCTTTTAGATTGTAAACCACAGGCAGGGACCGCATCTATTTCTATGTTCTGTGGAGCGCCAGGTAAATGACAGGGGCTATATAAATGTTTATAATAATAAAAAAAAGAAGAACATGAGTAGTGCCATACTGGGTCAGGCCTATGGGATCGAGCCCAGCACCTGTCTCTGACAGTGGTCAATCTTGTTGTTTGGTAGAAGTACTCACCTGGTCCCAATGGGCAATCCATTCCCCGTTCACTCCCAGTTCTCAACAGTAAGAAGTTATGTCCCCTAAACCTACTTGACTAATAGCTGTTAATGGACCTAGTCTACAAGAACTTATCCAGTCCTTTTTAAAACCCAGCTATACTACTGGCATTGGCCAAATTCCACAAGTTAATTGTGCATTGAGTGAAAAAATGCTTTTTTATTTGTGTTAAATCTGCTTCAGTTAGTTTCATGGAGTGTTCCCTAGTTGTATACTTCCTGAGAGAGTAAATAACCGTTCCCTATTTACTCGTTCTACACCACCCATGATTTTATAAACTTCTATTATATCCCCTCTGTTGTCACCTCTCCAAGCTGAGGAGCCCTTAACCTATCAAGCCTCTAAAGCCATAGTTATACGTTACTACTTGAGTTAACTTAACTGAGCAATTATATATTCAATATTTGTATAGGATATGTTTTAAAAATATTTAAATTAAATTTCTCTAGCTCTGGGTCCAAAATAATCTATAAGGAACTGAAATATTTTAAAAACTGGTTGAAATTCTTAACATGGTCTATTGGTAAAAAGGGACTTTGGCCCTTTTTACACGAGACGCTCGCATGCAATAACACCCATCGTCCATGTGGGGGAGCATCCTGTGCAAATGTGGAGGTGCGTGCTCCCACAACCCGTACATCCCCATCCATCCCCCACGTACAGAGCAATCGACAAAAACTGAGGTCACTCAATGTGTGGGGGCTGGGTGTGCATCTGTCTGCACACACACGCCCAGTGGTGTGATGGAGGAGCCCCTCCCCCCCCCCCCCCCCCCCCCGCGGTGGCCTGTTTAAAAGGGCCATATTTTTTTCATTAGGATTTTAAAGTGAATTCAGTGGATTTTTTCCTGCCAAGACCTAAATTCATGATTTCATCTGTTCTGGTGAGTCGACACAATCTGATGGCAGAATGCTTATCCAAGAAGGTACCTAAAATATTATATAAATGGCAGTGGCAATGCACACTTAATAATTTGTATTGCACTTCTCCCTATCTTAACATTAATATCAGCTAGTGTAACAGTTTGAAAAGTGTAGTGTGTGAAGGAAGTATCTGCTAATAAGCTTAGATGTAGTATTAGTATGTCTAAAACCTATTTTGTGACATCTAAGCCAAGGATTTGACCCACTTGTGAACATACAACAATTTTGTTACTGTCTGATTACTTGAAGCCAACGGATCATTTCGTATAAATAGCTGTGCTGAAGATGGTATTCACAGCAAGACAACTCCTGAACTGTGTCTGACTGAATTGACATACTTAGATAATATGCTGCTGCTTAAGTATTGATGAAGTAAAATTAAACAGATATCCATTTGTGTCTACCTCTTGAGTTACTGCAATGAAAATACTGATTTAGGCTTCAGTTACTATTTTATTGGGGGAAAAAAAGTCTAGCGTGTATATAGTCTATTCAAAAAGAAGGATCATTGGCAGAAATTTAGGCTCAATTTATTATGTTTTGTTTTTAATGGGATTTTGATTGTAGGCCCGAATTAATGCCAGACTACAACAGTATCGTGCCAAGGCAGAGCTAGCACGTGCCACCAGGCCTCAGGCATGGGTACCAAGGGAAAAACTGCCACGACCACTCACTAGCAGTGCTTCAGCCATACGCAAGCTGATGCGTAAAGCTGAATTAATGGGAATTAGCACAGACATCTTCCCAGTGGACACTTCAGATACAAGTTCCAGTGTGGATGGGAGGAGAAAACATAAGCAGCCAGCTCTAACTGCAGATTTTGTGAATTATTATCTTGGTAAGTGTGACAATATGGAATATTTGTTTCTTAAATACGTAAAGAAAACTCCCTACCTATATCTTGAAACTTTATCTGGTGAAGTCGGATTGTTTAGAAAACCTTTGACCACATATGTATAGAGGCATGGGGCTTGGTTTTTGCACTAGCCAGCTGTGTGTTCATGTATGTAATTTGTTGACTTGAATTTCCTTGTCCTTACATTAAGGAAAAATCAACTATGGTTGCTCATTCAAATGAACACAGTGTTCAGATATGTTCAGCACATTGTTATTTTAAAGCTGTGTTAATGTGACTATTTTCACATCTCTTTTTGTAAAAGAAATCCCATTAGTAATAAAGAAAAAGAACTATGTTCTCAATAAAAAAGGATGGAAGGCCGAGATGTGGCAAACCCTCCCACCCCCATGAGGCCATGTAGAAGTGCATCTTCTCTGTTCTCACAACTGTTGTAGCAGAGACTTGGGCTCCATTTTTACCAGGTCCATTCTGCCCTTTTCTCTCTGAAATAGACATTTCACGGGAACTCAGCTTGTCAGGCCTCTTATTGGTATAAATCACTAAGCAGCTAGTCCTCTTTTACCTCTGTGTGGCAAAGGAAAAAGTGCATGACAGAATTGTTTTAGGAATATTAGTTGTTTAAAGGGGAGATATGGTAACCGTACATCCAGCTTCTAGATGTTTTAATCAGACTGTAGGCTGCATTCTGTTTTTGCTCTCTCTGTATGTATGTAGTAGTTTTATTTTTGTCTTATGTAATATACACTGATTTAAGTTTAACAGACAAACATAAAAAGTATTTAATTTTATTTTAAACAGAGAGAAATATGCGCATGATTCAGATCCAGGAAAATATGGCAGAACAGAAGACAATTAAGGATAAACTAGAGAATGAACAAGAAAAACTCCATGTGGAATATAACAAGGTAAAAAAAATATTTAATGCAGTTTAATAACTGAGAGCATTACCTATCATTTAATTAAGTAAATTAAATAAAAATTTACATTCCAAAGTGCTTTAAGGGGAAAAAAATAAGTGTGTGGAAATGATACATAATTTTTTACCTCAAATTATTATTTTAGAATTTGATTCTACAAGCGTGTTCAAAAAGAGGCTGCTTTCATACATTACAAAATAGCCTATTATAATAACTTAAGATAATACCGGGTATTATAATTCCGTAATTTTTGTAATGTGTCAATGCACCATTACTCTTTTATGCTGCGAGCCACCAGATGTGGCTTTTACAACGACCTGAGATCTTGCAGCATAAAAGGGGAATAATGCATTCACACATTACAAAAATTGTGGAATTACAATACCCAGTATTATATCAAGCTATAATTATAGCCCATTTTGTAATGTGTGAAAGCCCCTTTAGTGGGACTCTGACTGCTATTTGTGGTTACAGAGGCCCTCTGACACAGAGCCAGTTACAAGTCCTGCGCTTGACTTTTGCTGGTTTATGCTCGATTAGGATGGCAAAACTTGACATGCCACTTAGTTTATCCTACAGTGCTGATGTCTGCATTTCCAGCTTTGCAAACTTTGTTCTTGTTTTTTTAAGAGGAACAACTTGGAATAATCATGAAAAGAGTTCTATTCATATTAGATTTGGTAAAGACTATGCATTTCTTAAAGTCAATCTTGGATTCATGATGTTCTTCAAGTACTTTGTTTCTCTGAAGCAACATACCATAGGCCTTGCTCAGGAGAAGTCTTGCTTTAACCAAGATGTATGAAACCAGTTATGACAAAGGAGAATAGTTAGTATGAATATTGGAACTATGCTTATCATTATTGTTATCACTTTGCCTGTTCTGAAACAGAATTGAGGGGTGTATTCTTAAAAACCATACAGTAAGTTCAGTATAGTATCATACCCAATGCCTGTTTGAATTCAGCTACATAGAATTTATCAAGTTGAGCCAGGAGATCATTACAATGTAAAAGGATAATCCCTAGTGACTGAAAGCTGTTTTAAATGCACACAAAACAAAATCAGCTTAGCATTTGTATAAATTATCCAAAAATAAGGAGGTAAGAGGAAAGGAATATACAGCTAGGAATTATGTCCTACAGTGCTTCAAAACTAAACCCAGTTGAGAGTAGTTGACTCTTACCTAAAGTATGCATGTATTGATGGGATACACAATTTGATTTCCTATATATAAACACTTGCCATAACATCACAGCTGGAAAAAGCATAGCATATATTAGCATATTTTAATGTGGCTTTCTGACTGTCATTGTGTGGTACCTTATTGTCATGCTGAATTACTTCAGATCTTCTTTTACAAAACAGATGGCTACCCACATTGTCTTCCTAGTGCTGTTAAATGGCTGAATAACTGCATTGATCTCAGTTGTATTTGACATGACTATTCAGTTTCATAGTTTAATTATCTTTCATAAAAGTTATAGGTAAAGAGTGCCTCCTATAGATAATAGATACTGAATAATTTTGATGCAGTCAAATGATTTACTTTTCAGCTTTGTGAGTCCTTAGAAGAGCTACAGAATGTGAATGGAAAGCTAAGAAACGAAGGACAAGGAATATGGGCTCTGTTAGGTAGAATCATGGGGCAGGTTGGTTTTTACGCTTTCTTCTTTTGCATTACACAGATCCACATGACTTTGGGGAATAGGCTTTTTCTGTTTGTACCTGTCACTTCTTGTGGCTGAAAAAAAATCGATTTGATCAGGTCCTACCCATGCTCTGAGGATAATGATTTCTGATTGAAATATATCTAGAGCTCTGCAAGCCACCAACTGGGAACCTGTAGCTTAATTTTGTTTTTGTAATAGATATCTTGTTTGCAAAATTCTTTCATTTGCTGTAACTGATTAACCTGTCGTTTGTGATGAAGCTAAACCTGAAGTATGAGTTAATCCTACCGTATTCCTTTCCACTTTTTCTTTAGCAATTGCAGCCTTCAAGTAGCATGGTTTCTTGAGTTCATATTGCGTTTCTGCTAAACTGCACAGAGCTAAAAAGAAACATAACATGCAGCAGTGTTTAAATATGCACATGAAGAGCTGCATTGTTTAAGAAATAGTTAATATAGCATATTAGGGATGTAGCAACTTTGATTATTTCTTGGTTTCAGCAATTATTGTTTTGCCCAATTGGTGCACACTGCAGTATCTCATTTCCTAAATTCTTGTACTTTTTGGTTTTTTTAAAAAGTACAGATTAGTTGAATATGATCATAAAAATGTTGGCATTTGACTTAAGTTGGCAATGCATTCTTTATCCATCAAAAGAGAACATGTAGTCGTTTCTAGTCATGTTGTTAAAGGCTCTGTCGTATTTTGTTTCACCCGGAAAGTTACATATGTTAATATGTAGATAGCTCTGTTTCTTAAATAGAGATTAATTTCATTGACCTTTATTGTAGTATAACACCCCCACGCCCCAATCGCATTTTTGATATAAAGCTGCTGTTGGGAATTGTGCAGGATAAACGCTATGATTAAACCCCACCTTGTAGAAAGGCATAAATGTAAACATGTTGAAAAGATTTGGGGCTTTAATATCACTTATTCTTGTGAATGGCCTTGGCATTGGTTTATATTTACTATTGGATTTAAAATCTAACTTCGATGTCTATACTAGCACTAGTGTTTTACTCTTGTTGGTTGCACATGCCAAGCTGGCTGGATTTTTTCTTGTCTTTATAAGCCTGTTTTATGCATGCATCTCTTTTCAGAAATAGAACTTGAGCTTTGATGAACAAGGTTTTACCTTTTTAATATAGCTTTTAAAAAAGTTCACAAATATATTTCCTGTTGCAAGCATTAATAAAAAAAAAAAGTAGAAGTAGATTTCATTTGCACAGCTTGCATGACACTTTTTTTTCCAGTTGGTTGAACAGATTCAGGCCCACAGGGCCGCTGAGAAATGACTTTGATAGATGGTTGCTGTCTGAGAAGCTAGCATACTGCAGATTAGTAGAAACCCAAAGAGAATCTCGCCTGCTTTGTGGAGAGTTTGGTCCAATAAGATAATTTTTCTAATTAACCTATGGTTCACCACTGTAGCAGGGATGCTGAGGAAAATAAACTGCCTCCATATTCTTTTGTCAAGTATAGTGGATTTTTTTCTTTTTCTTTTTCAAACCTACTAAAGCAGCTTGTCCTTGTCTCTGTCTGTCTGTCTCTTAAAGCTTGGGGGAGGGAGAGAGTTAAGCCAGGGCTTTAATGTTTGCTTTTTTAGTTTTGGATTGAAAAAGCTAGTGTAATTTTGTTTCTCATAGAATGAGTTTTGAGACAGACTACATATTGCAGTTGCTTTTGTGACCTGACTAAGAAGCGTTTCCTTTATAATTCTAGCATGTTGTGCACAGCCAATTTTCACTATCTGCTGAGTGATAAATTCAGGGTAATGTTGTTGTTTCTTCCTAAAACTATACTGCATTTGTTCAAAATCCAATAGAAATTGAATATACCAGCCATTTTGCGAGCACCCAAGGAGAGAAAACCAAGTAAAAAGGAAGGAGGAACACAAAAGACATCAGCTCTTCCAGCAGTACTTTATAGGCAAGTAATACAACCTTTACAGATATGAAACATACACAGAATTGAGATCTCTTTATAATTGAATCATTTATTGCATAAAAGCTGGATAAATAATATGCATTCTCTCATCTTACTATTGGAGATAATGTACTTTGGTTTACCTACATTCATATTATGTCTGGAGCAAGTCTGAATTCCTGGCCTTGTTGAAATAAGTTCCAAACCCTCCTAAGTAATGTAACATTTTAAAATTTTGACCTCACATCAGGAATGCAGCTTTTCAGTTCAGAAACAGCATTTCTTCAGAAAGGAATAATCTTTTTACAGCTGAAATATCAGAATGTATTAAATATAATGTGACTGAAATGGAGATCCTTGCTTTGTGGTCTCTCAAACCTAGTAGTCAATAGTGGTGTGATCATTTTTACCAAGGTAAAATTACTATGCACTGTTAGTTTAGAAAATATTTGCCACTTGAGGAATATTCCTCCTCTTCCAGATCCTGGATTTTGCAAATTATCGAGCTGTTTCTAAATAGATTTGTTTTTATTTTTACCTGCCTATATTTTTCTTTCTTATCTTCATTATGCAATTAAGAAATACAAAATTGGGCAATAAGAGTCAAAATTAGGCAATAGAGTCAAGAGCAGGGAGATGTCACTGAGACTGGTATTAAGTAGATCTAAACCATCTCCAACAATTATTTATCAAGTCTCCTTTTATAGACTTCCAGAACCACACTCTGCAGTTTTTCCCATTTAGAACAGGAAAACTAGAACATTGCCCAACTGTTCTTGCAATTAGGAGATTATTCCTAATATTTAATCTAAAAGTGCTTTTTTGTATCTTAACCCTGCTATGGTTGAGAAAATCACCATACTAATCTGATATTGGAGTCGGATAGACCCCCAGTTTATCACAGTTAGGGGGGGAAATGCAAGATATATTTGATTTTTTTTTCCATTTTAAAATGCAGAATGTGAAACTTTTAATAGATGTTATACTTCACAAAACAGAAATGCCATTCAACAGGGAAGATATTTGGGGTTTTGCTGATTCCCATTGCAAAGAGCATATTGTACGCTAAAGGTATTAGGATCTAATTTCAGCAATATGAACAAGGTACAGGAATTCTAAACTAACAATGCATGCATGCATGCAACAACAATAATAATAGAATGGACATTATTAACTATGATAAAAAGTTAACAATAAACATTCAAAATAGGAAAACTAAAAATGACAAGCATAGATGTTGTGGCCTGAAACTTAAAATTGTACAACTACAGCAAATGGTTGAGGCATGGTCGCTACATACATACAAAGATGCCACAGTTAGTACATTTCTGCTTTGTTTTTCTGTCCCCTTCTCCACCACATAGTTGAAATCTGTGTTTGTTTTGTATTTTTGTCTTGGGGACAGTACCTTGCACGTTGCATCATCATGAGACGTTACTTTTCTAGCATTGTTGCCCTCCGTCAGAAGAAAGGAGTGACTGATGCGGGAGAAGCACTATGAATTGAATGCCTCTTTAGTAGACAAAGGAAATACTATGACCTTTGCTTGGCTCTTGTTGGATTTTTTTAAAAGAAACCATGGAAACTATTTATTCCTAACCCAAGTGTTAGCAGTTCTGTTTATATTACTTTAAATTCTTCCAAGAGCAGAATGAAAAGGGGGGAGGGGGGGGAGAGACAACCCCTGTTAACTTTGTATTAGGTAGACCTTGATTCAGTGAGAAACATGCTAAAAAATAATAATTGGAAACTGTCCGTTTACTCAAGTACTAAAAGTTTAATTATTTATCTTCAATGCACTCTTTCTTACAGAGCCAGGCAAGCCAGAAAGTGTGTGTGTGTGTGTGTGTGTTTTATTTACTTATTTTCAAGACAGCATACAATAAAAAAATATAAATATCCAATTAAAACCAAATCAAATGCCATTAAAACCATTCCCATTTGGAAAAAAACACACAAAAAACCTCCCAACAAACTGGGGGGAGGGCCAAATCTGGGCACAGTACTCCAGCTGCGGTCTGGCCAGTACCAAGAACAATGATATAATTACTAGTTGTGTCATAAATATGTTGCTGCTTGATGCATTCCAAAAAAGCATTTGCTTTCCATTCAATGGCATTGCATTGTAGATTCGTATTCAGTTTGTGGTCTTTTATAGCCCCAAGGTCCTTCTTGACAGTGCTACTGTCTAGCCAGTTCCATTTGGTATTTGTGCATATGTTTCTTCTGAACTATGTGCAGTACTTTATTTGTTTTTTTGTTTAATTTTATTGGTTTTCACACGTTCTCCATATTATCAAGATCATTTTGTATATTCTGTTTGTCAAAGGGTTCATCTGTTTTGTGTCATCTGTTAAATCTCTGTTTTGTGTCATCTGCAACCTTGATAGGTATACTATTCACTCCTTCATCCAAGTCATTAATGAAAACATTGAGCTTTTCTTTGGCCTAAGACAGATTCTGCAGATAGTGACTTCATAATTTTGCCCAAACTGGCATAGAATCATGGATTATTACTGTTTGGGTGTGGATTTTGAACAGTTTCGTACCCACCTTTATAGTAGTTCCTTCTGGCCCATATTTCATTAGTTTGCTTATGCTTATGAAACTATCTTGAGGAACTGTGCCAAAAGTTTTATTGAAGTCAAGTTTATATTATGTTTATGGTATCTTTCTATTAAACCAGTTATCCTGTCATAGAAGGAAACAAGGTTGGCTTGTCATGACGTGTTTTCGTGGCTGCTTGTAATCACCTTTCTCAAAGTGTTCAAAAATTTGTTCTAAAAACTTCCCGGTATTGAAGACTATTAGACTAGCAAGTCTAATAATTTCCCAGTACTTTATTTTTCTTCTTTTTAAAGATGGTTGCCACGTTTTTTTCTTCTTCCAGTCTTGTGGGACCTCTCCTATTTTCCAAGAGTTCTTAAAAGCAATTGTTTTATATGGCTCAGAGATTTCTTCATCTAATTTTTTCAGTACCTTAGGGTGTATTCCATTAGAACCTGTGGCTTAATTTTATTTGTTAATTATTCTTTGAACAACTGTTTTCCTACCATGACTGTTGTGTCTTCCTTGTTTATACTATATATTCCCGAGACTATCATAATGAAATGATGATATTGCTACAGTAGCTCAATAGAAAATGGACCTCTTCTGTGTTCTTTGATGTATTTTCCAGCAAAATACAGGATCCTACTCACTTTGGGCTTTCTGTTGTAATAAAAAACAATATCTAATATATCATCCTAGAATGAGAACTTCTTTACATCCCAGGACACAGTTGTATCTCACGTAGATGCTTGTTGAGGGAAATCTTGAATCCAGCACCAAAAGGAGTAATTTCACTTCTCTATATTAGCTTAGTATGAATTTAAGGGAAATATTATATGCACAGAAAAACTACTATATTTTTAAAAAGAGTAACTGATGTGAAATCATAAATATGCTATAGCCATGTAGGCAGACATAAGAAGTGGGGCAATATAAATTGTATGATATCATTTATTTACATACCTTGTACTTTCAATTTCCCGAGGAATGTGGTTGCATACAGTATGTTATACCATCTCAAATATAATTTTTGTTCAAAGCTGTGGAATTTGTAAGAAGAATCATGATCAACATCTCCTCTTGCTGTGTGATACTTGTAAACTCCATTACCATCTTGGCTGCCTGGACCCTCCTCTTTCAAGGATGCCAAGGAAAACCAAGAACAGCTATTGGTAAGAATATTGTTGTTGTTGTGGTCGTCTTTCATTTTTCTCAAAGCATTTCCTTATTAAAAAAAAAAGTGACCTTTTAGCCAAAATTTATTAGTGCACAGTAATTGAAGTTTAAAATATAGCTGTGACTGGCCTCTGTTTTTCATTACATTAATGAAAAATAGTGTTTTGAATTAACATTAAAATTGTATTTGTGAAACCTTTTATTTGATAAACTAGCTAAACTTGTTCAGAAATCTCATTACTCATATTAACAGATTTAGTCATGTGTCTTTGTCTTTTATAATCTCAAGTAGGTTTTTAGTTTGAGTTGTAGAATTTTGTAAATTCTTCCATAATTCTCAAACTAAAAACCTTCCTGAGACTATAGACCTATACCCTGAGTTATGTGATGATTAAGTAGCTGAAAGGGAAGAAGCAGCCGTGAGCCTTTTAGGGAAGGGTGGGATAAAAGTTTAAATAAATAAATTGTGGAGAAGTCGTCTAGGAGGTTACTTTCAGTAACTGTGGAAACAGTGGTATTTCCATTCTTGTTGGGGTTTGGTCTGAGGGGCTGTGAGTTTAGCTTGCATTCTTTTATAATCCTTTGTGATTTGAATTTTACTGTAATTGTGGTCCAATACTGTTAGTTAGTTGTAAGTAAGTAATTTATTTACAGCCATAGGCCAGAAAATAACAATGTAGCAGGAAGCATGCCCATAGTCATAATCATACCTCAACGCAAAATAGCAATCAATCCCATGCAAGGGATTGTCCAAAATACATTTAAAAAATCCACACATCAGTATGTTATATCAGTAAGTGTACAAATTTGGACAGTTAACAGGTTGCTTTGCAACTAAAATTTCAGTACAATTTAAATACCACAGACATACATCCTAGCACCCTTAATTAGCCTTACTCTTCCTACATTTTTGCACAGCATGAGTATAAGACGCTAATGCATTCAACACCCTGGGAACATAGGCCATTTTTACATGGATATGGGGTGGGGGGGATGGGTGTGCTGGCGCGGTGGGTGGAGGTGAGTGTGTGTCCTTTTACACTGACATACACCCATCTCCACCCATTGAGCCTCCTCCATTTTCTGGATGGCTCCGTGTGTGGAGAGGGGTGTGTGTTGGGAGCGCACACGCACCCACACCGCCCATGGTGTTCACATGGGCGAGCACCCAGTGCACACCCATCCCCCCCACCCACCGTACACCTGCCCAAACACCCAGCGGTGAATGGGGCCGTCTGTGTAAACACAGCCATATTCTGCAAGATCCAAATGGTCCTTTCAAATTTATCCCTGTGCCCGGCAAGTTCTCTTAAAGGATCCAGATACCTCTTCCTTACCTCTTTCTATAAAGGGCAGCTCCAAAGAAGATGCACCGTATTTTCTACCTCATTTAAGGGGCATGAGCACAGTCTCTGGTTACATGGCATCTGTGCCCAAAGGCCTTCCTGGACTGCCATTCCTAATTGTTCAAATCGGAGTCTTGTAAGGGCCTTCCTGTGCCTTAAATAACTTACTAGGTCTAAATAGGGGGCTTGTTCCCAGTCAGGCTTAATATATTTAAAAAGTGAAGAAGATTTTAATGTCCACACAACTGCCACATCCTCTTGCCTCGAAATATCGAAGAGCCTTTGAGCTATGATCTGCCTATCATTAGGCAGGGGTAACTGATTGTCACCAGTCCATCTATCTCCTAGACTTGCATGAGTAAGTCCCTCCTTTATCATCAATAACGAGGGAAATGAAAGCTCCGTACCTTCTGCTAGATCAAGCAAGACCTATCCCCTGATCTTTAGCCAATAATAGATTGACCGTATCCTAGCAATAGTTCAAATCTTTACTGACCCTGAGTCCATCCTAATCCTTGCAGCTGATGTTCTTTGCTGTATCAAACGCAGTCGTTTAAGGAAGGCGCTTTGGGCTTCCTTGACAATGGCTGCAGCTTAGTCATCCACTCCCTAGAGTTCTGCCCCATATAGGGGGGTCACCTCAAGCTTCAACTTCCCAACTTTTAAGGCTTCGGCCCAGGGTTTTCTCTGGAACTTGTTTAAAAAAAGCTAATTTCCCACCTACTGACTGTGTTGCCTTGCTAGCTGCTTTTTGGGTATGGGTCACCGAACTCAGTGTGCCAGAGAAAGTTAGACCTAAATAGCAAAAGCTATTCACTACCTCTACAGGGCACTTATCAATAAACCATCTGTTCTTTTATTCTTGTGCCCACTGCCATGATCTTAGTTTTGTCAGTGTTGATTTTCAGACTTCTGTCATGGCAGTAGGATTCAAATCCATCCAATAATCGCTGCAGCCCTAGCAATCACATTGCCTAGCAAATTGGGTTGGTGGCAGTCCCTTCTTCCAAGAAATGGCTGGAGATAGTTTAGAAACAGATTAAACAATACGGGGGCCAGTACGCATCCTTGTCGTACCCCTTTCAGTGTAGCAAATTGGGGGGTGAGTTCTCCTGAGGCTCCATACCTCATGCGGGTAGAGGTGTCATTATAATACTCCACAATTAGACTAAATAACATTGAATCCATACCCATGGCTCTGTTTCCCCCAAAGTTCTGACCTATTTACCAGGTCGAAAGCTGCCTTGAGATCGATAAAGGCTGCATAAATTTTTAATTTCTTACTCAAATACTTCATCATGAGGTAGTATCTTGAGAAACATTGATCTACACATGAGTATCCTGGGAGGAAGCCTGCCTGCTCCTCTCCGAAGATATCGTTTTTGTGAAACCAGTTTCTGACATGGTTGTGCAGATGTCGACCATATATTTTCACTGGTATATTAATCAGGCTGATCAGCCTTATACCAGTCAGGATTGGTCCAGTCTTCTTTCTTAAATATAGGAACAATAATAGTTTGCTTCCAATTCTCTGGAAATATAGTATACAGGATGATGTCATTAATCAGTCTTTTCAGGATTGGAATCCAGTAACTTTGAACTTCTTTAATTGCATCAGGAGGAATCAAATCAGGGTCAGCTGCCTTCCTTGCTATTATACTATAGCAAGTATATTATACTTGCTATAATATTTACTAGTTGCCCTTGGGTTATCAAGAAATGTTGCAAGGGGGCTCTTCTCTCCTCTCGAGCTAGGGCGTTTAAGTGGGCAGTATCCATCTCCTTGTCTAACTCCTCTGTAAACTTAACAGAATAGTAAGATACCAATGATCTGCGCCGATATAGGTAATCCGTCCGAATAGCAGCCATCTTCCAATGATTTTTTTTATATTGAGGATAGTAAGAATGTAAGAAGTGCCATACTGGGTCAGACCAATGGTCCATCTAGCCCAGCATCCTGTCTCTGACAGTGGCCAATCACAGTGGCTTGGGAGAAGCACCCAACAGGTCACAATGGGGAATCCATTCCCTTTTGTTTCCCCCCAGCTCCTGTCATTTTCCCAGATCCTGTCTGGCTAATAGCTGCAAATGGATCTAGTTCTAGTACTAGCTGAGCGGGTAAATAACTGCTCCTTGTTTATTAGTTCCACACCACTCATGATTTTATAGACCGCTATCATATCTCCTCTCAGTCGTCTCTTCTCCAAACTGAAGAGCCCCAACCTACCAAGCCTCTCCTCATACGGGAGCCCTTCCATGCCCTTGATCATTTTTGTTGCCCTTCTCTGTACCTTTTCTAGTTCAGCTATGTCTTTTTTGAGATGGGGCGACCAGAACTGCACACAATATTCGAGGTGCGGTCGCACCATTGATTTGTATAGAGGCATTATGACATCCTCAGTTTTATTCTCTATCCCCTTCCAAATAATTCCTAACATTCTGTTTGCTTTTTTGACTGCTGCTGCGCACTGCGCTGTGGATTTCATTGTATTGTCCACAACCACCCCCAGATCCTTTTCCTGAGTGGTAACTCCTAGCTTAGTACCCAGCATTGTGTACGCATAGTTTGGATTATTTTTCCCTACGTGCATCACTTTGCACTTGTCCACATTAAATCTCATTTGCCATTTAGATGCCCAGGCACCCAGTGTCGTAAGATCCTGTTGCAGTTCCTCACAGTCTGCTCGTGTTTTAACTACCTTGAATAACTTGGTGTCGTCTGCAAATTTGATCACCTCACTCTTAACACCCTTTTCCAAATCATTAATGAATACATTAAACAGCACCGGTCCCAATACAGATCCCTGAGGCACACCACTTTTTACATCTCTCCATTGTGAAAACTGACCATTTAGTCCTACCCTTTGCTTTCTATCTTTTAACCAGTTTCTGATCCATAGTAAGACACTACCTCCTATCCCATGACTTTTTAATTTTCTCAAGAGTCTCTCATGAGGGACCTTATCAAATGCTTTCTGGAAATCCAGGTACACTACATCTACTGGGTCTCCCTTGTCCACATGCTTTT
Organism: Sphenodon punctatus; assembly: GCA_003113815.1. Taxonomy (NCBI): domain Eukaryota; kingdom Metazoa; phylum Chordata; class Lepidosauria; order Sphenodontia; family Sphenodontidae; genus Sphenodon; species Sphenodon punctatus. Next base: position 1,657,315 of record QEPC01002135.1, on the reverse strand, counting down.
TTACACCCTCAAAGAATTCCAACAGGTTAGTGAGGCATATATATATATATATATATATAAAGTAAGTCATGCCTCACTAACCTATATTATATATATATAAAAGAAGGAAGTGGGAATATAATTTCCCTATAATTGGAAGGAAGCTAACTGGTCTGTAATTAGTGGGGGTCTTCGCTACTACCCTTTTTTAAAGATAGGGATGATAACTGCAGTAGACCAAGAAGTGGGTATCCGTTTTTGTTCATTGCAGAGCATGAATAACCAGGCCAAAACTGGAGCCCACCAGGAGATGCAGTCTCTATACATCTCTGCTGGGAAAAAATCTATACCTGTAGCCTTATTCTGAGAGAGCATCCATATATATATCTTTAAAAAGGGTAGTAGAGAAGACCCCGCTAATTACAGACCAATTAGCCTCCTTCCTATTATAGGGAAGTTATAGTACCACTTCCTTCTGGAAGAAGTAGAGAGTTGGGTAGCAGCAAAGGGGCTATTAGCAGAGGAGTAGGCAGGATTTCATAGAGGGAGAGCTACCACAGATAACTGTATCCTTGCCCACATTATAAACATACTTCGATTAGAGGCTCTAGGTTATTTGTTGCCTTCATTGACTTTACAAAGACTTTTGATACTATCAGTAGGGCAAAACTGTGGTCTACATTGTTTTGTATGGGTATCAATCTGCACCTCCTGGATCTAATAAAGTTATTACGTAATGCTACAGCAATGGTGAGGCTAGATAATAGAGATAATTGTTCGCCAGGTTTTAGAGTTGATACTGGTGTGTGACAAGGTTGCCTTTTGGTGTCATTGCTTTTTAATTTATATATTAATGATCTAGTGGAGACAATGGGTAAAGTGGAAACAGATCCTCCCAGAGTTGTTGACCGTGCAGTTACAGCTCTATTATATGCTGCTGTTGTGCTACTCCTATCCCAAACCCCAATTGGTCTCCAGAAATGTCTTGATAGGCTTGATAAATATTGCATGGAGAATAGCACTAAGGTGAATGTGGCAAAATCTCAAGTTATTGTCTTCGGGTGGCCTAAAGAGAGTTGGCAGCTCCCTGATTCCTAAAGTTAAAACAGCACCATACTTGGGTATGACATTTTTGAGCTTCCCGGACATGGAACGCACACGGGGCCGGTTTAATCTGTAAAACTAAAGCCCCAGTTGCAGGGATTTAGAACTGCTCGATATTCAGAAGTTCCTGCAGTTCTGGAGGTTTTCAAAAGAAAATGTCTGGCCCAACTTTTGTTTGGGGCTGAATTATCTTTCCCTGCTTATAACGAGGATGTCGAGTTTGGTCAAAACAATTTTATTAGAGAACTACTAGGGGTTTTAGGGCAACCCTAATCTATGTAACGGTTGGAGACAGGACTAAATTCAGTGATGACTCTGGCTAAGATAAAAGCCTTATCTTATTGGACAAGGTACAGCATTTGGATGTTCCACAGTTGGCCTATCAGTGCTGTGTGGAACAGTGTTTGCATAAAGGTTCCTTATAGTATAGCCGGTGGAAAGAAATCAGACTCTTCATGAGATAGGTCTGTTGCCTGAGTTTTCTCTCTCTCTGCTGCTGACTAATGATTTTTACTATTAGGCAAAAGATTTTAGATATCTCATCTCACACTGAAATAGCAAGTATTGCAAACAATAGAATTAGACCACCGTATCCTATGTGAAAAGACCAATTCTCCCTCAAAACCTACCTGATAAAGTTACAAAATTTTGCACTCCGCAGGATGATTATACTATTAAGATTCCATTTAACAGAAACGGCAGTAACAATATGGGGGGATGATTGGAGTGGAATATAGGTTGAGATGTTGCTCATGTACTCCTGGGATCTTGAAGACTTGGAGCACATTCTGTTTGTGTGCCTGTATTATTCTGATATAAGGTCGGTATGGGTGGGGCCCTTATTATCCTACAGGCCATTTGCCTTGCCTGTTCAGAATATGATTTTTCTTCCAGTGATTTCAACACATTGCAATCCCTAGCATCATCATCTGATAGTCTAGTCAGGGGCTGTAAATGGTCATTCTCTGCCTGAGGCGATTTGCTAGAGAATTGATGCATATAATATTATGTATTATCATCATTTGTGGTGATTGTTTTTATTGTTTGTTTTTATCTGAGAATTGCTTGGTGTAATAATTATGATTTGTATATACATCGGATTTAATTACTTTTGTACTATGTTCTTGGATATGGCAAAGACTAATCCTAGTAAACTGAAACTGAGTTCTAAATTGGAATCGTAGGATCACCGTCTGGATAAAACCTACCCCTTAGTTCAATTGTTCAGTCTCACAGGGAACAGAGACTGAAATAAATACAGCAAGTTGTCCACACCATCTTCCTCTATCCTTGTTTCTCCAGGCACAGCCTTGGAGAACGTTTTGTACCCGTTTAAAATAAATTAATCAATCATTCATGTCTCCTGCAATATAATAATCTGAGCCTTGGATACAAACTCTTCCCAATCGTTATCAATCTGCCTGGTCCTCAGACCTGCAATATTTCAGCTGATGAGCATAAAACGTTCATCAAATTCCGATCTTAAAAGACTTTGTTGTAGTTATAAGAACATAAGTAGTGCCTTATGTTCTTATGTAGTTAGTCATAAGAACATATCAGTAGGGGCATTATTTATTTAACTTATTTATTTATTAGACTTTACCCTGCCCTTCTCACCACTGGTGACCTGAGGCTGCTTGCACATAAGAAGAATAAATACAATAATAAAATAAACTGAACTTACTGGTCACCAGGTTAACTTTTTTTTAACCACGAAATTGGTTATCTTAAATTGGGTTGACACAGATTTCACAATGTTATATTGCCCTGGGGCCATCGAAATCTTACCATAATATTTATCAAGAGGGTCTGGGAGTTCACGCACTTTAGACAATCTCTGTCATTCAGCAGTGATTATAGCCTTAGTGGGCAAGTCCTGGCCCCTATATGGAGCTCAAGGCCAGATGGGTACAAAAGCGGATGATTCCAGCCTCTTAGTTGAATTAGTTCGTTTCAGGATGGTTGTGGGTTTAGGGGAAGGCATGAGGGAAGTTGTTTTTAGGAATGAGGTTTCTCGGGCAGGAAATGTGTTCTTTTATGTTTTAGTGGTTTTAAAAATTTATTTATTTATAAACTTGATACCCTGCCCTCTCTTGCCTCTGGCAATTCGAGGCAGCTTTCAATAAAAGATATAATTCATTATAAGTGGCCCTGAGCCGCCATGGGAAGAGGGCGGCATGTACATTGAAATAAATAAATAAATTTTGATATGTAGGGCCCAGGCCGTTTAGGGCTTTATAGATCAAAAATGCTATTGGCAGCCATTGCAGACTCTGAAGTACCAGTGTTACATGTTCGTGGTGACCCACCCCCGTCAAAAGGTGGGCTGCCATGTTTTGCACAAGCTGCAGCTCCAGAAAAGTTTTCAAGGGCAGTCCCACATAGAGTGTATTGCGGTAGTCTAGCCTTGAGACAAGATATAATGGTGGTCAAATCCTTATCTAAGATAGAGACACACAGCTTTCTCACCTTTCACAGCCTTCTCACCAGATAGAATTGGTGAAAGGCACTCATGTCTGCTGCTGTGACATGATGTTTCAGAAGCAGCTCAGGCTCCAGGTGCACCGAAGACTATGAACCCAAGTAACCAGGGGAGGCTGTACCCGACAATGATGGGTGTCCCATTTCCTCCCCAACCCCCGGTCACAGGGCCAGCCAACCACCATCACTTCAGTTTTGTCTGGATTCAGCTTCAGTTGGCTCACCCATATCCAAACCACAATGGCAGCCAGGCATTGGCTAAGCACCGAGACTGCAGGACCTGGGTTGGGTGAAAAAGATAAATAGATTTGGGAGTCCCCTGCATATTGATGGCAGCACACCCCAAATCTTCGCATGATCTTGCCCAGCGGTCATAGAGAGACATTGAACAGCAGGGGAGATAGGATGGAACCCTGCGGGATTCCAAAGGAGAGGGGGCAGAAGGACAGGGAACAATCACCCATCACCACCTGCTGGAACTTCCTGGCAGGAATGAGTGGAACTACTCAAAAGCCATCCCATGAACTCCTGCCAGGTCTTGCGCTTGTGTCATTAACATCTAATGATCAACTGTATTAAATGCTGCCAAAAGGTCTAACAGGATCACCAGGGTACAATTGAATTAGTCGCCCCCTATGCGGCCTCTTTCTGCCAGAGGCCATGGTCACTGCTGGTGAGGATTGAAGCCTGATTTACTGTAGCTACTACCAATTCCGTGGACCTGTTGTGGATCACTTGCCATGGCCTCATGGGGCACACTTTGTGAGCCACTTGTTTAGGATAATATATGGATTTTTAGTCCAGCATATTGTTGTTGTATATTTTATTCTGCAGATGACAGCATATATAGATGACTTTACATACACAGTGTGTTAGTAGTAGACATAAAAGTGGTTAATTTTGTAGCTCCGGTCATTAATTCTTTATTTTCTGGAAACACATTGTTTTCCACTAAAAGACAAACTATTGCTAATAATAACTAAACATCAATTATTTTTTTGATGTCTTCCAGATTTATTTTTAATTACCCTGGTTTCTTTGGTCATAATGCTGATATTTTCTTCCATTAAGTTTGAGCCTGACCCTGATCTTTAACATAATCCATTGATTTTCACCATGAACCCTTATTGGTGAGACTTCTGCCAGTAAAACAAAATCTACCTCCAGAGAGCAAATTCAGCACTGCATATTACTGGCAAAGATTAGGAGCTGCAGCAACTACAATACTGAATAGATTCAAGATCAATGGACAACTTTAAAAATTGGGTTGTGGCAGGATAAAAGATAGTGAAATGGTAGTAGGAGTAGATTTCCTAAGATGAAATAGTCGTTTCAATAAATCCTAGGTACGAAGAAGTTAAATACTGCAAAGAAAAAAAAAATGAATAGACTTGCTGTGTGTTTACTAGCTATATAAATGTCTTGTTTCAAAAAAATGATCTTCGTAGGACCTGAGGTTTTTTCTCCTACTGCAATGTTCTATTTTTGCTTATGCAGTTACTGTTTTCAGTTTAAAACCATTTTTCTCCAGGCAGTGCTCAGAGTGTGACCAAGCAGGTAGCAGTGACATGGAAACAGACATTGCCATGGAAACTTTACCAGATGGGACCAAGAGATCAAGGAGGCAGATTAAGGAACCAGTAAAATTTGTTCCACAGGATGTGCCACCAGAGCCAAAGAAGCTTCCAATCAGAAACACGGTAAGTGACAACTCCTTATGATTGCACAGATCATATTCATAATTATTTAGCTTAATACTCTTTAAAATTAGGGTATCATGAATCATAGTAAGACTTAAAATGCATGTTCATATCCTAGCATAGTTGTAAGTGCCATTTTCTCCAATTGTTGGGTATTTTAATATTTGTCTAAAATATGTGGTGTAGCTGAATCCTGGGAACATATATTGCAGTGATGCTGCAAATCCAGAGCCTTAAAGGTTTGTAATGCAGGTTTTCCCTTTCATCTGTAGATTATCAAGTTATGTTGAACTTAAATAGGCAATTCTCTTAAGCTTTTACAGTTTGACAGGTACTTTCCCTAGTAAGCATCTGGCATTTATCTAATGGCCTGATGGTTTAGTAATGAAGGTAGTAGTGATACTGTGATCTTGTACATTAGATGGTATGCTTAAAAACAGAGTGAGGTAGTACCTATTACTTTATTAAAGACTTTTATAACATATACTCATATATATGGTTTTCTCCAGTTACCACGAGGGTGCGGGGAAACTGTTCTGTAGGTTTAAGTGGCTTTTCTGACGAGCATGTTCAAATAACGTAATTATAAATATATATGGAGTATTTGTACAGTAGTCTATCATTATGCTTTAAAATATATGCTTTAAAATGTCCTAGTCTTAATTTCCTGACAATGCATTGCATTGCCTCTTGTTTTCCAAAGAAGTTCACTTTCTATTGCTCTGTCCTGGACTGACATTCTGGACACTGGGGAGCGATCTCCAGCCTGTCCACAAGGAGCAGCATCTGATAATTTTCCTTTGTGTGCATGCGTCTGGGTCTCGCGACCCCACAATTTCAGTTGGGTGTCTGCCTCCGTCCAAAGAATGGCTTCTAGCGTGCATTGCACACCAGGTAGGAAAACCTTGCTTTAAATCTTTATGGTTCTTCTCTCTTTCTGGTTATTATAGCTTTCCTATTGGTAGCTAGGTATTTCCCTGGTTTCAAAAGTTAACCTAGGTTTTCTCCCAGTTTTAAAAGTTAGTCCTGTTGGGTTTCCCCCCATTTTAAGGGTTAAGTTTCCTTTGGTGGTTAGATCACTTTGTTTGTAAATAGTTCAAACTATTTTCAGTTTATTCATTAAAAAAAAAAAAGAAAGAAAGAAAGAAAAACCCTTCACATTCCTCAGGTGGCAGCTCAGGAATGGCTGGAAAGGCCGGTTCGATAACTGCGCACCGAGGGGAGGGCTCCTGAGTCCCGAACTGCCACTTCAGGCAAGGATAAAAGTGTCAGCCTCCCTCTCGAGCTACCAGCTTCCTAGTTCTAGGAGGATTGGCGCTCAGGGACGAGAAAGAAATAGCCGTCCCATTACCATAGCCTTTCCATCGGTGCAAGCAGGCAGGGCAAAATACTCGCTTCCGCTTATTCTTCCTTGCTCCGTGTTTTTTTGAAAAAGGCACTTCATTTAAGAAGGTCTGAATTAAGGTGGCCAGGCCGATTCTTTTATCAAAGCCTTGGCTTTCACCAGGGCCTATACCCACCACTCCAGTAGGGGTGCTTTGAGGCTTAGGGTTTGGAGCACAAATACTTAAAAAACAAACAAAAAAAAAACAAACAAAAAAACCCACAGGCTAAAGGTGTTTGTGGTGCAAGTCCACTTAAACTATACCAATGACACCAGTAGGTGTGGCTTGTGGCAAGCTTGCATACTGCTTGGATTGCAGCTCTAATAATGGGAGTCCAGAGTGAGCAAACTCCTCTGGCTCAGCAGCTGATCAGGCTGAGTCTTTGAGGTGCTCACCTCGAATTCAGATGTATCCAAGGGTCTTGGTCGGAGAGGGAGCAACAGCATTTGATTAACTGGAAAGAGCTCAGAGCAATTCACCTGGTGCTGAAGGGGTTCTCAGAGAGTCTCAGGGATCAACATGTGCTTGTGTTGACGGACAACACCACTGCCTTAGCTTATGTAAAGAACCAGGGAGGATTGAAGTCACCGTCCTTGAAGACAGACGCTCATCAGATGCTTTGTTGGGCAGAAGAGAATCTCTTATCTTTAGTGGCTCAACATATCAGGGGGCAGAGCAGTCATCTGGTGGATTATTTGAATTGCCATCAGATAGATCCAGGGGAATGGTCTCGGCATCCTCAGTCCTTCCAGGGGATAGTGGAAATTTTCAGAGAACCAGAAATGGATCTATTTGCGATGCTAGGGAATGCAAAGGCATTGAAATTTATGACCAGGGCATACCATTGAAAGGCTCAAGCATGCGATGCTCTGCAGCAACCATGGCCGAGGGGGAGACTCTATGCTTCCCTGCCTTTCCCTCTAATAGGCAGGGTGATTGCCAAGTGCAAGAAGGAATGAGCAAGGTTGATTCTAGTAGCCCCTTGTTGGCCAAGAAGGTATTGGTTTGCGGATCTGCTCGCATTTCAGGACAAGCCACCCTGTCTGTAGCAATAAGAAAGGACCTCTTACAACAAGGTCCGATGGTCTACCCAAGTCCAGAATTTCTGAAGCTAACAGTGTGGCACATGAAAAGTAGGCCATGAGACAGCTCGGTTATTCAGATAAGGTCATGACCACCTTAGTGGCTCCTAAGAGGCCTTCCACCACAAGAATCTATCAGTGCACTTGGAGGCTCTTTCATCTCTGGTGTGAAAGAAATGGTGTGGTTTCAAAGAAGGCCAAGGTGAAGGACATTTTGTTTTTCCTGCAGGAAGGTCTGGGTAAGGGTCTTCATCACAGTACTTTAGCGCGACAAGTTTCAGCTATACATTTATTTATTTTTTATTTATATAAAATTTATATATCATAAACAATGTCTTGAGCACTATTAGGGGGGTCCGCATTTCACGTCACCCACATATACAAATATTTCGAAGAGCTGCTAGGCTACTGGCACCTCCCATAATTCATAGATTCCCAACTTGGAACCTGACTCTTGTGCTCAGGGCTTTAACTGGTCCTCCGTTTGAGCCTCTGGGGCACATTTCTAACTATTATTTGTCTATTCGCTAGCATTTTTAACAGCAATCACTTCAGCACAAAGAATTTCAGAGTTAGGTGCTTTATCGATAGATTCAAATGTATGTGTCTTTGAAAAAGACAGTAGTTTTAAGATTGGATCCTTCTTTTGTACCAGAATGTAATTCGGTATTCCATAGACAACAGGAAATTGTTTTACGTTCATTCTGTCCAAAACCAAAACATCACCAAGAGCACATATGGCATTGTTTGGATTTCGAAGGGCCTTGAAATATTACATAGAACGTACAAAGGGTTTCAGGAGAACATCAGCCTTGTTTGTGTGTTTCAGGTCACAACAGATGGGCAATAGGGCTTCAAAAACTACTATGGCCCAGTGGATAACTAACTGTATAAAAGAAGCATATGTGGCCTCTGTTCTGTCTCCACCTTCTCGGATAGTGACCATTCCACAAGGGGAGCGGCCACCTCGAGGGCTTATGCAGCTAGGGCATCCTATGAGGAGATTTGTAGGGCTGCTACGTGATCATCATTACATACTTTCACCAGGCACACTAAAATCAATGTCTGGGAGTCTTCAGATGCTGCATTTGGCAAGTGGGTACTGCAAGGGGTGATGGGTTTGAGTCCCACCCAAGTATGACGGACACACTGCTTTGGGAATTCCCCAGTATCCAGAATGTCAGCCCAGGACAGAGCAATAGAAAGAACAATTGGGTCACTCACCTTTGTGAATTGCTTTTCTATTGTTCCTGTCCTGTGCTGGCATTCATTTCTCCCATAGTATTAATTAGAAGAATAAATAAATAAATACAGTTTAATTACTTATTAGAAATTAGGAACATGTTCTTTTTTGTAAGCTGATAGGGTTTTCTTATTTGGTGTGCATGTACTAGTCATTTATAGTTTTGAGTTCTTGTAAGAATGTTTAGTTATTTACATAGCTGAGATATCAACTGAAATTATGGGGTTGCGAGACCCAGACGCATGCGCACAAAGGAAAATTATCAGATGCTGCCTACTTGTGGACAGGCTGGAGATCGCTCCCCAGTGTCCAGAATGCCAGCCCAGAACAGGAACAATAGAAAAGCAATTCACAAAGGTGAGTGACCCAATTGCTCTATTAAAAGTCTTCAATAAGTAGAACTTTGACAAGAGTCACTCTGGATTCTTCTTACACTATGGGGCTCTGGATCCACAACCAGCCCCCTCCCCCCCCCCTTAGGACTTCTGTTTGACTTGAAAAACATGTTTTCTACCAAACCCAAACTTCCAGCTACAGTCTAATAATGGCTTTCCTTTCTTGCTTCAGGACCTGAGAACTGTTAGCATTACATAGGCCACTTGCCCACGTTAAGAGTTATGGTGGGGCAACTCCCAGTGGCCAAACTCACAAGTAGCTCTGAACATGGGCATGGGGGTAAAAGCGTCATCAGGTGCGTCCTACTGCAATTTCTCTGACAGATGTCAGGGTTCAAAATCCAGCCCCCTCATCCATCGGAGAAATCACTGCGGGACATGCCTGATGACGCTTTTACCTCTGTGCTCACGTTCAAAGCTACTTGTGAGTTTGACTGCCGGGAGTTTCCCCGCCATATCTTCGTAACGTGGGCAAGTGGCTGTAGTCTTTGCACTGACAGAATATATATTCTCTTCTAGCAAGTACCTGCCTTCAAGTCATGAGAGCTGTGTTTCCTTGGTATCCAGTTCCAAATAAAACTCACTCCTCTGATGGTTAAAAATCTTCTAATTTCTCACCTAAATTTATATAAGATTCATTTTATATCTGTTTGTTGTACCCATATTTACCATTAGTTTAATATATCTTACTCTTAACTGTCCTAAGGTATTTTGTATAGCATGATTATGATTCCTTTCAGACTTCTCTTTGTTAGTCTTAGTAGGCCAAATTATTTTAGTCTTGTATCACAGACAGGTTCTCTATATCTGTGATCATCCTAGTAGCTCTGTTGCATTTATTCAAGGTTAACTTCATACTACTTGAACACAAGTGACCAAAATTGAGCACAATATTGCCTTATACAGAGACGACAATACTTCACTATCCTTACTAGAAACGCATTGCCTATTGCATCCCAAAATTGCATTTGCCTTTTTTGCAGACTCATCATATAGGTATTTAATAGTTCTTTTGTGGTAAACAAAAACTCCCCATGTCCTTCTGTTCCTCTGTTGTTCCCAACCAATAAGTTAACTAGCCAGTAGCAAAAATGCTTGTTGTTAATCCCCAAGGGCATAGCCTTGCACTCTGTGCTGCTGACTTCTATCCCATTTCTAATCCATGAGGTCATATACATGTATGACCTGCCTTCTTGACAAGATTAATCTGCTGTGTTCACTCACTCTATACTATATTTTTTTCCTTGTAGTGTTGCATTATATTGCTTTTATTAGTGCCTCTAAACACACTGTTACAAGTTGAGGCGGCATGGTGTTAGGATTCCTCCCTCCCCCCGTTTCTCCCAGTTCCTTTTTCCATCTTAAAAGTAATCAGCATAACTTGCAGCACTTTGTCAGGTTGTATTAGTATTAATTTACCCATTCAGTTTCTAGGATTAAAAAAAAATCAGACTTGGTGACCTTGATTGAGTTTTTAAAAGATTTCTTGTTCAAAAATGTATATCCCTGAAATACATAATAGCATTCCTTTAATTTATCACTTGCTCTGAGTATTTAAAAGAAGAATTTGTCTGATCTTATTTTTCTCAACCAGTTATTTCCATCTTTGTCACGGACTTGTCATGCAAAACTATGATCTTTGAGCCTATCTGGTTTATCCCTATTGTTTGCCTAACTTCACCATGGATATTTCCTTCTCCGTACAACCAAAAATCTTTGTCATCACTGATCTTGGATGTTGCTGGTAAAAGTTTGCTCTGTTTGCATCGCAGAGCAGGGTCTGTGCAGTCATTGCCGTGCACCACATAGTCAATCATACCATTTTAAAATCTTTTCAATTTCAGATTTAATTGTTTCTCTTTTCAAAAATCTTTAGAGATACAAGTAATTCAATAGTTGTTCCACATCCTTTGATTTGGCAACTTTCAACATTATCTCATAGCACTTTCCAGGTGGGGTACAGATTGTAATTTCTGATAATCATTTACTCAATTCTTGGCCTTGGTGATCTTTTTTTCCCCATCCTCTTGAGTAAGTCTTGGAGAGGCTTGTAAAAGAAGAGTGCCTTAAACTAGGGATGAAACAAAGTCTTTGGAAAACGTTGGAATTTGCCAAATAGTAAGGTGTTCAATTCGGAAAGGCCGAATTCCGAAGTTCCGAGGATCAGGGCCGCCATTTGGAAAACTTTGGAAACTTCAGGAACTTCTGAGCGCGTGGGGAACTGATGGACAGTTGAGCTTCTTCTGGAAATGAAACTTAGTGGAGGGGTGTATGGGAGGGGACAATTGAGTTGATTGTAGCCAGATGGCAAGTTTTGATTGGCTGGCCAAGTCAGATGGTCAGCTTTTGAATTGGTTGGGAGGGTAAAAGAAAAGTGTCTGCACTGCAGCAATTTTGTCCATTTTCTTCGTTGAATTTGGCTGCGCTGCATGCTACAGCGCTGCTGGATCTGTAAGTAATTGTCTGGGGCGCGGAGAGGGGTGCCTGGCCTGGTATTTATTTTTTATTTATATTAAAATTTATATGCCACCACCTCCTGCCTCAGGCATCTCGGGGCGGCTCACAACATTTTAAAACATTAAAATAAACAATGATAATTATAGTTAAAAAGTAATATAAAACCCGGTCTCCCCCTGTCCATATGGTCTGTCCTGTCCATAGGACCAATGCTGGGGGATGGGGGTTACGTTTACCATTCCATGCAGTTTTTAAAAAATAAATAAATAATTGGGTGTCACATTGCTGCCTGCTGCTTGGCACTTGGCACCATGAGGAAGGATCACTCTGCCTGGATCCAGTTCCCAGGTTTGCTTCGTCTGTTCAAGTTATCATTGCCACAATGCCATGCCAAGGAAGAGGGTACCCCTGGAGTAGGGTGTGTGAATGTCTGGCTTCTTAATTTTGTGACTACTGCTGGGGCCTGGGCTTGCTGGCTTTTTTTGGTGGGATTTATTTCTCCATGCAGTTCCAGACTGTTTTGCAGGGTTGTGTGTGTTATCTAGGCTGTGGCATGGAACACAACAGAGTCTAATTGATTCAATGTAAAGCGTAATTTCTACTGTTCTGCAAGCGGCTTGGTATCATGAGGCCAGGGTAAGACTGGGATCTCTTTGCCTGGCTTCAGTTCCCAAGTTTGCTTGGTCGGTTCAAGTTACCATTTCCACACCAAGAAAGAGGGTGCCCCTGGGGTGTGGGGATGTGGGTGAATGTCTGGTTTCTTAATTTTGTGACTGCTTCTGGGGCCTGTGCTTGCTGGCTTTTTTTGGTGGGTATTAATTTTTCCATGCAGTTGCAGACAGTTTTGCTGGGGTTGTGTATTCTTCTTGAGCGAATGTTCCTTGCTAGCCTGCATTTTTGTGCACTGCTTGGTTGGCATAATGATAAACTGGCTGCACTCACTGCTGATGGTGGGCCATGCTGTGGGTCCACTACTGTTGGATTTTTTTATTTTATTTTATTTTATTTCTGCCTGCAGTTGCACTTTTTGGGGGTTGTCTTCTGCAGTGATTGTTCCACTCCTGCTAGCCTGCTTTTCTGGGTAGTGCTTTTCTGGTTGTGGGTTCAAGAACTTTGCAGCAACTCTCTGACGTTTTCCAGCGTTCTGTGCTTCGGTCTCTGAAGTCTGAAGCTTCGGCAAGAACACTGAATTGCCTCCGAGTACTCTGACTATTTGGAACTTCGAAAATTGGTCAGAATACCCGGAGGTACTATTCAGTTCAGTGAATATGTGACCTTATTACCTACAAACAAATACCATCTAAGTGTTTCCTTTACTATTCATTTTAAAAAATTGGTTTATCACTACGTTTCCTATATCTCTAGTGATTGAACCCAAACCATCACACAATAAAGATGTTATGTACACAGTGGACCCTCCAGCCTGTAGATTATTCACCCCTGGCAAGGAGTGAATAGTTAAAGGTAGGTGACACATGTTAGTGACATTTTGAAATCCTCCTACAAAGAAATGGCTTGATGTAGCAGTCTCAAAACTGTAGTGTGTGTTGGTTTAGGGGGTGGGGTGGTGCATGGAAAATTTGAAGTGGATCCAGTAAGCCAATCTGATTTTATGTTAATTGCTTCATGTCATTTTGCCCGAGTCAGGCGATTTTTTGCAGGCTGATACTTTATTATTTTAGTGAGTTATGCCTGGAAAATTGTTATGGAAAGAGTCAGAAGTCTAGCAGCAGCCTGTGATGGAGGGGCAGTGATCAGTGAAGTAGAAAACGAGTTATTAGTGTCAGAAAATTTGGTTCTTAATTGCTCAGAGCATGCGTAGTTAATGCCAGGAGTGAGTGGGGTTCCTTTGTTGCTGCTAGAGCCAGCAGCGCTGTGGCTCTTTCCTATGCAGAGACAAGCAGCGGGGCGCCTTGAAATAGACATGGCTGTAAAGATACAGCTGAGATGAAACTGGCATAGCTATAAACAACCTGACAGAGCCGCGGTGCTGGTGGTGCTGGTGTGTGTGTGGCGGGGTGGGGGTGGGCGAGGTTTCCCTGGGACTGGGGAAGTTGTGTGTGGGACAGGGGGGATGAGAGGTAGGATGCGGGAGTTAGTTTGGGGGTAGGGAAGGTGCGCGTGTATGTGTGTGTGATAGATAGGAGTGGGAGGTTGAGGGATTCAGTTTAGTGCTCTGGAAGGTGTGTGTGAGGGGTTAGGGGCTAGACTACTGCAACGCGCTCTACGTGGGGCTTCCCTTGTTCCTGGTCCGGAGGCTGCAGCTGGTGCAGAATGCGGCGGCTCGTCTCCTTACGGGAACGGGCCGTCAGGAGCATATTACACCAGTGCTCCGAGCTCTGCACTGGCTGCCGATAGCGTGCCGAGCCAGGTTCAAGGTGTTGGTGTCGATCTAAAAAGCCCTACACAGTCTGGGCCCCTCATACCTCAGGGATCGCCTCGTCCTCTGCGCCCCAGAGCGGCTCCTTCGGTCTGCCGGGGGTGCCTTCTTGGAGGTCCCCCGTGTTAAGCAGGCGGCCACAATGGAGAGGGCATTCTCGGTGGCTGGGCCACGCCTTTGGAACTCCCTTCCGGAGGAAGCTCGACTGGCCCCAAGCCTGTTGACATTTCAGCGAAGTTGCAAAACCTGGCTGTTTGCCCAGGCCTTTGGGAGGGTGGGAGGGTAGGGTGAGGGGTGTTTAAGCTCCCCCACCTGATCTACTATTTATTTATTATCTTAATTGTTATTTTAGCCCTGTTTTAATATTGTTATATTGGATGTTTTAAAGTGTTTTTATTTGTTTTTATTGTTGTAAGCCGCCCCGGGCTGCTTTTGCAGGAGGGGCGGGGTAAAAATCCATGAAATAAATAAAATAAATATTAGGGGTGTTAGGTTAGGGCTGGGGAAGGTAGGTGACAGGTATGAGCTGGGATGGGGGAATTAGTTTATAACTGGGCTCTGGCTGCTAGGGTGGGGTTGGGGGAGGATCTCACCCACCCTGCCTCGCTGTCCATCGGCGGCAGCTGCCTCCCCCCACAATTTCCCTGAGCCCCACACTGACCTCCCCATCCCTGCTCTTACCTGTCACACACACACCACACACCTTCTCTAGCCCTAACCTGACTCCCCCTGCCAGGCTTGGCACTGTCTAGGGGGTGGGGATGCGACAGGAGAGGAACTACTGCCGCTCCCTCGACCCTCTTCCCCCCCCTCACTGGCCTGATGATGCTCAAAGCTCTGCTGCCCCAGCTAATGTCATTGGGGCCATCAACATGGTTTTTGTCTTGGTATACTGGGACTGCATTTCCCGGCATGCCTACACAGTGGTACAAAGATGGCCCCAGCCCCGACGTACGCTCGCATGTCGGCGGGCAGCGTTTTAAAAAAAAAGACTACAGCCTTGCCTCTGAGGCTGCAAATGGTGGCAGCTGCGTTCGTGGTGGATGTGGAGGAGGTGATGGCGGCATCAAGAACAACAGTTACGTGGAATGCGTGTGTGAGAGAGAGAGTGTGTGTGTGTGGTGGGATGGGAGTGAGTGTGCATATGTCTGGTGTGTTTGAGACAATGAGTGAGGGGGGCAAGGTAGTATGCTGTGTGTGAGAGAAAGAGACTGAGTGGGGGGGAACAAGAGTGTTTGTAAGATAGAGAGTTTGTGTGTGTGTGTTTGAATCGGTGTGTGTGAGACAGGTGAGAGTGAGTTTGAAGGAGTGTGCGTGTGTTTGGTGCATGTTTGAATGGGGTGAGAGAGTTGAGTGTGAGTGTGTGTGTGTGTGTGTGAGAGAGAGAGAGAGAGAGAGAGGTTCATGTGTGTGTATGATTGTGTGCGTGAGAATCAATCTTACTGTGATTGAATGTGTGTGAGAGAGAGGTGTGTGTGTGCGCAAGAGTAGGTTGCTCCCTCTCTCCTCTTCCCATGGCTGTCCCCTCTCACCCCTCATGGCTTCCCGCACTCTCCCTACTCTCCATGACTCCTGGAAGAGAAAAGGGAAGCACCACCCAGCCCAAGGAGAGGCCCAGCAGAATATTCCTGCTGTCTTCTCCTGCCTAGCAACCTAAGCCTGCCTGCGTCTGCCTAACCTCCAGCCCTCCCAGAAGACCTAGGCCCAGAAGCATCTGAGGTAAGGGCCACCTGGCCAATACCTTTTCCTCTCCTTCCCTGATCTGAGCTCATTTGTGCTGCTGCACCCCTCTGGGGGGCTTTGAGAGTGGACTCGGGCCATCTGGGGGGACAGTTTAGGAAGGGGCTGGGGGTGATGTGATCGTGGCACAGGGGTTTCTTTTTGTTTGATATGCTTGATCACAATTTCAGTGCTTTGATGCTTGAGATCTCTAAATCCAGTAACTGGAAAGAGGTCACACTGGCAAAAATCTTGCTGAGGGCTACATCTCTAGTCCTGAGGTTCAATTCCTCACCCCTGCTTTCATGGGGGGTGCAGTGGCCATGTGGGGGTTGTTTGATCTGTTTGTTCACCTGAATCTATGTTTGAACTTCTATGTTCCGAGTGTAATTAGGGATATGTTCAAGTGTAGACGGGTTCAGACCATAGGTCTGTGCCATGGATGATCTGTCCCTCTCCTTGTGTGCCTTCCCTCGTGTTTTTAATGGGAGTCTTTGCCTTTTAACCATATCGGTGTCATGTGCTTCGTTTCATCTAAACCAGATTTAAATGTTCTTTGGGCACTTATAGCCTTTGGGCCTGCGAGCCACGAGACAGGCAGGGTAGGAACCATTAAGGCCTGCGTGCCTATTTCTTAACTCAAGCATAGAACAGTTGGGAGTGGCATTGTAAATAGTGTAAGTAAACTGCTACGTGTTATTATGTCTGTTGCTTTGAGAATATGCTTTGAGAATATGTGTACGCCAACCCACTATGTGGCCCCATGATAGTCACCCTGAGTGCAACCTGCTACAAATTGCCACAAATTTCCCTGCTACAAATCCTACTACAAATTGTCACTGGGAATTCAAGATATGAATGGCTGCAAAGGCTACACCTATCCTTTCAGGGGTGTCAGAAACACGGATGTCAAGTAGCTTTGCTGTTGTAATACAACTTCAGATATTCCAGCCCTTTCTCCTCGTGGGTAGTCTGGCTTCAGAGGTGAGTTTTCTCCTCACCCAGGCACACATCAGCATCATCGTCTCTAAGTGGCAAAGATTCTCTGTAGTCTCAGGGTCACTTCCTTATTATGCAGCCTACCATCTGTGGGGGAGGAGGGATATTACTATAAGTTAAAAATTCACATTCTATTTCTCACATCTCAAAAAGCTTGAGAATTACTTTTTATATATATATATATGTATATATATATATATATATATATATATATATAAAAAAGGGGTTTTTTAAAGTTAAAGGTAGGCCCATTGGTAAACAAAACTTATCTTAAAAACAAGCAAACCTTGAATAAAATTATTTAACATCCACTATAATAAAACATACACTCCAAGCATGGAAGTTAATTATGCTTCATTCCCTACTTTATTCCACTGGCTATTTTCCCATTTATTAGTTCACTTTACGTTCTCTTTATGGTTTATTTTCAGTTCAATACATACTTAGTCTTCCCAATTATAGACTTCATTTTTCTATTGTTTACACTTACTCTTAAAATTACACTTGTTTCTATAAATTCTTCCTAAAATTACTACTACTCCCTATCATTAGTTTGTCATCATTCATTATATACTTAATAATTCAAACTGACAAACTCACCACCCCAGCATCACCATTACAACACTGCCTTAAACTGTCTTTTCAAGTATATATTGCAAGAGTATACATTTATGTAATTAATAAATTTCACTTGCTTGAAATTTATTAATCAGAGTGGGAGTGTCACGGAGGAACATAAGGCCACACAGGAGAGATACTGAACTATAGGTCTAGCATATATGTAAAGCTAAAGGTTAAACATGGATGGAATGTTGAGAACTGACAACTCAGTACATGTAATCATGTAGTGTAAACTGAGAGTTGGGAAATCACTCCAGGAAATGGAGAGAGATAAAAGATGTGTTTTCAGAGGAGACACCAGACAGAAACCCATTCAGGTACAAATTAAGTTTACCTGTGTGCCTACCTGCTGGCTTTGACTACGTGCGGACAGGCATGACCTCACCAGCTTCCCCAAGGCGGGAAAGGGAAACAAAGGGCTCTGAAATGCTTTTTAAACCAACAGACAAGACAAAGAAGAAACCATCTCCAGCTATCTCTTGGAGAGGAGAGCTCATCTGCATCTTGCATGCCAGCAAGCAAGTCTACTGGAAGACATGCGGTGAGAGGAAGAACTTTGCTTTCTACCAGCTAAGAGATCAGTTCCCAGTCATTTACATCACTGACTGAGAATAACCTCAAGTATGGACTTTCTATAGGGTAAGATTTATATAGGGATTCACCCAGTATAGAATAGGAATGCGTTATATTACTTTTCATTTGATTAGCCACTCTGCATCAAATTATCTTGGCTTATGTAATCAATAAACTTCCGTCTTTGATAAAAAGTGTTCTGTGGTCTATGTTGGGAACACAAGTGAGCGCCTTGAGTTTTCAAGCTCTTAAGAACCCAGAGAGAGAGAGTGTGTAAACGGGAAGCTTTCTGAACCTTGTGTGGCAATAGGATTCTCCCCTTTGCGGAACTGGACCAGCCAGAGACAGAACTGGTTCAGGTGGGCTGCAAGTGAGGGAAATTGAGTTACCCAACCCAGGAAAGTGGGGTGTTGGACCCCAAAACCTGTGACAGGGAGATCAGTGAGAAAGTTGTAGCGATATGCACAGATAAAGCAAGAAATGTTTCTGGGTGTCGAGATATCCAATTTTGAAAATGAGATGTGCTGCTCATACTCTACAACTGAGCATAAACAAGGCTCTGTCTGTTGCTATCGCTGGCAAGCAACTTCAGGTGTCGTAAAATTGTTGGTCACTTTAAGCATAGTTCATATAAAGAAACTCTACTCTTAGCAAAAAAAAAAAAAAAAAGAAGAACTTGGACTAGGTGACAGCAAGCTATAGCAGGATATTGCCACTAGATGGAACAGCACTTTTATAATGTTGTGCAATCTTGTAAAGATCCCAAAGAAGGAAGGCCATTTTCCCCCTGCACTTTCTGCTCTTTAATGTTCATTAAGCACTTTAACATGTTCATTAAACATGTCTAACAATTTGACCACAATTTCTGGTGAATTTTCATTCATTGAAAATGTATGCAAGTTATGTAAATCATATGCAAATTCTAATTGATTAATTGGATTAAAATTCTACAGATCAATCAACTCAATTTTTTTAATTGAGTTGCAGCGCTAACACACACACACACACTTACTCACCTACTTCATCCATCACCATGTCTTCAGAATAACAAATGTAAAAATTGATGTCTTAACTATAAATTATGTGACTGCAGCATCAGCCAAGCGAGAGGGGGCATGGACGGTAATTCTTTCCTTGTCCCCCCTCCCCGCCCCTCCCAGTCTCAAGAGACACCACTCAGACTGCTGGCAAGTTGGGGCTTGGGTTGGGCAGCTGAGGTGGGTGTGAAGGAGGGGAAACGGCGGCTGGGCACTGAATCTCTGCCCTGAGGAGGGCAGTGGTGGAGGCAGTGCTCGGGACCCCTGGGAAGTGGGGCCTGGGGAGGCCGCCCCGTGGTAAGGCCAGCCCTTCCTGCCCATCCGATCATTCACCCTCCCGCCTACCAGATCATTCAGTCTCCCCCCGTACGATTTGATCCAATGGTGGCGGGGGTGGGGGAGCAGGGTGGAATAGAGTGAACATTCGGGCAGCAGCGGATGTGTAGATGGTCACTGCTGCAGCCTGGTGACTGGAGGAGTATTTTAATCGGCTATCTCCCTTCCCTGTCTGAGCGCACCACAGCCACTGATGTGTTCATTCAGGGAAGCGGGACAGACACTTTAAATACCCTCCCTCCAACTGTCTGGCTCCAGCTGGGATTATCCAGGCATCAGGGAATTTTGAAGGAGGTTCCCTCAGCCAGTGTAGTCTGAGGCTTTCCCCTTATTCCATGCTGCAGCCCGGCACAACCACGAACGTGGTTATCATAAGTTTCATTCACCCAAAATGGTACTTTTTAAAACATTATAACTTTCCTTATAAAAGACTTAAATTTAGAATAAGAACCAAAAGGGTCTAGTATGCATTGTCCTTGAATTTTTTGAGCAATGAAATGTAACACGTACATGGCAGAAACTATGCAAAGCCCATCAATACATCCCTTTATCTGGCAAGCACTATCTTATTAGAAACAAACTTTAAAGTTGTTAAGACTGGAAAGGACAGCTTCTCCTTCCCATGCCAGTTGATTGTATAGCTTTGAAAAAGAATAATTTGGCTCACCCTTTCAGGGGTGATCTGAAGGGGAATTGCATTGTAAGGGAAGAGCAGTTGTTTAAGGTAGGCCAGTTTATGCAATATATGGTTATGGAACAATATTTACAGAGAAGGACTGATTTTTTTTGCAAATTAACCAAATAAAACGTTGCTTTACAAGGAGGGAAAAGGCCAAATCATATAAACAGCTATTGGTGCAAATAGAATACTATTTAATCAGATTCCAAATAAAGTTTTGTTAGCAGATATTTATAAAGAATTGATTATACAGCTTTGTATATTAAGAAATGGGACCAAGGATTGGCTAATCAGTTGGAAGAAAAGCAGATGCATCAATTTGGCAACATATGAAGGGATACTCTAAGGCCATGGAGGTCAGGGAGCCTCAATGTTGATGATACAATATTACTATACACCCCAGCAACTGAAACTTACTAATGTACAAGAGAAAGGGTTGTGTTGGTGAAACTGGGGCAAACAAGGTACTTACATGCGCTGTTGGTGACTATATGGTAATATTCAACTTTTCTGGTGAAATTTTTTATTCACCGGAAATAGCTTTGCTCAGATTGTATCTGAAAGATCAAAAGATAACTTGTGAAATCATACTTGCTGCTATTTATGTAATTGCTTGAAATTGAAAGACAACATTAGAACTTTCCATCAGTGAACGGATTAATCGTCTCTGGTGTATGTACACAACGGAAAACGTTTTGGCAGAGACTGGAGTTGGCTATCAGAATTTTTGTAATAGGTAACCAAGGCATGACCAAGGGTTTTGGCCGAGGAGGTAGAGAGAAAGGGGCGGATCCGAGCAATGTTATGGAGGGCGAATCGGCAGGAGTTGGAAACAGAGTCAATGTAAGGTTTAAAAGAGAGGTGCGTGTCAAAGATGAAACCCAAGCTAAGGGCTTGGAGAACAGAATGGATGGTGACTCCATCAATATAGATGGGCAGGTTAGAGGGAGAGGAAGAGGAGGGAGGAAAAATGAGTTTGGTCTTAGCCATGTTGAGCTTGAGTTGACGTCAGGACATCCAGGCGGAGATATCAGAGAGGCAGTTGACGAGGCATGAGTGGACAGAAGAGGAGAGAGAGGGGGTAGAAGATAGAGTTGGGTGTCATCAGCGTAGAGATGATATTGGAATCCGTGGGAGGCAATAAGTTTGCCAAGGGACAGGGTGTAAATAGAGAAGAGGAGAGGACCGAGGACAGAGCATTGAGGGACCCCAACCGAAAGGGGGAGGGAGGAGGAGTTTGACTTGGGAAGCGAGACTTTAAAGAAGCGGTCAGAGAGGTAAGAGGAGACCAGTCAAGGACAGAACCACGGAAGCCCAAAGAGTAAAGCGAGTCCAATAGAAGCAAGTGGTCGACAGTGTCAAAGGCAGCAGAGAGGTCAAGGAGGACAAGAATGGAGTACAGGTGCTTAGATTTAGCGACAAATTGGTGATCTTGGCCAGGGCAGTTTCAGTAGAGTGGAGGAGGCAGAAGCCAGATTGGAGAGGGTCCAGGGAGGATTTGGCAGAGAGGAGGTCCAGGCAGCGGGAGTAGACGACCCGTTCCAGAAGCTAAGCAGTGAACGTAAACAGCTCGTGGCTCTTCTTTTAACAATGCCTGTAGCCCACGCAAAGAACCAGTAATGTTTGACGCTCCATCATAGCACTGGCCACAGTACCTGTTAACAGGAAAGTTTTGGCCGAGACTGGAGTTGGCTAGCAGAATTTTTGTAATAGGTGGCTCTGTTGTATGAAGGTTATTTAAGGGAAAACAATTAAAGAAGATGAAAAATCTTTTTGATTGGATTTTGCAGTTGGTTAATTGGTGACTAATTGTGCCCATTTAAATGTTTGTTTTTCTTGTTCCTTTGCTGGTTAAGTTTTTATTTGGTTTTATGTGATTTTATGATTTTTTTTAAATAAGAAAAAAGAGGAAATGTAACACATGTTGCAAAACCTCTGCAAAGCCAATACATTTTCTTCCCATACCAGAAAGTGTTTGCTCTACTTTCTCTGATTGAAAAGCAAAGGTGCTGTAAAATGAAAGTTTGCAACTCTCAACTATAGAGCCGCAGCTGTGGCTCTATAATTTTGATCAATTAATGGTTGAATACCTTAATATTCTGAAATTAATAGTTTCCACAGACTGTGGGTCACCTTGTTCAGAGGAGAGAGAACTTGTTCTTGGTATACTATTGATCCTTTCTTTGTTACATGGCAAGTGCAGTTTATCTACCATTCTCTCTCTGGAGAAACACTCTTGCTTCCTTAGGTGCAAATATACCTAATGTATGCTCACTTTCTTCCTGGAAATAATGCAAGAAGTGTATATAACCCTATTACATCACCCTTTGAGTAGATGGAGACATGGTGGTTTGAATGGTATCTTTTATTGAATCAACTGCTGTTGGTGAAAATGAGCAAAGGTTTGGGCCACACAGGGCCCTTCCTCAGGCACATAGCATAGAAATATGACTCTGCTATATGCTTGAGGGAAGGACCTTGCAATCCTCCTTCTCCACGGATTCATTCTCTGTCTGTTTCTCTCTGTTTAGGACAGCCAGCGTTTGGGGATTGCACATGCCATGAGTGGCATGGCATGGGCTGTCTGATTCACAGTCCACCGCCATCCTGTCCTCAGAACAATGCTACACCCTGACTGAACCCCAGTTTGGGTTTTTTTTGTTCCTTTCCCCCAAATTACTCGCTGTATTTCTCCCTGGGTAGGGGTGCCTGCTTTTGAGGATGGCAGATGGCTGACTGGCAACGGCAGTCATGTTTGAGGATTGCAGATGGCTGGGTAGCAAGCATGCTCGGGTTTTTTTTAGGAAAAAATGTGATTAACAACTAATGGGCAAAAACCCAGAAGTAAAACAGTACTCTCAGTAATGGGGTAACAGGTACATTATTGGTAAATGGTACGTGGTAAGTAGTAAACTGGGAGAGTATTTTGAGGTATTTGAGTATCGAGAAATCGCACTGCTGTCAAGAAATCTATTCTATTTCTTGATATTCTATTTCTTGTTATTTTTTTCACAAGTAGCATTTTAGCTGCTCACTTCAGCACTAATTGAGACTCAGAATTTGAAATTTCATTGTTGGATCTCCTTGGCTTTTAAAATGATCTAGATGTTGCAGCCTTTATATTGTCATAGTCCCATTTCAAGATTTACTTTAAATAAATAAATAAAAAAAATGTTCAGGAACTTCAAGAATTGTAAACTCGAGATGCATACATTCTCTCTCATAGTTTCACTGAAGAACAGTTAATGATAACATTATATAAAAGGACAGTTGAAGTAAAACGTGTAATCTCATTGGATGAGGCCACACAAGATGTTATCTCACATTGGGCCACCTTACCCCACATTAGCTTGTGATGCAGCTGACCATGGGTCTGGCATTGCCAGATGTTTGCCCACTAACGCTCCAGGGCAGGCAGCTGACTGCTACATGACACATCCTCCAGAGAAGGCTGGTGATGCATCATGGGCTACTGTTGTCCCACCTGGGCCAACGTGAGGTAATGGACTGCCTCCACTCTGATCGGCCCGTGCATCCCTACCAAGAGGTGTGTGGTCTAAGGATCAGGCCCATAGAAGTGCGCTCACCCCAGCCACCAAACAGCTGATGGTGGGGGTGGACAAGTGCACTCACTCTGGCCGCCAAACAGCTGATTGTGAGAGGGGCTTGGGAAAGTGCGTTCACCCAGGCCGCAAAACAGCTGATCGGGGGGTGGGGAGCGGAATCGGCGGAGCACATTCACCTTGGCTGCCAAACAGTTTATCAGGGAGGGACCCGGAGGAGTGTGCTCACCCTGGCTGCCAAACTGCTGATTGAGAGGGGAGCTCAGAGGAGCACACTCACCCTGGCTGTCAAACAACTAATGGTGGGGGCGGATGAGCATACTCACCCTGGCCGCCGAACAGCTGATTACGAGAGGTCCTCGGGGTAGCACATTCACCATGGCTGCCAAAAGGCTTATTGGTGAGGAACCTGGAGGAGTGTGCCCACCCCAGCTGCCAAGCAGTTGATGGGAAAGGAGGTGGAGCAGTGCCAGGGTGAGCACACTCCTCCACGGCCCACACATCTGTTTTGTGGCAGCTCTTCCCAAGGGTCCAAACCTTCTGTGCAGCAGAAGTCTGGGGGGCCTGTCATGTAGGGACAGCTCTTCAGCCAGCCTGTGTAGTGGAGGGACTTGTGACAGCACCCCCCTGCCCAGTTTCCCATGGGGTGGGGGAAGCTGCTCATGTGGACTGCTCTCATTGCTGGCTCACAGTGTGGTGGTTGCATTCACCCTCCCTTGGGTGGGCAGGGGATCTGTCTGGCCCTGTTTTGTCTGGCTTTTTACCCTTTAAGTTTCTATAATAAATAATGATGCATATTTGAAATGTTAAAGCAATTACGTGTTAATGCACTAGAAAGACTTGGTTATAAATGAGTATTGAAAAACTTATTTTGCTTCCCCACAAAGCTAGAATTGTCAAGAGAATAACAGCCAACAAATCCTGGGGACTGTAATTCTCTTGTAATAAGACTTCACAGTTCACTTGTTTTTCTTTTTAACCATATTTTAATTTCCTTACATTTTCAGGCATTTCTTTGTGTTTGACTCTTTCTTTATAACTGCTGTTATTCCGGAAAATTAAAGAACTATTCTAGAGAACTGTTTTGAATAGTATGGATCATGTGTGGGGCTGTTACTCAACAAGAAAGTAATACTTGGCCAAGCATTGAACAAGTGTGCCACCTAGTGTTTCTCTTCCTGCTTTTTCCTTCCATCAAAATGATTTTGCTCGTGTGATCTCATCTGCAAAATACCTATTTGAAATTTTTAAGTAAAGTGAAATCAAAGTTAATTTCCCCCTTTAACAGCTTTTATTTAATTTGGTCTCTTCCCTATAATTATTTCCCATTGATAAAGTGTAGTTAGAGTATTGAACACATCTAAAGAAACTGAATTAAGAGTAAGTATCTTTATAAGGCGATCAGGATTCAAGTTTAGTAGGGGAGAAGGCATACTAATTCTATTAATTGCACAAACATCAACTCAGCCTGCATGTGTTCAGATGCCTAGAAATATTAGTTCATGCTAGGCATGCTCTGAGTTGTTGCCATGCTATAACAATACAGGTGTTGTTATAGCCTAGTAATGTGATCCTTCACAGAACCATATTATAAAACCATTTATATATACAATTCATAGATACATTTTAACTACAGCTGGCTGAAATTTTTCAACTGCAAAATTTTCTCATTGAAAACAGGCTTTTGTAAACAATTTTTAATATGAAAATGTCATTTTTAGAAATTAACAGGAAAATGTCAGTTTCATTGGAATTTGTGGGTGAGTTGTGTATTAAGTGGAACTTGTGCTTTTAATTGATTTGATTCAGGTTGATAGTGCTGCTTTAAATCTTGTCTCTTTTTTATGTTTGTGCAGAGAATTAGTGTTTTCTGATTGTGTGCATTAAGAGTTCTCCATAACAAATCTAACTTTATTAAAGCAAATTCTAAATTCCTTTCAGTCAAACTTTTTGTTTTCTGCATATTTACTGAACAGGCTTGCGTACTCAACATTTCAGCTCTTCTGTTTACTGAACACCATATTTGGAATATTTAAAATTTGAAGAACCTGATTTGCCAATGAAAGGAATTTAGCATGGACAACCCAATGAACAAAGGATTTTGTTTACATGTTAAAATAAAAATCCAACTTTGGTTGCAGGTGTATAATATTTGTGTTAAAAGCATTTTGATTTTTAAAAAGATGACTGCCAGAAAGCACTTTTTGGCATTTAACATTATACTTATAAAATCTAAGAAAACATTTGGATTTGAAAAATAGCAACTGATCATATGAAGTAGCTGCTTTCCATAGATTATTTACTAATATGGTTATTTGTAATAGTGCTCAAAGTGCTGAGCATTTAAGGAGGACACTCTACTCTTGCTCTGAGGAGAAAAGAATAGAGAAGTCAAGGGGAAAACGATAATTTAAAAAAAAAATCAACATGGTTCACTGTAAGCAGCATAGCAGAAGTGTGTCTGAGAGCAAGGTGACAACATTGTATGTTGTTGATCAGGACACAAAAGAACGAATGAATTTAAAGTGGAAAGACAAACCTTTTATTAATAAATGTTAAGATCAAGGGCAGGGTTGAATGGCTTCATATAACACACACCCAAGGTTTTCTCTCTCAACTGTGTTTCTGCCTCTCCTGTCGTGATTTAAACTGCTGCTGAATTCCACCACTCTCACCCTCTGGGAGATCACGCTCTGGTCAGTATAAATGATAGTCAACCACTTCCTACTCAGGCAGTGCTTCACGCCAACACAGAATCCCACTACTCTTCCTCTGAATAGTGTGGCTGGGAGTACAAAAAAATGAGATCTTCATTTATTATATCTTTGGCCCCCTCCAAACTCACCTGCCAGCCTAGTAGGGCTCATCAATCAACCCCATCTGCTAATTATTTTTATTTATACAGTGTCAGCAATATGCTTGATGCTGTACAATTGTGATTAGAGAGAGGCTGGTAAAGATAAGAATTAAAATCATTGGCTAGAAGAAAGCTGCTCTGGCGCCTTTGGGTGCTTTTATGCGACTGCGACCCGCTTGCGCGATTTTTCGAAATCCTGCAAGGTGGGATTATACGTGACGATGGACGCAATCATGCGCATTCAAGGCGGTTGCGCGTTGTTTGCCGACCGTGAACTAAATACCTTGATGTGTGAGATATTTAGTTCATGGTCGGCAAACAACGCGCGACCGCCTTGAATGTGCGTGATCGCTTCCATCGTCACGTATAATCCCACCTTGTGAGATTTTGAAAAATCGCGCGAGTGGGTCGCACAACTGCAACCCGCTCGTCTAAAAGCAGCCTTTGAAACAGATGCTCTAGGTAATACCTCCTGAAAACCAAACAGAGAAAACTTCAGTGTTCATCCTCTCAAGACATTGGTCTGTTTACACCTTGCTGTAGCAAGAATTCAAGCAACTACTTCTTTAAAGTAGTGGGTACATTTTCAGTATCGATGTCCTTTTGTGTTAAAAGCTGCAGAAGGTTCTTGCAAATGAGACCTTAAAAATCAGTCCTGTCATTTATTTATAGACAGTAAAATTACACCACGCTTGTGGTCATAGCAAGTGCTAAAATTCCTGTAGGCCACAGTCGCTGAGCATGCTGTGCTCACTGAGGACTTCACTTTTGGATCGGACTTTTTGGAGGTGCTACAGTTACTACTTTTTCATTTCCTTTCTTCCTCCTAAAGCTTGTATAGTATTCTGAGAATCTTTGAAGTAAGACTATATCCAGGGATATGTATTCTCCATTGACATTTGTTCTTGTTATATCAAATCATTTGTTTCGATACAGATTTTTTATTTGAATTTGTCTGTTATATGTTTACATCTTAAGTTTGTATATATGCAGATATATAAGACATAATTGACTTATGGAAACTATTTTCATCTATTAAATTAACTTACTGATGATATTCAAACAGACATAAAAGGTCTCTCTTTCCCTCTTAAAACTCATCAGCCCGATTTTTCTTCCACTATTTAGATATTGGCTCTTGAGGCACAGTTTTGACACCTGGTACTTTTTAAATAGATTTTTTTAATTAAAATAAAATTGTGCATTATATTTTAATTAAACTTGCATCATAAAAAGTTTATCCACTACAATTTTTGTTCATCCCACATTGCCCTTGGGATCTTCGGTAATAAATAGGAAATGCTAAATATATTGTGTACCATGTCTATCCCTATGCTGTCATACCTAAGTTTGATGTTTGTTTCCTTGTTATAAAAGAGATGGAGCTTTTTAAAAAAAGAAAAAGGCAAGAAGACCAATTTAGGGAGAAAAACACAAATGAAAAACCAACAAAAACAATCGATACAAATAAATGAAATTGCACACATGCCATCATCTGTAAAGGGTGAGAGGATTAAATCATTGTGGATTTTTGTTGGTGGTTCTCCATTTTCAGTTTGTGTATTCATAGTTGCAGACCTGGGGCATCTTTCTAATGTAAACATGGAGCATTGCTGAAAAAGACTCGGGGGATTAGTACCGTGGACAACTTTAATGGTGGTTCCAAGTATTCCCCGTTGATGTGAATATATTTAAGATTTTCAAATAAGATTTACTAAAGATGTTTGTATTTTACACAATTCAATGAGTTGTACAAATGCCAAAAATTATTTTAGTATTAGTTGTTTTTAGCCAAATACATAGGCATTGGAAGATTTTGAAATCAAGCAGCTCTTTTAGGCATTTACCTAATGTCATGTACAACACTCTAGTAATGCCTACAGGGAAATGTTGGTGTGTATATTTGTTGTTACTAATGCTTAACTAATGGAATACTTTCAGACTTGTTTTATGTAGGTGCTTAATTGTGATACTGGATTTTCATACAGTTCTTTTCATTTCCCTTTTTGGTTCATTATATTTCTTCTTTGAGTTTCTTGGAACAGAAGTGTATTCTTATCCGCAAAAACTACCTAGCATTCTTTGTGCTGTGGTATACTCAATAGCTATGGCTTTGTACCTGCAACTTTCTCATCACAGCATACATTCCTGCCCCATTGCAGAGCCCCTTTGAAGGTAATGGAACTCTGCCCAGGGGTTTCCTACATTTAGCAGCCTGTGTTCATATATGTTGGGTTAATGAGTTCCCTTGGGGTGGTTAGGCAGTAAGTACCCTCACAATCTTTAAATCACTCCTAAAAGCCTACCTCCTTCATCACACTTTCCTTAGCTCTTCACCCCATAGGTTGCTCCATTATGTTTCTTATACTGTCTCATACTTCAGGATCCTCCACCTCCTTGTAATTAAGCTAAGCAAGTACACCTGCAGCTACTCACTGTCATGAACATATTTCCATTGCTTTCTATGTGCTTTAGTAGTAGAAATATAACATAAAGCCTTGGTTCTTGATTTCCAGTGCACACATGCATCATGCATGCTTCCCATTGTGTCTCCACATTGTGTGCATGGTGCATGCATGGTGCGTATGATGCATTCTCCTAGTGCATGCCACTCACCTTGGATTGGCTGCTTGGCTTCTATTTTAAATTCTTCTCCTATGTATAGTTCAATGCCCACACACTTTTAAGAGAAAATTATTTTGCTGTTAGAGAAAATACTCTCAGAAAGAACTATCTTTTTCCCATTGTGCAGCTTCTTCCTCATTCACTACACTGATATACTACCATCTGGATTCATTAATATGGTACGTGCATTTAAAATGGTGGTGAATCTAAATAAATTTGATCGGGTCCTGTCGTCTAAAAGTTCTGCATTTTTCTTCCAGCTTTATTGAATTCAGTCTGAGTTTTATAGACAGACCAAAGAATAATTTAAAAAAAAAAAAAAAAAGGTTGACCAGACTGGTTTCTCCTGTTCTTTCTTTGTATACACCTGTCTGATACTTTTCAGTGTTGCTTTCTGACTTTTGAATTTACATTAATGCTATATTTAAAGGTATATGTGTAGCATTTCCCACTGTATATGTATTCATTTCTACTCTGTTCCTAAAAACATCATTTTACTATTCAGTCTATACCGCTAAATGTAAACAGTACTAATTTATTTATGTGAAAAAGGAGAGCTTTAAAAGAAATTTGCTGGAGTCCTGATGTTCTATCCCTTCTGCACTGCTGTAAAGATGTACAAACCAATTACAAATGTAGTGAACCAACAATGTGCTGAGACTTCCTTGTTTTCCTGTCAAGAAATATTCCTGTTTTTTTGGGGTTTTTTTAACCCACATCTTTAAACTTCGTTTCCTGTTCCCTTATTTTTCTGAAGAAGCTAGGTACAATAAGGCAGGAAGAGCCTGACTTAGCTTGTGGCAGTTATTACCTGAAGGTTACAATTACTATTGAACTTTGACATACATGTAGCAATCTGAACTTCTGCATCTTATTTGCTTGCTTCATCTGAAACCTTAAAGTATGTTTCCATAGAGCACTGAAGCCTCTCTTCTTTCTTTCTTTCTTTCGACAGTGTTAGTATAATCTAAATTAAATAAATTACGTTCTAAAGCCAACTGGCAGTGCTAGAATAGTTTTCACTTTTGGTGGGATAACCATTCCATCTGTTGTGTGCTAGTAGCCAATGAAAACAGATGGCATTGAATTCACACTCCGTTTAAATACGTTGCATATTTTCATTTTATATGTTCAGAGTGCTTGAATAAATGATTTGTTTTCCATGTTTGTTTCATAATTTTTAAAAAAGATGTCTGTTTAATTTTTCCATATGTCTGTGTGTATGTTGTTAGCACTGGAGCTTTCTGAATGTCTGCCAAATAGCTATTGGCATCACTCCTGTCATGCATTTCAGTCCACATAAAATTAAAGCTGTGTAATCTGACAAAAGGTTTTCAGGGCTTGACTTAATTGTCCTAGTTAACATTAGAAAATTCAAATTGTTCAAGTACAGGAGCATTTCCTTCACTTAAATATGATTTACATTTGGAGAGACATAAGGCCATAGGACTTGCCTGTGAATTCTTTGCACTTATTTGTCTTAATATTATACTATCATAAATGAGATGGAATTTTCCATACTCATTTAAGACACGTAGTATAAAACTAATATTTTTGGAACACTGTCAGTTCCGTGAAGCAGGGATAATCATTTATTGTACTACACATGCTTTGGTGGCTGCCTTTTTTTTTTTTTTAAGTTAAAAGGGTCAGATGGCTAAATATTAAATTATTATTTTTTATATTTTATAAGCAATTTAGAATTTTTATTTTTTAACTTTGACCTAAGCTTTTCTAAATCTTTATTTTAGTTTTATTTTGTTTTTCTTACTCTGTTGAGAGGGAGGAGAAAACTGAACTAGACTATTGGAATAGCATTTGTCACACATGTCATGATTTGTGTGTCTAGTAAAAAAAAAAATTCTTAAAATTCTCAAGTTTTTAGCAAATCTATAATCCTTTGTGAAATTGCTTACTACAACTGTTCTTGTTATGATGATGCGGACCTGCTGAACCACAGCAGAACTACGATAACACAGGCCCCAATTCAAGGTCTGTGCACACACGTAGACCGAACCTAGCCCTGCGCATGTGTGCACGCACATGGTCCCAGAGCCCAAGTCTGCCACTGCACCACCAGCTGATCGGCAGGGCTATGGTGGCGGACAAGGTGTCAGTGTTGTTAGGCAGCACAATGGACTTTGGCTGTGGCACTGTGTGTGCTCAAATGTTGTGCATGCGTAGGATAGGTTCGGTCCTCGTATAGACCTTGGATTGGGGCCACGGTTTACTTTCTATATTTGATACAGGAATGCACGCTACTTCTATTTTTTACATTGCAAACAGTCGCTCTCACTCAAACCTTGAATGATGAAACATTCAGAATTTCTTACCAAGTTAAGATCTAAATGTTTAAAATTTGCTATAGTTACAAGTTGTCCATTATATTAAGTCCATGGTACTTCATAACTTCTCATAATCTGTACCTTTGAATATATTGTTCTGGCCATGATCAAATGGAAGTTCTGGTTAGCTGAAGTCCCAGTAGTTATGCATCAACACAATCATTTAGTCCTGCCCCAAAATATTAGTTAATATAGCAGCATATAGACTTTAATGAAACAGAAGTCCCGAGGAAGTAAGAACTCAAGTGCTCTTCAGCTCATTGTGTGCCTAGTATTTACATGTTTGCTTTAAGAATCCTTTTCTAGTCTCGCAGTTCCTTTCAAATGTGTAAATTTATTTGTTATCTGTTAGCTGGTGCAATGGTCAATAGAGAAAGTACATACAGCCTTACAGAATGCGTTTCCTAAAAAGATTATTGGAATTTAGGTCCTTTTTACACAGACACTTAACACCGATACAATGGGTGTTGCATTTTATTATACATGGTACACTGCAGGCCTGCAACATGGGCCCTTTTCACACAAGTTGCCTCCACCCATTTTCGATGGGGGGAGGTGTCTGTGTAAACACTGCGGGCGGTGGGTATAGGTGCGTGCGTGCTCCCGCATAACACCCATCTCCACCACCATCCATGCAGCAATCGGCAGTGGAGTGTAGGCATGCACACACCTACACCCACCGCCTGTGGTGTTTACACAGACATCGCCACCCAGCGAAATGCATCCCACCCACAGCAAGTGGTGGTTTACACACAGACGCCTCCACCCAGTTTCACTGGGTGGAGACATCTCGTGTGCAAAAGGCCCATGTTGCAGGCCTGCAGTGTTGCCCTGTACCATGTATAATAAAATGTAACACCCATTTTATTGGTGTTAGTGTCTGTGTAAAAAGGGCCTTATTTACCTACAACTGAAAATCTCACCCAAAGCACTATAAACCTATTTTTAAAATGTGCAAACTATTGCTGTGCGCTGCAGTATTATTCAGAAGACTGAAAAAATTGCTTTAACATCTTTGATAGTTATGTTTGCTCTTGTTTAGTAGTTTATTCACCAGTGATTTTGCACAAACATTTATTTTCCATGTGAATAATAAACTGATGACATAAGACATTTTGCTTTACATAAAACTAACTTTAAAATATATTTTCTTTTAGAGAACTAGAGGACGAAAACGAAGTTATGTGCCTGAAGAAGAAAAACCTGAGGTTGGGATAATGGTATATTTTTAGAAAAATTTAGATTCATGAAAAATTAAACTTCAGGTGTGAAATGTTGCCTTCAGTACTATAACTGAAAATATTTGCTTTCCCTCTCTTTCCTTCCCCACATTCTTTTGTATCCTCCAATGATAGGAGCGTATTCCTAGAGAAAGAAGGCAAAGGCAGTCTGTTCTACAAAAGAAGCCCAAGTCAGAAGATTTGAGAACTGAATGTGCTACGTGCAAGGGGACTGGAGACAATGAAAATCTAGTCAGGTAGGTTTGATGCTGTGAACTTTTCCACAGGGGATTAAAGTTCCATCTTCATCACTTTCTCATCATGATTATAATGAAGAAAATCACAATACAGAATGCTTTTAAAAAAATCTGATTTAGGGGAAATGTTGCTTCGGAAACATTGATTTGATCCACTTATTGACCTGCCACACACATTTACACTGTGGATTTAGATGTAAATAAGCAGGATAATCTGTTCTTCTAACACAAAAGAATTAATTCTCTCTTGTCAGGGTGAATTGTCAGTGCTTTATAACAGGCCACAAAGATAAACAAACAAGCAGTTCGATCAACGTACTTCAAAATTAAAGTTATGATACTTTCCCCGTACAAAACAATTAAACAGTTAGTTTTGTTAGCATTGCTATAGGATAAATCATACATTGTGATGAACATAAACATTTCTTAAAATGCTTTTAATAGCATTTGTCCTCTCACACAACAATGTCTTTTTTTTTTTTTTTCAAACAAAGAAAGTTTGAAAGCTCTTGTGTGTGAGTGGTGAGGGCACAGTCATTTAATCAAGAGTTTAAACTAAGGAACAAGTGATGTGATGGTCCATAACTGATTACCCAGAAAGAAATGTGACTTTCGCTTCATAGCTGGGACATTGCCAAGCCAGAGAGACTAAAGAAAGCCCCACTTTTCTAGGAAGACAGATAAGAACTAGGCAGACAAAAGTTTGTTGTTTTTTAGTTAAATCATGTGAACTTGCATTAGAATGTCTTTTGGGTAAATTGAATAGAAATTAAAAGTGGGTGGTGTCTTACACCTCCTCTTAAAGTAGAGGTTTCTTAATTGGCTCATAGGTAACTGCTAAATTTTATGGGGGGAAATAAATTAAATTATATGGAGGGAAAGCAAAAAAATTGTATTATTATTATTATTATTATTAGGAAAAATGTTTATCAGAATTGGAAAGAAGTGTTTTATAGTCTTGCATGATTTTAGAAACATGATTTAATCCAGATGTATTCCAATGACAGTCTGAACTTCTATATTTTCCACAGCACAATGTACACCTTCCTTATGGTAAGAAGAGTACAAAATTGTGCTTGAAACTGCTAGGTAGCCGCATTGCTTTGTGTATGTAACGGAGTTGATAATAAAACAAGCCATGACGGGATTTGGGATTATTTCTGCAATGATCTGAGAGAACTGACATAAACAAAATATCATGTCAAAAGACTATCCAGTCTTCTTGCTGGTGGAATCACAATTCTATTTGTCCCCTGGATCATGCTAGAAAGGGTCTCCCACCCAATATTGGATATTTAGTTCTTCTAAGCTAAGCTGTTGTCACGAAAGTAAAACATCCTGCGTATGTATGTTGGAGCATGGGACAGACAGGCATCCTTTACAGCAGTGGGGGACAGTCTGTACCTGAGATCTGAATTGATTCTGAGAAGTGTTGCAGGTGTTGCATCAGCTGCCTTATAGTTCCACAGCTTGGCTTCGTCTTTAGATGAAGAATATTAGAAAGACAAAGCTAAAAAGACAATGTTAGAGAGACAAGCCCAGGGGTTCCTAGCCAATGGAATAGTTATGCTGCCTTGGTCACTGCATAAATGTTCTGTACTTTACTCAAAATGTTTCTGTGTGTGTAAAGCCTGACTGATTGGAAACAAGTGTCCAATTTAAATTATTTAATTTTAGTTTGGATGGTCTCTGTACTCCTGTACTGAGACCACAAAACAAATAATACAACACAAAGCAAATAATACAACTTTTACCATCTTAGATTTCACCTTCATTAATTTAAAATTTAGATCTATGAAATACTTCAAACCCCTGCCCTGCTTCTCCATAGCCCATAAGCAGAAGAGGAAACAGGCTAACAGCAGAACTGGGCTTAAAAGGCCAGATGAGTGGATTGCAACAATACTAATAAGGGATGTTCCCTGAAGGATGCGACACATTCTTCCTGGCTATTCCAAGGTTTATCTTCCTTGCTGGCCAAGTTCTTTTGGGTGCCTAAAGCACAGCTGGATCACTCGTCTACTGCCCTTACTACTATTATTGCTATACATTTCTGTAGTGCTGCTAGGCGTATTCAGCACGCTACAGTCAGAGAGCACCTACTTCTAAGAGGTCTTTTTTCATAAGTCACTTATTCAGTCAACTGGAGCTAAAATTGTCCCCACCCCTTACGCTATCAGAATGTCTTTCGTGAATGTTTTCTATTTAGAAAGGTTAGTGTAGCCACCATTCTACCTGTCAGCAGTTCCTAGTGGCATTTTTGATGGAATTGATCCAACTTCTCAGATGAAGAGTGTATTTAGAAGGATGCTCATGATCAATCTGTGTTCTTTGCCCTAAGAGACCTCCCTGTCTATGCCAGAACATCAAAAAAATTATTGAAGCTCGCCTCTGTTCCTCTTCCTAAGATGATAGAGATGTTCATAACCTTACAATGATTATGCTGCTGTCCCCCCTTACTCTCCTGTCAAGATAATGATTAACGGCACAAGACTCTTGTTTTGTTCTCCCAGAGCTTTCCTGCAGATTACACAAGCATCATGGGGTTGGTTTACAGATTCAGAGCTTGGTCAAATGATCCTTAGAGGTGGTTAACTTACAGTTAATTTTAACCGTGCTCATTTAGACAAACGCAGGAGTTAAAGTGAGTACGAGAGGTGGTGTTATTACCTCTGTGTATAAGTGGTGTTAGATTCTGAGGTTTTTGCTTATGTGTACTGTTCTGGAGAATTTCCCTTGTTCCTCTGTGCAGACCTCCACTGTCCCAGAAAACTTCTGCTCTGTATTAGTTCCTCTCGCTCCTCCTGCAGGAAGTTCCCAAGGAGGATCATCCATGCCTTCGTCACCTCGAGGCTCGACTACTGAAACGCGCTCTACGTGGGGCTTCCCTTGTTCCTGGTTCAGAGGCTGCAGCTAGTGCAGAATGCGGCGGCCCAGCTCCTTTCGGGGACTGGTCGTTGGGAGCACATAACACCTGTGCTCCGGACGCTACACTGGCTGCCAATAGCATGCCGAGCCCAGGTTCAAGGTTTTGGTGTTGATCTATAAGGCCCTTCCCACTGTCTGGGCCCCTCGTACCTCAGGGACCACCTCGCCCTCCGTGCCCCAGAGCAGCTCCTTCGGTCGGCCTGGGTGCCTTCTTGAAGGTCCCCCATGTTAAGCAGGGGGCCACAATGGAGAGGGTATTCTCGGTAGCCGGGCCATGCCTTTGGAACTCCCTCCCGGAGGAAGCTTGCCTGGCCCCAAGTCTTTCGACATTTCGGCAAAGTTGTAAAACCTGGCTGTTCGCCCAGACCTTTGGGGAGGGGGGCTAGTGGGGTTTTTATCGCCCCTTACCCTTATTGTGATGCCCGGTTCTGTTTTAAGGGTAGTATTTTTGAATGTTTAAATTGTTTTAGATGTA
This sequence comes from Sphenodon punctatus, assembly GCA_003113815.1. NCBI lineage: Eukaryota > Metazoa > Chordata > Lepidosauria > Sphenodontia > Sphenodontidae > Sphenodon > Sphenodon punctatus. The sequence goes on along the minus strand of QEPC01002135.1, from coordinate 1,620,875 downwards.
TTTTATATTTGTGTTTTTTGTTTTGTTTTGTTTTGTAAGCAGCCCCGAGCTGTTTCAGGAGGGGCGGGGTAGAAATTTGATTAAATAAATAAATAAATAGGATCAGGTGAGGACAGGCGCTATGGGTGTAAACAGGTGGTCAGCAGGTTTGGGGGTGACAGCGCAAGCCTGCTTCACCCCCCAGGCTGACTGGTCCATCTGATGGCGGCCTGCCAGATGTGGAAGCGGAGCAGGCTGAGCCTGCTCCAGGGCAGCCCCACTTGCAGCACTCTAGAACATCATGGAGCACCACCAGCAGAGCAGGCTGGCCAAACCCAGTGGAGCTCCTGTCAGTCTGCTCAATGGACCCATGCTGCAGCTCCACTCCCAGCTGGCTGTTACCCTGGCAACACCATAGAGTTGTGGATGCCAGACCAGAGCGTCGGCAATCGCCCACAATTTGATAGTTTGTTGGGGGGGGGGCACAGGGGCAAACCGTGGTCTGGGGAACCTGTGGGGTCCGTCTAAAGTGGATCCAGGTGAGGCTGGGAATGGATGGACACAGGGATGCACCCCAGGAGCAGCATCGGGGGCAGGCTGCCCTCACATCCATAGAATGTTTATTTTCATCCTGTGCAATGACTGGTTGTCACTGCTCCTGAGAACATAAATGAAGGGAAGGCAGGTAGATACTTCAGGAGAACTCCTGTAGAGTAAAAGCTCCAGATCCAGTGTGTTCATGAGAATGCACCTTAGGATGGGGGTCTATATCATATGATGGCATTGTTGTGTATTGATACTAGAAGCATTTATTTTTACAAAAGTTTCGTTTAATAGTTGTCCAGGTAGAAATTAAAGATCCATGGTTTCTTCAGAAGTGAATGACGACTCCTGACTGTCCATGCCATCCTTCTCTCTTCTTAATTAACCTTAGCTTGGTTCTAAAAAAAGGTGTTTTTATTTATTCATTTATTCAAGCTTTTATATGCCACCCTTCCCATGACAGCTCAGGGCAGCTTACGATCAGTAACCTCCTCCCACCCACCCCAAAAGACATACAAAATCCCCATTCCCCTCCCCAGAAACTCTTCCCCTAAACATCCCCCCCCCCCAAGCTTGCCTCCCCACAACCAACCCCAATCCCTGTCCCTGCCTGCCAAATGCCTTACCAAACAAAAATGTTTTGTGCCGCCTCTGGAAAATGCTCAGTATCAGGCTCAAGTAAATCTCTGGGGGAAGGGAGCTCCACAACGCTGTGGGAGTAACCAAGAACAGCCCCCTGTCCACTCCTATCCCATGGACAAGAGTAATGGATGGAACCTGCAGATGGGTGCTCCCGGCCAACCGCGGGCCATCACAGAGCATGGTAGAACAGGCAGTCTTTCATATATGTGGGACCTAGACCATTTAAGGCTTTAAAGGTCAAAAACAGCACCTTGAATTGTGCCTGAAAAGCTATAGGTAGCCATGTATCTCCAGAACACGGATGTAATGTGCTCCCAGCGCCCCTTCCCCAAGAGGAGCCAGGCCATCATATTCTGCACCAGCTGCAACTTCCAAACAGTCATCAAGGGCAGCTCCATGTGGAGCTCATGCAGTGGTCTAGTGGTCAAGTGATTAAAAAAATGGATAACAGTAGCAAGGTCTGAATCAGAAAGAAAAGGCTGCAGCTTCCTCACCAGATGGGAGTTAGTGAAAAGCTCTGCTGGTCACAGCTGCTCTCTGATGGTCCAAGTGCAGCATTGGGTCTGGAGCACTCCAAGGCTGTGAACCTGAGTGACCAGAGGGAACTGAACTCCATCAAAAGCAAGAGTTCCAAATCACAGGGCTGACCCACCATCATCACCTGTCTTGTCAGGATTCAGCCTCAGTCGGCTCACTCTCATCCAGTTCCCACTAGCAGCCACGCCATGGGTAACACCGAGACTGCAGGACCTGGGTTGGATGAAAGAGAGAAAGCTAAGTGCCATTAGTATATTGATGACACTTCACACCAAACCTCCAAATGACTTCGTCCAGCAGCCTCATTTAAATGTTGAACAAGCTGTGAGACACGATGGAACCCTGTGGGACTACACAGGGGAGGTTATGGGTGGACAGTGACAATCACCCATCACCACCTGCTGAGGCCTCCCCGACAGGAATGAATGGAACCACCCAAGAGCAGCCCCATGCCCTCCACCTGCCAGGCCCTACAGTCATGTCAACAACATCTCATAACCAACTGTGTCAAAGGCAGAGCCTGTGGATTCTGCATTTTCACCATTGCTGTCAATGGGAAAAACGCAGAATCCATAGGGCTCTGGTCAAAGGCCGCTGAAAGATCTAACAAGATCAACAGGGTGCAATTCCCCTTGTCAGTCTCCAGGTGCAGATCATCGACCAAGGCCACAAAAGGTCAAGGAATCCAACAGCATCAAGATGAGCCTGGAGCTGTCGGGCAACCGTCGTTCAATAACCTTCCCTAAAAAGGGAAGGTTGGAGACAGGACAGTAGCTAGCCAGGGAGTCAGCTTCAGCAACAACCCCAACTTCTCTTGGCTGGCTTTCATCGGCCAAGATGAGGAAGGATCTATTTCACAACTGGTTGCCCCAACTACATCCTTGGTGGGTTTTACTGATTGTTACTCAAAACAGGACAAGATTGAGCATCCATAACCCCAAACTTGACTCTGCAGTAGAAATAGCAGTGCCCAGGTCGTGGTGAACGCGAGCGATTTTTGTCTGCAAAGTAACTGATAAAAATGTTACAGCGGGCAGTAGATGATTCTGGGTCCTGGCAGAGACAGGCTTGGTTAAGCAGACCTCTCACCACCCAGAACAGCTCCACCAGATGAGACTTTGCAGATGCTACGATAGCAGAGAAAAAATCCTTCACCGCCATCAGAGCCACAGAATAGTCTCTCAAAAACAGTCTCTGCTGTAATTGGTCAGCTTCAGCACAAATCAAACACCACCTGAGCTCTAACCGTCTCTCCTCCCACTTCAGCCACCTCAAGTCCTCTGTAAACCACGGGGACCTGTGCTGTTGCTATGGTGGGAGCCATTGCCTAGGTTGAACCATGTTGATGGCTGTAGTGAAGATGTCACTCCATAAAGCAACCGGATCATCAACAGAGTAGCAGTCAGTGGGTTATATGTAAGTTATTGTTGAATGCTTAATAGCGGCTAGTTAAAAGTTTAGTATTTCTACCGTGATTAATGTCCTTATTCTATGAACTTGGAGGGGTGGGGGAGAATTCTTGCAGAAATATAAAGTAGTTCTTCCACACTCACAGGACAGATAGTCTTTACTAATGGGATGTGTCCCACCTTCCATTGGATAGGCAGGATAAACTTCATTGACAGCCTCGCTCCATGGGAGGGGCACAGCTCACCACAGACTCTCAGTTCTGTTTCTGACTTGCTGGTGATAGGAAGCAGGATTGTAGCTCCCTAGCAGGGACGTAGGCCTCATTTTCTCTTTTATGTCTTTTATTTCTCTGTACCTGTCTTGGGCCCATACCACCTTCAGGCGAGCTGGGGGAAGCCACTGACGGAGGGCCGGGGGGGTCCTTCCCCCCATTTCCTCCCTCCTTCCCGCATCGGATAGATGCCTAGATAGGGGGGATCTGCTGCACTCAGAGCTGCTCTGCCTTTGTGGCCCTTTGGCTTGTGAGCAGTTGAGCTGTGGCAGAGCAGCAGTGCGCCTGCTGACTGTTTTCGCTTTCCCGTGCTCAGTCATGGCAGCATGAGCTGGGAAACCTACTCACTGGGATGTGGGGTTACCCCTCCCCCAAGGCATCAGAAATTGCTCCAGCTAAAGCAGGGAGGCAGGCGAGCCCTGCACGGTGATGGTGACTCAGAACAGTGCAATGCCTGGACAGCCAAACCCAGTGGAGCTTCAGGATGGGGTGAGTGATCCCGGGACCAGTTCCAGGTCTGTGAACAGACCCAGATGCCCAGAGGATGTGCCAGAGGTCATCTATTGTGACTGGGACAACAGGTGGTTGCGTCTTTCCACCTTTTGAGTCCCTAATGGGAGGCAGATTTTCCCCCAGGGAAGAGGAGACCCCTGCAGAGGAAGTGATTGGAGGCCCCTCCCCCACCCATGGGAGTGATGGGGGAAGTGGCAGGAGATCATGTAGCTTGGAGAGGAGCCCTGCTCAGAGGGAGAGGGAGAGGAAAAGGGAAGAGGAGGGACAAGTCTTCCTCCAGATTCTCAAGGGCTTTATCCTCCTCTACCTCTTTGTCGTCCCACTACCCCCACAGGGGTTGGAAAAGGATTAAGGGATCCATAGCGTTGCACTACAGGAGGAGGGGGAGAAAGAATAAGCAGAAGCTCACCCCATCCCCCCCCCCCCCAAGAAAGAGGACGGGGAACTATCTGAGAGAGACTATTTGGAGATAGACACAGGGGCATAGATGGCAGGAGCCAGCAGACGAGAGGCTTTTTGAGGCCGAGCAGTTTAGCACACTCCATGATAAGGTGGCTGCAGAGCTAACCATTTCCCTTCCAGCCCCCACAGCTGAAATGCAGGACACCCCTCCAGAGAATAAGAGGGCATTCCCTAAGGGTGCCTTGCCCACAGCTAAATTCTATATAGACTGATTAAGGGGGAATGGGAGCAGCCGGCTAAGTTTTTAAGGCCACACAAGTTCATTAATGGCTTCTATATGATTCCCAAGTCACAAGAAGAGTTTGTGACCTCACCTAAGGTAGATGCAGGAGTGGCAGATTTGGACAAGTCTGAGGTTCTCCCAGCTGGGAGGGGTGGTTCCTAAAGTTCTGCTCGATAGAAAGGTGGCGATAACCTTCAGAAAGAACTATGTAGCTTCCGCCCTGGCTCAGAAAGTGATGGTCTTGGCCTCTAGCTTTAGCAGGCCAGCCTTTATATGGGCCCGTGACCTAATCCTTAAGGTGGAACAGAAAGAACTAAAGGATAGTTTTAAGAAGCTGGCCTTTGCGTTGGCATATGCGGTGGATGAAATCTTGGACACGATTCAGTTAAATGCCAGGGCAGTGGCAACCAATGTAGTGACTCGCCACTCAATTTGTCTATGCCTGTGAAAGATGGACCTTCCATAAAAATGAGTTCTGACTGGAGCCTGGTTCCAGGGCAAGAAATTATTTGGTGAGGCCATGGACAGCATTCTTACCACTGAACCTGAAAAGAAAAAGGCCTGCCGCTAAATTCATCCAAGGGACAGAACAATAGCTCCTTTTGTCCCAGGGCTGCCTTTTGCATCCTTAGAGATAACTGGAAGAGGAACACATACCTTGGCAGATCCAGGTAGCAGTGATGACGTTAGAGGTGGGGATCAGCAACAGTTCAAGACACCCCCGTCCTCTAATTCAAAGCAGCTCAAGTCCCCAGCGTGACTGGAGGCCGCCTCCCCTGGCTACGACTACCAACGTCGAGGGGAGGTTCAGCTCTTTGCAGAGCAGTGGGAAGCCACCACGACAGACGGATGGGCAAGGGAAACAATACCAAAGGGCTACACCATCAAGTTCGCATCCCCACCCAGGGAGCACTTCCTACTGTCTCAGTTATCAAAGGATCCAATAAAGGCAAGCAAAACCCTACAGGTGATTCAGCAACTCCTGGATATATAGGGGCAATAGAGTTGGTACCGCCCCATTGGAGGCATTTCGGCATGTACTCTTTTAAGGTACCAAAGAAAAAAGGAGACATACAGGCAATACTAGACCTCAAATCGCTCAACAAGTAGGTCAGGTGCTGGAATTCTCACATGGAAACCTTGAGCTCTATCACGGAAGCCCTTGAGATCTGCCGTCAGTGACCAACATTTTTTTTTTTAAAATGATTTTTATTGATAATGTAATATACATTCTTTGACTTTTTTGACATATTACAATTTGCTGTGTTGGCTTTTTATACATTAACGGAGAAAAAGTAAAAATAAAAAATAGTTTTTATAAATAAAAACATATAACTTAACTAACTCTACTTAACCTAACTTGTCAGACAACCCTTAGCTGTCTATGTATGTGGTAAAGACTGATGTTTGTCAGACAGTGCAGTCTAACAAAATGATTTGGCATCTTCTGACAGCGTATGTCCTTGTATGCTTTCTGCACAAGCGAACCATCTGATTTCAAAGTCTTTATAGTTACTAGTGAGGAGGGCATTCACCTTCTTCATAGAGTATATGTACCAAATTCTTTTGAGCCATTCTTCCTCCATTAAGTCACGAGCATTTCTCGAATTCCTTGCAGTAATGTTGATTGCTGCGAGCGCCATCAATTTGCAGGTGTCTTGATGGTGTTCCATGAGTGTTATATAAGGGTATATACCCAACAATGCTGTTTCTGGTCGAAAAGGTATAATTAATTTTGTCGCTTTGTTCATGTATTTCCACACTATGCGCCACAGTGATTGAATTCTAGGATACCACCACCAGCAGTGTAGGTAATTACCCTCCTCCCCACAATCACACCAGCAGAGGCCTATCCCAGATTTCGTCATAGTTTTGAGCTGATGGGGTCTCAGGTGGTAATTTAGAATCAATTTAATTTGTGGTTCTTTGACTTCAAGTGCTTTAGCACAAGAATGCATGTATTGCCAAATGTTTTGTGTTTGCGATGTCTCGAGGTTTCTCCCCAAGTCCTGTTCCCACTTTTTATGTATGGGATTTCTTTACTTGTTTCTATCTGAGACAACTCTCCGTAAATTCTGACTATCAATCCTTTATTTAGCTACCAACATTTCAAGTTACGTGCGCTTCCCTTCGGACTCTCCTCATCAAGAGTGTTCACAAAGGTGGTGGCAGCCCTAGTGGCTCACCTGAGGACAAGGGAGATCCATGTCTGTGCTTTTTTGGACGATCTCCTAGTGAGATCTTTGTCCCAAGCACAGGGTCTGAGAAACTTACAGTCAACAGTAGAGTACCTGGAAAGCTGTGGGTTTCTTGTGAACAGAGAAAAGAGTTACCTGACTCCATCCGCATCTATTCTGCATCTGGAGATTCATCTGGACACCATTCAGGACCAGGTATTCCTCTCAGACAAAAGGGAAGACAAGATACTGTCCCTCATAGGCCGCCTTCAGAGGGAGGAGAGATCAGATCTGATGTTCCTAACACAGATTCTGGGCAGCATGGCTTCCTGCATAGAAACTGTGGCTTGTACAGATTGCATCCAAGACTACTACAAGCCCTGCCTTGCCCCTACCAGGAGGAGATACCAAGCCGAGCATGTTTCTCCATCAGAGTACCAGTTGCTCTGAAGCTACAGATGAACTGGTGATCCGTTTCTCATCAGCCAGAGAAGGGTCTGCCTCTGAGAAGACCACAACTGGATCACGTGAACAATCGAAGCAAGCAATTGGGGATGGAGAGCACGTCCTACATTCGGGTCGGCCCAGGTCAAGTGGTTGGCATGAGAAAAACAGGCACATCAACAGATTGGCACTAAGGACAGTCTGTCTCGCTCTGCTGCACTTCGCTAGACAAATTGCCAACTCCTAAATTCTGATCCGCACAGACAGCACCACTTCCATAGCATTCATCAACCACCAGGGAGACTCACAGTCAAATCTCTACAGGAAGAATAGTCAATCCTGCTCCTGTGGGCTGAGAAACACTAGGAGTCGATAAAGGCAATACACATGGCTGGGAAACTCAACACGACGGTGGATTGGCTAAGTCAACAGAAATCAGACCCAAGAGAGTGGTCCCTCTTCCCGAGAGCCTTCATTATAATCCAGGAGAGATTTGGCACACCCATAATGGACCTGTTTGTGTCATCGAACAATGCCAAAGTACCCATCTTAATGTCAAGAAGAGATCCGAAAGTGGCAGGTCTAGATGTGCTCTCCACAACCTGGCCAAGGGAGCTACTTTACACATTTACACCAGTCCCCATCATTCCTCAGGTGCTTCAGTGGATCGGAGAACAGCAGGCCCAAGTGATTCTGGTGGCCGCACACTGGCCTTGGTTTTCAGATGTTCTGGGCCTAGCAGTATCGAATCCACTTCAGCTTCTTGTGTGCAAGGACTTACTATCACAGGGCCCCATTCTTCACCCATGCGTCAGAAAGCTGTCACTCACGGCCTGGATGCTGCAAGGGGAAAACTGACCTCGTTGGGATATTTGGGGAAATGGTTTGATGCCCTGTTGTCCTCCAGAAGAGATCAACCAACAAGGTGTATGGATGGACATTGCATAAATTCACACAATGGTGCTCTCAACAGCCTCTATGGAAGCAGGGCATCACAATGCCCTCTTGTTTCTCCCGGAGGGTTTGGCTGTGGGCCTGAAGGCTAATACAACAAGTATCAACTTTGTCCAGTATCATTAGCTGTGTAGGCCAGTCACCAGTTCCTGCACATCCGCTAGTTCGATGATTCAAGGCTGCGGAGGCCCTCCACCAATGCAACACAGGTTTCCAACGTGGAGGCTCAGCATAGTTCTCTCTACACTTACCAAACTGCTGATTGAACCATTAGGAAAAGTCTCCTTTTTCTTATCCATCAAAACCTTGTTTCTATTGACAGTCACATGTGCCCAAATGGTTTCTGAGCTGAGAGCCCCCTCGATCGATCCTGAGTGTTGCATTTTTCATTCAGACAAGCTGGTTCTAAGACCGGATCCAACTCTGCTTTTCATCGGGAATAAGAGCTGGTACTACCTTCCTTTTGTCCAAAACCTCAACACTTGAAGGAGCAGTTGTGGCATAAGCTGGATGTGAGAAGGACCGTCAAGGTTTATTTAGCCAGAATTCCTCCAATCAGATCAGATTTAGCCCTCTTTGTCAACTTTGGTCACAGGAATAGGGGCAAGAAAGTGAGCAAAACAACCCTGGCTACTTGGCTGAAAGCCTGTATCAAGGAAGCATATAAGGCTCAGAGGGTTCATATTCCTCCTGGGATTGTGGCTCACTCAGAGGAGTGGCAAAGAACTCATCTCTGCTAGGTTGGGCTTCTTTAGAGGAGATATGCAGGGTTGCTACCTGGGCATCAGTATACACTTTTGCCCAACATTATAGGCTCACTTCCATGGTCTCAGCAGATGAGACCTTTGAGCGTGGAGTCTTTAAGAGAGTCCTTCTGAATTAAATTGTCTGGCTTCCCTGGAAGGTTGGAGTATTTTGTTACTGGTGGGAATCTCCCCTTCTTGGAGAGGAACTGCTTGGGGACGTCCTTTCAGTAAAGACTTTCTGTCCTGCAAGGAAGGGAGAAAGGGAAATTTCTTGTGAATTTTCCTTTTCCTCCCTCACAGGACAGATAGTCTTCTTCCCTCCCTCTGTGGGATTCCAGGCACCAGTGGGGGGATGGGGCAGGATTGTTTTCACTTTCCTGAGTTTCTCTTTCTCAATTCCATCCTAATCTGTGACCTCTCTTATGGCATTTCCATTTGGGGTAGTTTTATACCTTTCTTTGTTCATAGTTGTTGTTTTGGTTCAATTTCATAATGTAGTTTTCTAGTGTCTTTGGCAGTCTCAACCTGGGAATCTGTGGTGGGCTGTGCCCCTCCCATAGAGTGAGGCTGTCAATCAGGTTGGTCCTGCCTATCTGATGGAAGGAGGGACACATCCCATCAGTAAAGACTATCTGTCCTGTGAGGGAGGAGAAGGGAAATTCACAGGTAAGAAATTACCTGTTTTAATATGCAGTAAAGGAATAATAATAATAAAAAATACCTTTGAAAAATAAGAAATTGTAGTTTAGTGATTTAACCCAGACTTATAGTACTGGAGGTCAGGTTTCCTGGCTTCCTTTTCCAGATTTGTACTGTGGGATTTGGAAAGCACACTAAACTGTCTTATGCCTGCTTACCCAACTATAAGAAATGTGACTGTCTTACAAGGGCTTTAGGACTTTTAAAGAATAGCTTGAATAATAATTTGAGATTCTCTGATAAGGTGCATAGAAATGCAAAAGATTTCATTATAGAAAGTTAAAAGGAAATTTAGAGAAATGATTGGCTAAAGGAACATCTTAAGAAAATATACTTGTGTGGCAACATTGTCATAAGACAGATATCTTAAACCAGTAGCTTTGACAACATCTAGCTGGAGCAAAGCTATCCATCTAAAAAGTTTGCTCGTATAAATGTGCGTATATAAAATGCACACTTACCAAGACCATGTTTATTATAAATGTCAAATTTAGAGGTCACTTTGTTGTCTTTCACTATTGTTGAGAGAGATCTCTCTCTCTGTTGTACTTCATTTTGATGTAGTATCCCCCTGTTTGATCTTTCCATTAGTCGATTGCTTTACAGTTTAGTTTAAATCATTAACAAAATTAATGGAAAGACAAAAATCATTTTCACTACATATTGAATTGACAGGAAAAAAATGTGTTCTTGATTATATACTAAGCTGGACTACATCAAACCAGCTGCTGCAAGGGTGTGTGTGTGTAAATGTACTCCAGAAAGAGTACTGCTTAGTAAAATACAAGATTAAATTGATTAGGTATTTGGGCTCTTTAATTGTCAGAAATGAACATAAATTCTTTGCAAGTAATTCTACAGAAAATATAATTCTTGACACACAAAATAATTGATCAGCATAATAATGTATGAATTTATAAATATGTGAGCTTGTATTAAAATACATGTGACTTATCCAGCTCAATCAATTTAGAAGTAATACAACATTTATGTATGTTTGGAAGACAATGGATGATTTTTAAATGCATGAGTTTTGATAGATATGGAAATCAAACTTTTTCATTAAAAAAATCACAAATTCTACAGGTCTAATTGGGCTTACATTTTATTGTTTCCTGAGAAAGTGACTTGAGTAAAGTAATGTTTTGTTACAATTTTATATGGATTTCTGAGAGCTGTGGGAGTTGTCTGATTCATAACTGTCCTTTATCTTTTAATGAAGTAATAACATAATAATGCACATATTCATACTCTGGGAACTTAACAATATATAGTAGAAGTGTGGATAAATTGAAGCATTTTAAGTGACTTAAGTAATAAAATAGTGCTATTTCGGTTTCTACATTCAAATTTTTGATGTCTGAGCCCCTAGAGCCCTTTCCATGTGCAGGATTTGGGTCATGTGCGAAGTTGGGGAAGGGCAGCATAACTCAGTCCAACATGGTGATCCAAGTGGAGGCCTTGTCAGGTTGTTCGTGGGCTGGATGACGTAGGCTGGGATACTGCATGCATGACATGTCTAAAGGCAAAGGCTTGTCTTCTACAGAGGTCTCTTGCAAGGCCGACAGACCGTACTGGTTTAGCACAACATTCTGTGTGGATCTGTTCTGCTGGACAGTCTGAGCTAGCATCCACCTGCCTACCCTTGTTCAGTTGGGGGGGAAGGTAGTGACACTGGTATGGGTTGTTGCTAGTTGCTCCGGTTGCTCAGGCGGCTAGGAAGAAATTTTTATACTTGTCATTTTTATTACATATATATCGTGTAGTTTTATTACATATACAGTGTTCATAGCTAAGGTTTTCAAACATTTTAGGAATTTAAACTGAGCTGCTGGTGTAGTAGAAGCTAAATAGATCGGTTAACTACATTTTTTTAAAAAAAGCAATATTTTAATGGTGGATTCAGATGAAATACTTACACTTTCTTTAAACATAATTTTCTAAATTCTATTACTTTGAAGGATCCATGGAAAGTTTCTTTCAGCAGCTACTTGCACAGAACTTTTGTTGTTCTGCTTTATTCTGCTCATATGTTCAGATTCAGAAGCAGGCCTTTTTTGTTACATTGCATAAAATAAACATCAAAGGTTGTCTTCATAGTCAAAGTATCTTCAAAGTTTATCCTCAAGTAATAGATGACTGAAAAATGTTAAGTAGTTGTATGGAAAATAACATTGCTAAGATTTGATGACAGATGAGTTGGTGTCAGTATTATTAATCCATTTATATAGCACATTAAGTGCTTTATAAACAATACCTATTTCACCCTCACAACAGACCTGCGAGATAGGTGGTGGTGGTGGTTTCCATTTTACAGATGGGGAACTGAGACGGGAGAGATAGCAACCTGCCCAAAGATACCCCTTTGAGTTCATGCCTAAGATAGTATTTGAACCCTGGTTATCATAGAGGTATATTTCTTATCAATGGCCTTTAGAAATCTATTTATAAGTTGTGCACATATTTCTGTTGGTATAATTACATATTTTCTTAGTAGGACTAGAAGAGAACATTTTAAGACATTTAATGAGTTTTACTATAGTTTTTGCTCCTTCCAAAGTTTGTGCTTGCAGCCATATATTTATGTCTTATACCCTGTTGGTATGTTTGACAGCTGCCATCCATTCACACAATGGCCAGGGTTTCAGGGTTTACATGTTTTATCTGCTTGCCTTGGAGAATATATGCATCTTTGTCCTGTTTGTCATTTTCCAGGAATCTTCAAATCCAAAAGATTTAATAAAATGCAAATTGTAGTATTGCTGCCCCTAAAGCGTGTAGCTTTATTCAAACATAAAGGTGAGTTTGCATAGGGGACGAGAGCGAGTATTTCTCATTGAATGGACATCTGTTTAGAGTAATATTCACCTGTACAGATTTAATACATAACAAAACCTGCGAACTAAAAGTGTGATAAAGATGCGACAGTACAGAGTACTGATAAAAGATTGAACTTATTTCCCAACCCAATCACCTACAGCAAGTCAAGGTCACACTGCTTCTCATATGACATGGGTCAGTATTCTCCGACTTCATTGGCTATTGCTAAAAGATTAATCTGTTAAACAATCAGACTGGTAACATCTTGACTCACTTGGCATTATTGGACAGGGCATGCTTGTCATGTGGCTTCAGTCATTTGAAAAGCTTATCAAATAAGAGCATTTTCTAGTCCAGTATCTTCATAAAACAAATGTCAAGTTCTACATCAGTTCAGTTGTTTTGCATCATTAAGTTGAACCACTCTAACATCAGCAATGAAACTGAAAGTTGTACCTTACAAATATATCACCCCAAAATATTCTTGTTCAGATGTTGAAATAGTCCAACATATAGTACTCTGTTTTAAATGAGACCATCAGAAAATAACTCTTAAATTTATTTTAAAGAGGCAAGTGCTGGAGTCGGTGGTGCCTTTATTGATGGGCATTATTAACACCTCCTTTATGGAGGAAAGGGTGCTGGCTATCAAAAGTGCGGAGGTCCACCTCTTCCTCAAGAAACCATCTCTTGATATTGGAGTGCTTGCCCATTATCATCCGGTCTATAGTCTGCCTTCCTTACGGAAGGTGATTGAGAAGGTTGTGGCATTACGTCTGCAGAGGCACCTGGACTCCAATAATATCTTTGCAAAATTCCAGTCTGGGTTCTGGCCTTCCCATGGAGGAGAGACCACACTTGTCAGGGTGATGAATGATTTTCTGATGATTTTAGATTGAGGACAGCTGGCCACTTTGGTCATGCTGAACCTTACGGCAGCATTCGATATGACTGACTATGGGTTGGTGCTTTGGTGGCCTAGGGACATCGCTGGTGTGATGGGAGCTTCCGGTTGGTGTTTTCAGTCATACGTGGAAGAGTAGATCCAGTTGGTTGTGATGGATCGATATGTGTCATCCCTGAGAGGCTTGAATTGAAGCATTCCTCAAGGTTCTGTTCAATCGCCTGTGTAGTTTAATGTATACTTCAAACCTTTGGGGATGTTATGACCAAACACAGGGTCAAGTATCAACATATTGATGATACACAACTATATATCTCTTGCCCTGTGAGCCATCATGCAAGTTGAATGATATAGCTAACTGGATAAACCGGAGCTACCTTGTGCTCAATCCGGGGAAGAATGAGGTGGTGATGATGGAGAGGAGCAACCAATATGAGGATACACATGTCATTTGGGCCCCTGTATGTGGATGGGGTCCAGGTAGAAGTAGTGGGCCAGATAAAGAACTTGTGCTTCATTTTCGACCAAGACTCTGTCCATGAAAACTCAGATGTCGGACATGGTACCGAGATGTTTCTTGCATGGACATCACTCAAACTCAGTGATGGTTAAAATGGGCATAGGCTGCAACTTTATTGAATTACACCAGGTGGTCCCTGTCCTGGGTGCCCCAGTTATCACCACCAAGCACCTCCTCATGAGTGTGTCTTTTGTGTATGCTTAATGCTGAAAATGTGAGGAACCCACTGAGCATCCCTTGTGCAAATATCAGAAAGTGGAACCATGAACATAATTTTAAACCTTTTACTGGGACACCATCGCCTGCAGGTCCCCAGACGCTAAACGGGTCACACGCAGACCGGAGGTGCAGGGGGCAGTCAGCCGACCTAGCCACAGAGCCAGTAGCCTTTGCCTGCACCCAGCAACATTAGTAATTAGCTCCGCCTGAAAACTGTATCTCTAGCTTTCCCAGTTGACCCTTTAATTCAGCTGTGGTTTCCTGTTTGATACTCGCTTAAAGTTGTGACAATTTTCGCGACTCCCACAGCCCTTGTGGGTTTGTTTGTTTATTTATTTATTTATATTTATTAACTGCCCCCTCATGCCTACGGCATCTCGGGGCTGCTTACAAGGACCAAAAATACATAATAAAAATACTAAAACTGAAACCACATTTAAAAAATACCTTAAAACCCCCCAAATTACCCCCAGCTACCCCTCTCCTCTGAAGGTCTGGGCGAACAGCCAGGTCTTGCAGGCTCGGCGAAAAGTCAGCAGACCTGGGGCCAGGCAGGCTTCCTCCAGGAGGGAGTTCCAAAGTCGCAGCCCGGCCACCGAGAACGCCCTCTCCATTGTAGCCCCCCGTTTTACATGGGGGGCCTCCAAAAAGGCACCCACGGTGGACCAAAGGGATCGCTCTGAGGCGCGGAGGGCGAGGCAGTCCCTGAGGTATGAGGGGCCCAGACCGTGCAGGGCTTTATAAACTAACACTAACACCTTGAATCTGGCTCAGTACGCTATATGAGTATGGAGCACAGGCATTACGTTCTCCTGCCGACCCGTCCTTGTAAGGAGACGGGCCGCTGCATTCTACGCTAGCTGCAGCCTCCGAACCAGTGTCAAGGGAAGCCCCACGTAGAGCGCGTTGCAGTAGTCTAGCCTCGAGCTGATGAAGGCGTGGGTGAGGGTGGCCAGATCGGACCCTGAAATATATAGACGCAACCTCTGCACTAGATACAATTGGTGAAAGGCGGCTTTAGCCACCGCCTCCACCTGTCGATCCAGATGGAGGTCTGAGTCCAGAAGCACTCCCAGACTCCGAACCTGCTGGACTGCAGGTGGGCGAACACCCCTACAAGGGGAGCCAGCACCTCCCTCGCCGTGCCCACCACCATCACCTCCGTCTTGTTGGGATTAAGCTTCAGTCTGCTCTGCCACATCCAATCCACCACAGCCTCCAAACACTGAGAAAGTGACGAGACAGCAGGACCTGGGTCAATTGAAAATGAGAGGTACAGCTGAGTATCATCAGCATATTGGTGACATCGCACCCCGAACCTTCTCACAATCTCCCACAAGGGCTGCACATGTACATTAAATAATAATGGAGACAAGATCAAACCCTGCGGAACATCACAGGTCAAGGCCCGGGGGCTTGATGTTTCAGCCCCCAGCACCACCCGCTGGCTTCTCCCCGAGAGGAATGAGTGAAACCACCCCAGGACAGTCCTGTCCAGACTTCCCCCCCCAGGTCTCGCAGCCGTTTCAGCAGCAGCCCATGGTCCACTGTGTCAAAAGCGGCCGAGAGATCTAGCAGGATCAGAAATGTTGAACATCCTGCATCCATCTCCCGGCGGAGATTGTCCACTAAGGCCACCAACGCCGTCTCAGTACCATAGCAGGGATGGAACCCAGACTGAAAAGGGTCAAGGAAACCGATGCTATCCAGATGCGCCTGGAGCTGTATTGCCACTGCCCGTTCAATAATCTTCCCTAAAAAGGGAAGATTAGAGAAGGGTCGGTAGCTGGCGAGTGCATCCACATCCAAAGATGGCTTCTTCAGCAGGGGGCGCACCGCAGCCTCCTTGAGACTGGGTGACAATCTCCCCTGTCGAAGGGGCGCATTGACTACCCTCGCCAGCACCGTCCCCAAGGTCTCCCTGGAGGCTTTCAACAACCAGGACAGGCATGGATCTAGTTCATAACTGGTGGCTCTAACAGACGGTGCAAACACCCCCGGGGGGTAAGGCCCCCCAGCAGCAAAGTACCCCTGTGCAGCCCAAGGCTAATATACACTCACACAAGCAAAAGAAACAGGAGTACTAATGAATAAAAATGTATAAAGTAATTCTGTAAGGACAATATAAGGCCTTTTGTGCCTCAATACAATCAAGTAAAGGTATCAACCCAAGGGTAATGCACGCAGGCATATTATCAATCCTGGAATGATACACAAATACAAATAACAAGAGATATAATATTAAAATAACAAAACAATTCTATAATTCATGGGAAAATTCCCAATAAAATGAATCCCAAACGCGTTTCAGGGTCACAGCCCCTTCTTCAGTGGGATATATGCATTAAAATTAAGCAAAAATGCTCTCATTATAAATGACCCTGCAAGAGACATGAAAAAATAACTATATTATATTGTATTCCCATTCACCATAATTATGGACTCTTAATCAGATGCTAATTTGAATCATACTAAATACCAGTTTGTGGTCTGTCTTATCCATCCTTTGGACTCTCCTTTTGGTGCTATATAAGTCACCCACCAAGTCTTATATGTATGTATAGTTGATCCTAAAAGACAATATATAGTCCTCTTTGCATTCAATTAAGCAGAGGGAATATAAGCCCCCTTTGCAAATCTTGGGTCCATAATAAACCCATATTTTCAACTAAATACAAGCTAAGCACTCCTATGTATGCTCTTATTAGAGCAGGGGAAGCGAACAAACGAATGAGCAATCCCATTTATACTTTTAGTTGGAGCTAGAGGGATGTATACCTCACCAGCAGCCATGGGATCCATAATTAACCCCCATGCTCAGTTGGATTTGCTCCATTCGTACACAATTAAAGCAAGGGGAATATAGCCCCACTTGCAAACCTTGGGTCCATGACAAACCCGTATACTCAACTGAGCACAGCAGCTGAACATTGTGCTCTTACTGAAGCAGGGAGAGCAGAGACAATAAACCCATATATTTAACTGAGCACAGCTGTTAGACATTATATCCTTACTGAGGCAGGGGGACCTGTTGCATGCTTATAGTGTAAATTAAAGATTTTTTTCAATGCCCACTAAGGCTCCCAAACAACCCAAACTCCATTTCTTTTCTTATTTTTGTTTGAATTAATGGGATCAATACAGAAGGAGCAATAAGCCATATGACCAGGCTCAGGACCCATAGTGAACCACACATTTACATTAATTCAAAGAAATAACTCACAGTTATAAGCTTTCTATTTTCTAAGGCCCACTGCCTCATGTGGCCCATGGTGAACCACACGTTTACATTAAGTTAGAGAAATAACTCAGTTATAAGTTTTCCATTTTCTAAGGCTCACTGCCTGACGTGGCTCACAAAGCCCAAATCCAATGTTCAACTACCTTTCTCTCATCTCCCCTGCATGTCTTTTATACTCTAGTCCCAGCTGAGTCTACACCTCATGTGTTAGTCATTGAGGGATAATTTTAAAGCTGCAGTGTCGTCTTCTTGCCTCCTATACATACTGTTGGGTACAGTTCCCCGCAGACAATCTCTTGGCTCTTGGATACAACCCAAGGCATTTTTTTTCATCCACAATGTCTCCAAAAATCCAATATATATCCATGTAGATCTTCTTTTATGTATAATGATGGCTCCAATGGGTGCAACCTTCCCCATCTCCTCTTCTCAAAATTCCAATACAATCCACGTATCTCCTGTATCTTCAATCCATGTTCCTTTGTTGTATCAATACCCATGGGTCTCATCACATCTGTAATCACATATATGTCCAAAGGTACCTACAAAATAATTATATCTATAACCAAATATCACATCATAAATAAATCCCACATGCTGTGGTTTTAAACTGTTGCTGCTGGAGGTCCATAAACACAATAGACAACACAATCCTATATACAGACAATAAACGAATTATCTTCATTAAGACCTGCTGGTGTCACTATTTTTAGTCTGTGGATCCAATAAGTTTCCCTCCTCCTAAGTTGCAGAATGTGGTTCCTTAATTTTTCAACTTTTTCAAGACATAGGAAGGACAACTCTTGTGCACTATGTCCCTTTTTCATGAAATGATCTACCAGAGGCTCCTGGATGATGCCCCTTCTGATATTGCTGATGTGTTCAAGGAGCCTGACTTGAACCATTCTAGATGTCATTCCCACATAAATTAGTCCACACGGACACATGATCAAATAAACTACATGTTCTGTTCTGCACGTGGAGAAATGGTGTAAGGAGAACCTCCTCTGAGGCCTAAGATGTATGAATACTTTAGATGTCATGCTATACTTGCACGCTGCACAATTACCACAAGAAAAATGACCTGTAACAGGATCCTTGGTGAGTCTTTCCCAAGTTTCTTCCCCTTTCTGGATTTTCCTAATATCTGTGTGGACCACATAGTCTCTGATGGATCTTGTTTTTTTCATCGCAAACATAGGTGGCTTCTCATAGCCAGGTATTCTTGCAGCCAAATGCCAGTGCTTAATAATGGCTTTCTTTATATCCCCTGCCCCAGGGTTATATGTTAAAGGGCACACCCCAGGACATCCACCGTATCGGCTGGCGTCATTTCATGAAACTCATCCCAAGAAGGTAAACCAGACGGTGCCTCCATAACCTCACGCTCCTCACCTGCTGCCTCCAATCCGGTGTCAAAGTTACTCAGGATCTGAGCGATCTTGTCCAAAAAGTAGATGGCAAACCCCTCACAGCGGGCCTGGGACAAGTCCCTGTCCAGTCAGAGGGAAACCGGACTGGCTGGCCCCCGCACCACCCGGAACAGCTCCGCTGAACGTGACTTTGCAGACGCTATGAGGGCAGCAAAGAATACTTTTTTTGCTGTCCTCACAGCCTCAACGTAGGATCGCAAATGGGCCCTATGGAGAAGTCGGTCAGATTCAGAGTGAGTCCGACGCCAGCGTCGCTCTAGCCTCCTGCCTACCTGTTTCATACACCGCAGCCCCTCAGTAAACCAAGGGGCTTTGCGGTGACAAGACGGAGGCAGGGGCTGTCTCAGAGTCACCCTGTCAATGGCCTCCCCCATCAAGATGTTCCAATGCTGGACCAGTTCATCGACAGAGTGACTGTCAGGGTCTAAGGTTAACTCCCTCAGAGCCTCCCAGAACCGCTGCGGTTCCATCAGCCTCCAATGGCCTCAATACCTGGGATCTCCTGGACTGGGTATCTCCTAAGCAGCCTTTCTTCTCTAAAAACAATGGCTACACCACCACCCTGCATGGCATACCTGGCCGGAACGAGGTCAGCTAAAAGTGGTTGACAAGATAACCCACTATGGAGAAGGCAAAACCACACCCCCTACTTGCTAATACACGGTTGCGTAAAATTCCTTCTCAGCCCTGAATACAGAGACTAGCTATTGCCCATTGCAGAATAATGACTGAACACAAACTGCATGATACTATAGTGGGGGTGGATGGGTTTCTGATTGTCCCAGGCAGCCAAAGAACGAGGATTGGCCAAGTGGGTCTATTTAAGCCTGCTCCATGGACTCAACTCCATAGCCACCTGGCCATAGGCTAACAAGTTTCAGGTGGTCAGTGTGGGGCAGGCATGAACCTGGCAGAGACGTGACCTTGCTTCATCCCATTACAGAATTCCCAGCCAGTGCCCGCAATGGAGCAACCCACTAAGGGATGGGAGCATTCTTTTCACAACAGTTACACAGTCTGTGTAAGCTATGCCCTTACTTATGCCAGGCTGACCTTGCTAGGGTGACCCATGCCCTGATGACTACAAAGCTGGATTTTGTATCTCCCTCTTCTACAGGGTGCCGGTCGTGCTTATCCATCGCTTACAGCTTGTTCAGAATGTTGCAGTGCGGCTGATTACTGGTTTGGGCAGCTGTTTTCATATTACTTCCACCTTGTGTTCTCTATATTGGCTGCCTGTAAAGTGCCAGATTGAGTTTAAGATTGTGCTGCTGGTTTCCATGGCCCTGAATGGTTATAGGCCTTGACTATATTAAAGACCTGCTCCTGTAGCCTTAATACAGATGGGTATCTGTGCTCAGAAACCACCCGCTGTTTAGAGATCCTGCTGTCATGTCTTAAATCAGTGAGTGATTGGGCATTTGCTGTGGCAGGCCCCTCAGTGTGGAACTCGCTCCTTCTGGATATCCAACTTAGTTCCTCCCTCCTTACTTTTTTAAAAGCACCTGAAAACTCACTTATTCTCTAGGTGCTTTTTAGAACTTCCTGCCGGTTCCCCTTAATGTAGTTTACCTTCCCCTTTTACATGGATTTTATATTATTTTTATATTTTTATGATTGTAAAGCGCTGAGTGCGCCATTTACAGGCAGGGGAGTACAATAATATTGTTGTTACCTATGCTAATTTAGCTTCTGCAAACGTAATATGACAAATCACCAATTTTTGTGTTGTAATTGAACTATACAAGTAATTTTTCAAAATATAGTGCTCTTCTGAACCATCATGTTACCTTAGCAGATAGTTGTGAATAAACTCAATATGCAAAGCAGCAATTTCTTACTCTTCTAAATTTTTTCCTTTTATTACTTCCACTAGCCTTAACCTACAGTATGTGGTTCATCTCCATCTATGTTTGATGGCAAGAGTCACGCCAAAAAATATTTTGCTTTCATCTTGGCATAGAAGATTGCCATATATTTACCCTTGACAAAATTGTGTTGGTGGAAGTATGCAAACTGTCAGGCTGCACAAGGCTGTTTCTCAGATAAGTCAGATCTGTGGGTTGAGGAAATGCAAGGCAGGTATATATAATGAAAATAATCACTTGGAAGGGAACTGTAGGATAACAGTAATTGGTATTACAAGCTTTATCAGTTGATTCTCAACTAATGACAGTTGGTGGCAATGGGGGAAACGCAGAAAATACAGGTTTGTGTTTACGGGTGAGGTTTAGTTCTCTCTACCTCTCTAGGAAGCAATCATGATGTTATGAATAGAAGTTTTAGTTTGAGGTATAATTTTTATGAAAGTCTCTAAAACTATAATTGGTCTACATTAGCGTAATTAAAAAGATATTCTGTATATCTAATTCTTCTTCAAATGGATCTGTGATTCTCACTTATGGGATGTGTCCTGCTCACAGGCTCCACCCAGAGGAGCTTTTGTCTCTGTGCTGTAATAAAAACTGCTTTCTGGATGGAAGATTCTGGAACCTACAAGTCCGCTCCTGCCTCACTTTCTTCCAGCTGCTGCCGGCTATCTTGGAGGAACATTTTGCTTGATTCTGTTCTCTCTATCCTAAAATTTTTGTTCATTAGGTAGCTAAGTTTAGTAGCTTTATTATTATTATTATTATTATTATTTATTAACAACAAACATTTATATAGCGCCAGCAGTATACCGGGCACTTTACAAAGTAACAAAATAGACATGGTCCCTGCCCTAGGGCTTACAGTCTGAGAGACGGGAGCTGGGGAGAGACATAGGAAGGGGAACAGAGGGAGAGACAAGGGATTCACAACACATTCATGAAGATGCAAGGTCTCATGCGCACGTACTTGGCTTGGTTACATTGAGAATAACAGCAAGCAGGTCCATGTGGTGAGGATAAGGGTACACAGACCATAGGTATAGGATATAGTGGATCAGCAGGATAAAGGGTCAGACAGAACAGAGCGAAAGAGGTGAGTTTTAAGGAGATAGTTGAAGGTATGAAGGGAGGGGGCAAGGTGGATGTGGACAGGGAGGGAGTTCCAGGCATGGGGGGCAGCAAGGAAGAAGGCACGAAGGCAGTTAGGGGAGCACGGAAGGCGTGGGAGGGTGAGAGAAGGGACAGAGAAGGAGCGAAGTGCACAGGCTGGAGTATGGAGGGAGATAAGCGCAGAGAGGTAGGGGGGAGCAAGGTTATGAAGAGCTTTATAGGTGAAGACTAGGAGCTTGTGCAGGATTCATTCAGGAAGGGGAAGCCAGTGAAGTGAAGAGAGGAGGGACTGCACATGGTAGAAGCGATGGGCAAGGTGGATGACTCTGGCAGCAGAGTTTTGGACAGAGAAGGGGAGAAAGGTGAGACCGGGGAAGGCCAGAGAGAAGGAGGTTCTCCTTCTGTTTCTTGTCACTGCTCCGTACAGGTAGCTCTGCGGATGGTCGACAGGAGGCAGAAGAAGATAATCCTTATGCGCATGCATGGAGCTGCCCGTCTAGTCCTTCAGTCTAATCTTCTGCCTTCGGCCGTCGGGAGCATCATGGCAGTTCTCCCGGACTTGAAGAAAAGAAAAAAGAGAGAGAAAATATATAGAGAAAGACGTAGTAGTACAGGATACTAATTGCGTGCCCGCAGGGCAGCAGCAGAAGCGGGGTTAGGCGGCGAAACTCCCGGGACCGGGAAATTCGGCCAGCCAGCAGGTTGCCGCGCAAAGCGTCCGGGAACCAGGGAGTAAGTGTCGGGGGCGGAGGACCTCCCACCACCCTCTACAACTACCTCGGAGCAGGAACTGTGGAGGCAGAGCCAAGCGGTTGCCACGCAAAGCGCCCGGGAACCAGGCTACAGCTCACATCCGTGAGTACAGGCTCCCTCTACCTGAGAGACTCCTCCCGCCCAGGGCCCAGTTCAGCTCGGCGGCACCACCCCCCTCCCTCTCCGCTTTTCATTCAAATGGGCCCTCAGCAGGCCAAGGGGGGAGGAAGAGGGGGGGAAATGGAAGGGGCGGCTGATGCGCTCAGGCGGCACCACCCCAGGGAGGCCCCACAATGGACATCCCCTCCCTGGTGGCTTTAATGGACAGGATCCAGAAGTCCATGGATCAGTTGTGGGATCTGCAGGGCAAAGGCCCGAGCAACCCCTCCGCTGCTCCCTCGCCTGAGCGAAAGGCGGGAAAAGCCCCATGCAAAACAACGAGAAGAGGCAAGCGGTCACTAGGTGGCGCCCTAAGCAGGCTCCTCAGATCTCCCCACCAGTCTGCTGAGGAGAGTGAAGGGGAGGTTCAGCCCAAGAAACCCAGAGAACAGTCCCAGATTTAGCTGGTCTCAACTCGGTTGTTGTGTATTAGATTTTATGCTTGTCATTTTTTGTTGTTGTATTGTTGGCAATGACCTCTGGTCACGCAATAAATTTTATTTTATTTTATTTTATTTTACTCAGAACTGGAGTCGGGACAGGAGTGGGAGGATCTGGAGGATTCTGCTCCACAAGAGCTGCAGGACCCCAGGAATAATGACAGGCTATTTCCCCTGCAGGGGTGAGTTTGACACAAGTCTCTAAGACTCTCCAGCTAATGGAAAAAAAACCTAAGGAGGTGTCGTCAGACTCCCAAGAGGAGGAGGAACGGGTGTACTGTCTCCCTCAGTGCATGACAGGGAGACAGGGGTCCCGTGAGATAAGGTCTTTGAGAAATTAATTCTGGAGCAATGGAAGCAGCCGGAGAAAGCCAAAAGAATGAATAAGACCCAGACTGCTCTTTATTCCCTCTCTCGAAGGAAGGAACCACTGCTAAAAAAAAACTAAAGTGGACACAGCAGCGGTATCCCTGGCCAAACAGACAGTCTTCCCCACAGAGGGGGACTCTTACCCAAAAGATGCCACAGACGGGGATAAAATCTACCCTGCGCAGGGGACTCGATTACTCTGCCGCTACTATGAGAGTTAGCGTGGTATCTTCCTATGTGGCTAGGGCCCTGCTGGCATGGACTCAGGAGGCCCAAATACCACTATTTCTGACAAGGGCGCAGGTTCTCTCAGCCTGCATCAATCTGGCCACCTCCTTCCTAGCAGACACCACAATGGATACCATGATATGGACCTCCAGAGCTGTGGCTTCTTCATTCTCAGCAAGACGCAAATTATGGCTCAGATCGTGGGAAGGGGACTCCACTGCCAAGAATTTACTGGCAGCGGCACCCTATAAGGGCTTCAAGCTGTTTGGCGTTTACTTGGACAGTGTCTTGGCAGACGCTAATGATAAGACAAAGCAGAAGAATCTGCAACAGATGGGGATAAAAAAGAACCTTTTTCGTGCCCCCTCCTATAGACCCAGAGGAGGATATGGTGCAGGGTATGGAATGTTAAGAAGCCAGGGTCAATATAGGTTTGAGCAGTCAAATCGTTTAAATCCACGCAGGCAAAATAGAGGCCAGGGACCCAGACAGGATAACCTCGACCCAGGGGTTTCCCTCAGTCCCAAAGAAAGACGGATACATGACTATCCAAGGGCGTAGGAAGTAGGGGCCAGGCTGCAAGGTTTCTCAGCCGTCTGGGCACTATCTGTTTCAGATGCCTGGTCCTGGACTGTGTCAGGCAAGGGTATGCCATAGAACTAAAGGACTCCCCCAGGCTCGGCTTCATCCCCTCGCCCAAATCAGCAGTCCCAACAAAAACATGCAACAATGCTGGGAGAGATACAGAAACTCAAGGCAATAAGAGCTATAGAGCCGGTTCCCTTAGATCAACAGGGACTCTGCCTGTATTCGATTCTCTTCCTGGTCCCCAAAAAGTCCAGTCTCTGGAGAGCAGTATTGGACTTAAAAACCCTGAACAAGGTCGTGCGTTACCAGCGATTCAAAATGGAGACGGTCTCCTCCATTTGCCAGACCATCAGGAAAAGGGACTGGTTGGCTTCTCTGGACTTCAGGGATGTCTACCTCCACATCCCAATATGGGAACCACACCGCCAGTCGTTATGTTTTTATTACCAAGGAAACCACTATCAATTCAGGGCCCTTCCAATTGGCCTCTCATCAGCACTGAGAACGTTCACCAAGGTCCTAATCCCCTTGATAGCGAACCTCAGGAAGGAGCAGATACACATTATCCTTACCTGGATGATCTCCTTGTGCAGGCCCAGTCAAGGGAAAAGATCCTAACAGACCTGAGCAGAATGTTAGAGTATCTCGGGGACCATGGCTTTCTGGTCAACAAGGAGAAGAGCCATCTAATTCCGTCACACAGATTAGAACATCTGGGGGTTCTGATCGATACTACCTCAGGCACCGCATACATTCCACCAGCCAGGCAGCAACGCATCAGATTAATGATAGAACAACTGAAAGACCAGTCATGGGCAAGACTAAAGCTTCTAGCACAGGTGCTCGGCCTATTGGTCTCATGCACCAGACCAATGGGCTCTCTTCCACCTTCATCCCTTGCCACAGCTGCTGAGACCTATGCAAGCAGAGCTCACGAGAGGTCTCAATCCCTGGGTGGTCATACCAAAAGGTTTCCTGAAATCAGTGTCCTGGTGGTTAGAGGCAGGAACCTTTGAGACGGGCGTACCACTGGCGGAACCAAGTCACGTAGTCATCACGACAGATGCCAGTCTGATGGGATGGGAAGCTCAGATGGGAGCCACGTCGGTACAGGGACTATGGTCCCCGATAGAGCGTACCCAGAACATTAACGTCCTGGAACTCAGGGCGGTATGCCTGGCCCTTCAACAACTCGTCCATACCATAGGAGGGTCACACGTCTTAATCTACACGGACAATCTATCCGCGAAGGCCTACATCAACCACCAGGGCGGATCCAGAGCCCCTGCACTCCAACGCAAAGCGGTGAGACTGTTTGCATGGGCACAGTGCAAGCTGAAGTCAATAAAAGCCCTACACATAAGAGGAAAGGAGAATGTACAAGCAGACTGGTTGAGTCGACAAACGCTAGATCCCCACAAATGGCATCTACACTCGGAGGTGTTCAAGTCCCTGGTAGCGCGTTCTGGCCAGCCAGTGATGGACCTGTTTGCGAGTAGAAGCAACAGGCAGGTGCACAGATACATGGCGAGAGCAGCAGACGGGGCAGCAGAAGCTCTGGATGCTCTCAACCAAGACTGGCCAAAGGGCCTATTGTATGCATTTCCTCCAATCCCGCTAATACCCAGAACCATAGCCAAGGTCATCAGGGAACAAGCCCTGGTAATCCTGGTGGTACCATGGTGGCCAAGGAGGCCCTGGTTTTCCGACCTGGTAGAGCTGACCCGGAGCCAACCAACGCACCTCCCATTGAGACCGGATTTGTTATCCCAGGGCCCTCTGCTGTGCAACAACACCTCCGTATTAAGACTGATGGCATGGCTCTTGAATGCACAGCATTAATGTCTTGGGGCTATTCAGAGGCGGTCCTGACCACATTGCAGCAAGCTAGATGCCCAGCCACCAGGAAAGCCTACAGCTCCACCTGGAAGCCTTTTGCTCGCTGGGCGGAGGACAAGGGGTTAGACCCTTCTCAGGCAAGGGTTCACACCGTCCTACAGTTCCTACAAGATGGCTTGGAAAAAGGGCTAAGACCAAACACACTGGCTCGCCAGGGGGCGGCTATTGCCTTGGTCTTGCAATCAATCTCTCAAGAGAATTTTCCCTCACAAACACATTAGACAATTCCTACGAGCAGCTTGTAACATTTGCCCTCCAGTTACCCACAGGTGTCCCTCGTGGAGTCTCAATTTAGTTCTGGATGCACTTACTAGAGCCTCTTTTGAGCCCCTGCGGCATGTTTCCTTGTACATGTTATCCCTTAAGGTCATTATTCTAGTAGCAGTGACTTCGGCCCGCAGAGTTTCCAAATTGGGGGCATTATCTATGGAAGACAGTTACTGTGCCTTTAAACCCCAATTGGTCACGCTTAGGGTGGACGAGACTTTCATACCTAAGGTGAACTCAACCTTCCACAGGGCTCAGGAATTAGTCTTACCTTCCTTTTGCCCCACACCCTCTCATCCTAAAGAGAAAGCGTGACACACCCTGGATGCGAGACGGGCCTTGAAAATCTATCTTATCTAAGGAGGACCTAGGGGATGAGATCCACCTAAGCCTTATTTATTAATAGGCCCAGTTATGGGGGAAGGAAGGCCTCTAAATCTCTGATCTCCAAATGGGTCAAACAGTGCATAGTTGAGGCCTATAAGGCAAAAAACAAGGTTCCTCCCTTACAGATTTGGGCGCACTCGGTCAGAAGCGCAGCCACTTATGCCTTCAGATTGAGGGTGTCTTATGACGAGATTTGCAGGGCAGCGACGTGGTCCTCCCTGCATACTTTCGTAAAACACTATAAGTTAGATCTGTTTAGGTCTGCTGAGGCAGTATTTGGCAGGTGACCAATTTTTGTTTCTCCTTCTGTCTCCTGTCAGTGCTTCATACGGGATATATGGAGGCCGTGGCATTTGGCAGGAGGGTCTTGCAGACGGTTCTGGAGTCTCCCTGGGCTGTTTGCTCCCACCCATAGTTTTGGGCTCGGGTATTTTTATTTATTTATTTATTTATTTATTTCATGACATTTTTATGCCGCCCCCTCATGCCCATGGCATCTCAGGGCAGCTAACAACACGATAAAACAATAAAATACATTAAAACCAACATCACTTTAAAAAAATTTAACCCACCCAACCCTAACCCCACCCTCCAATTCCCCAAATTCCCCACCCCACCAATCTCCCCAATTTACCCCTTCCTCCTCTCCAAAGGCCTGGGCGAACAGCCAAGTCTTGAATGCCCGCCGAAAGGTGAGCAGACCTGGGGCCAGGCAGACTTCCTTCGGAAGGGAGTTCCACAACCGTGGCCCGACCACCGAGAACACCCTCTGACATGCGGGCCACACACCGATTTGGGGGAGATAACCCACCCATTTGGGGGGGATATGTGTAATGTAATATAAAGATGTAACAGATTGTAAGGTCAGTGGGAGCAGAATGCTGAAACCAGTTACCAGAGTGGGGGGAAGAGATTTCCTTTGTTATGGCAAGTGGACAGTTTGTTGCCAAGCAACGCCCAGGTCTCTCTGCCACCTTGATAACAATGA
>QEPC01002135.1:1530237-1581195 GCA_003113815.1 Sphenodon punctatus | reverse complement strand
AAACCCCAATCCCCCCCCCCCCCCCCCCCAAAAAACAACCTCCCCTCCGAAGGCCTGGGCAAACAGCCAGGTCTTGCGGGCTTCCTCCGGGAGGGAGTTCCAGAGTCGCAGCCCGGCCACCGAGAACACCCTCTCCATTGTAGCCCCCCCCGTCTCACCAGGGCGACTTCCAAGAAGGTGCCCCCAGTGGACCAAAGGGATTGCTCTGAGGCACGGAGGGTCAGGCGGTCCCCGAGGTATGAGGGGCCCAGACCATGCAGGGCTTTATAGATCAATACCAACACACTACCTCTGCCAGTGTGCCCTGGCAAACTCTCACAAGCAATGGGTTAAGAGGCTATGGGAATAGGCTCTGTCCCTTTCCCCACAACCATAATTCCTAAATCCCACCCTGTAGTGCATATATGCATGAACCCAGGACATTATCTCTAAGGGCTCTGACTTCTCTCCATATGTAGATTACAAATGTGTTGCAAGTTCCTATTGTGTGAACTAAAAACCAGTTATTGAAAACTTGTGGAAGAAAAGCCTTGTATTTCTGTTTTATAACTTTATTTATGAACAAACCCCAAAACACAACTTATCAAATCATCAATGTTCAGTATTTAGAAATCTGTCCAATCTACTGCTGTGCATATGGTGACAGATCTTTGCAGTGTTCATTTACTCTCAAACCATTATCCATAGGAAAGGGTCCCACATTCTTGTTATCTCCTTTCTTTGTTGACCCAGCTTCGTCAGAAGCTCCCTTCAAAATTCTGTGCTGCTTAATCTCCATATGTATCCTGCTTAACAATTTCCTCTCCCCCCCCACAAAGAAACTCTGTGCAATATAGAGCTTTGTCTTACTCCCCTACCACATGTTTTAATGTGTCATATTTGTAACAAGGGATTTTCACTTCCTTTTCAATTTTGTAAAGAATATATCATTCAAAAAGGGAAAGGTTTGAATTATGAAATTGTTGTGGAAAAACCTTTTGAACCTTGTTCGAAATAGTCAGTGTATTTTATTTTAAACTGAGCCTGCTGAAAATGTTTTCCTTACCTTGTGAGTCTGCTGAAAATGCTTTTCTAACCTTCTATGAAGTGCTCTAGTAATTGGGAGATACATGCTTTTTTGTTTTGAAATACGTACATGATACCAAATGGAGAGGCTTGCTTTAGCTAGATTGATTTGAGTGTTTTTGTCTGAATGTACCTAGAAGAACTTTAGTTAAATTAACTTAATATGTTTTCAAATTGCAAAGCTTCAAATTCACATGAGCCCCATGTTCACTGCACGCAGTCTGCATACACGTCAGTTTAAAGCACAGTGTGTTGCACGCAACCTGCGCAGAGAGAGTTTGGAGTTGTGGCCAGTGTTGTTTCATTACAATAGGAAAGGTGTTTGACACTTAAATTAAACTTTGTCGGAATTTGTCAAAGCTTATGCTGTTCATTAAAAAAAAGTTTAGTCAGGAAAGACGTCCCCTTCGTAGCAACAGGCAATAGTTTTCAAATTGTTACTGAGAGGACAAGCTTCTTTCTACTCAGGTTGTAGGCCTTGAGCAAGCCTTTCAAAGTGCAAGCTATCAGCACCTTAAGTTTAAGTAAGCGTGTTAGGTCGGATATTTGTGATTTGAACTAAAATAGGCCACTCATGCTGCATCTCTGGGTGATAGTAGTTGTCCCCCTTTCACTTTTGTCAAGAGAGTACTTGCATTGCACTAGTACCAAGAGGCTTCAGTCAGGGACTGAAGGGAATATGTTCTTTATATGACACTGGAAAAAAAATGTTGATCCTATTGAATTCAAGAAGCAAAGCATTCACAATAAAAATAATTTTCAACACACTAGGGTTTTAAACATCTAAACATGTAAATATGGCCTGTAAGTAATTTGTATTCTGATGCTGGATGTATGTTAGTTGTAATGGCCTGAGTGACTATACAATAAAACTTAAACAAACTAACATACATGTATAATAAATGGTTTTAAACTATTTTAATGAACCTTTACTTATAGACCATGTCTTAATTGCACACAACTTATGTATATGTGACAGAGCAGGTTGTGGGTGTTTTAAGAATGCCTGCTTGTCATCGTGGCCACTCCCCTTCCGGAGCTATAAGAGCAATCTGTTCTGGCCTCAAGGTAGCCTGCTGTGAGCAGCCAAGGCAGAATGAGCTCAAGTGAAGCAGGCTACTGCAGACTTGGGGCTGTTTTCCTGACCTGGTCCCACGGTTGAAGGCTACAGTGGAGCGTCTGATGTAAGACTGTGCTAGAGGTCTGGGACTGTCAGCTGGAAATAGTATTTCTGTTGGTCAAGACAATGTAAATAAACTGATACTGGTGACTGGAATCTTGCTTTTGTGGACTGCCTGGGCTTATCCTGCTGAAACTCAGAGACTAATGGCCAGCTGCCTGATCGTTGTAAGACTTAAACAGGGACCTGCGTTCACTTGCTTTTTCCCTATTGTTGGGAGAGGGGAAACGCAATGAAATGAATCCCTGGACATAAATAACTAACGTTTAGTTTGTAAATTCTACCATATTCTGCTTTTTAACAGGAGAAAAGGAATGCTTTAGTTCCCAGATAATTCATTTTTTATTTCCTCGGGCAAATGCATTGCTGTTTCTCTCATTTTCACTCAATCAGTCAAAACTGAAATTAAAAATTAAATCAAGTCTGTGTTGGTGTGAGATAGTAGCTTAGCTAGTAGAGCACTTGCCTAGGTAAAATTGCAATCCAGGTTCTAGTGTCTACATATTGATTCACCCTTTTTTGATACATTCTGTTTGTGTGAACTTCTTGTGTGTTGCAGTGATTGATACATGTGAATAAAGAGAAGCTTAAAACATTGTTATGGAGTGATTTATTGTGAGGTTTTTTTGACAACGTTCTTTTGTAGAAAGGGGCCCTATTGTGGACCTTATTTTGTGCTGTTGTGAGCTGCCTCAAGCCGCCGTAGGTGGAAGAGTGCGGGATATAAATTAAAATTGAAATGAAATGAAATGAAATGAAATGAAATGAAAAGAGTTTTTTTGTTCCACACTTACCAGAGAAGATGTATCTTAGGGCATTGATTTCTGGATTGGAGATGGTTTTTAGTTCTGCTTAAGATATAGCTGTGTTTGTCCATATGGTACTGGAATGGCTTAATCTCTCACTACAAAGGAAGAGCAGTAAGGGGAAAGGAAAGAGAGCCCAAGGCTGCCAGAGCAGTGGTGACTGAGAGGGAAAGGTCTGTCCGAGAAGAGAGCTCTGGAACAACTTAAAGTTAGCAGAAGGGGATGAGAAGGACTGAACAGAAAGATGGAAACGATCTAAGTAGTGACATCCTGGGTCCTTCCAGCCCACCATCCTACCTCCAGTACTGGCCACCTTAGGCCAGTATTTCACTTCATACAAAATTCACTACAGCAGATCCTTATTGACAAGCTGGTAAAGTGTGGGAAGGAAGCCTCTGCAATAAGGTGGATTCACAGATGGTTGAAGAGCTGCACTTGGAGCAATAACCAAACTGGATGGAAAGTATCTAAGTTTCGCTGAGCTCTGTCCTGGGACTGGTGCTGTTCAACCTCTTCATTAACAGCTTGGAAGGAGGAGTGGAAGGAATACCTATACTGGCAGGAATAGCTAACACATTGGATGATCATTAGAATTTTAAAAATTCACTACGTTGGAAAACTTGGGACCCCTCATTTTAAGGAGGACCTTGACAAATTGGAGCAGATTCAAAGGAGAGTGACAAAGATGATAAAGGATTGGAAAGCAAGTCCTATGATGAAAGTTTGAAGGAATCGCGTATTTTTAGCATAGAGAAAAGAAGATTAAGGGGAGGCATGAGAGCAGTCTTCAAACATCTAAAGGACTGCCACAAAGAAGGTGGCAAGAAACTTTTCTTCATTGCTACCAATGGGCTCAAATTACAGAAAAGTGGATTTTGGTTGAATATCAGGAAAAACCTCCTAACAGTAAGAGCTGTGCAGCGATGGAACAAGTTATCTAAGGTGGTAACAAGGGTTTGTACTCTCCCTACTTTGTAGTCCCCCAAAGGCCGGAGGGATTCTGCCCTATTTTGGACCTCAGGCTCCTGAATAAAAACATCAGAAGGTTTCAATTCAGGATGGTTGGCCTCTCTCAGGTTATTCCCTCCTTAAGGGAGGGGGATGTTTTCACAACGATCGATATGAGGGATGCCTACTTCCATATCGCAGTGCACCCGGACTTCAGGAGGTTCCTGAGGTTTTGCCTTGAAGGGGAACACTTATCAGTTCAGAGTCCTTCCATTCGGACTCTCTACCTCCCCTAGAATCTTCACTAAGTTCCTGGCCCCTGTAGCTGCCCTATTAAGGAAAAGGGGCTGCTTTGTGTATCCCTACCTGGATGACTGGCTTGTTCCGGGGCCGCTCGGACAGGGAACTCTCCCAATAGATGTCAATGGTCTGTGCCACCTTTGCCAGCCTGGGGGTTGTCCTCAACTGGGAAAAGTCTGTGCTGTCCCCTTCCCAGCAGATCTGCTTTATAGGGGTCGTCTTTGACTCAGTTCAAGGGCTAGCCTTCACCCCACAGGCAAGGTTCAGGGCTATCCAAGAGGGCTGCTGCAGGCTCTTGGGCAACCCCTCTCAATCCTACCTCTTCTTTTCTAGGCTTCTGGGCTTGATGGCATCCACCACCTTCACAACCCCTCATGCACGACTGAAGCTAAGACCACTTCAGTGGTGGATGAAACCCTGGCTCCTACCGGGGTTCTTCGACCCGGGACTCCAGCTTCAGATTCCCTCGGGGGTCCTCCGCCAGCTCATTTGGTGGCTGGACTAGGGGAACATTTGCCGAGGTGTCCCATTCTGAACCCCCACCCCTCAGCTGACGATCACAACCAATGCCTCGTTGCTCGGCTGGGGAGCGCACACAGGAGGGCTGTCCGTCAATGGATTATGGACCTCATCAGACTCGCAGTTGCACATAAACATGCTGGAGTTGTGGGCCATCAGACTAGCCCTGGTAGCCTTCCTTCCCGTGGTCAAAGGCTGCAGAGTGCTCTTATGAATGGACAACATGGTGGCAATGTTCTGTCTGAACCACCAAGGGGGGAGGGGGCAGATCCTGGCAGCTAATAAGGGAAGCGCAGCTGATCTGGGACTGGTGTATCCCCAGGGGAGTTCACCCAGTAGCCATGCACCTGGCGGGCTCCGAGAACCAACACAGATTGGCTCAGCAGGGAGGGCTCCACTTCACACGAATGGGAACTGAATCAGGAAACCTTTCTGGAGCTGGTGTCCCGCTGGGGGCCCCCTACCGTGGACTTATGCACCATTGGCACGAACTCAAAGGTGCCCTCCTGCTGCTCCAGGGGAGGCACAGGAGCGGGCTTCTTGGGGGATGCTCTCGCAGCCCCTTGGCCGGCGGGCCTCAGTTATGCTTACCCACCGATACCGCTCATCCCCAGGACCCTGGAGGGGACAGGGCCATGAGGAGCTTTAAAGGCAGCAGCATGGCAGCAGGACTCTGTTACCGGGGGGGGGGGGGGCATGCTGCTGATCGCCCCTTACTGGCCGAGGCAGCACTGGCTCCCGGAGCTGATAGAGCTGTCTTGCTGTCCACCGAAACCTCTTCCCCCAACCTCCTGTCACAGGAACAGGGCAGGGTTTACCACCCCAACCTAATCTCCCTCCATCTAACAGCACAGAGGCTGCACTGCTGAATGAGGCAGAGAGTGCTTTACGCCAGGTAGTGAGGGATGTAATCCTCTCCAGCCGAAGGCCCTCTACCAGATTATCCTATTCCATGAAATGGGTACGTTTTGTTAGGTGGGTCGAAAACAGGGGACTCACCCTGCAGGAGGTCTCATTAGACACTATACTAGATTATCCCACTGGCCTCCTGCACTCAGGCATAGCAGTAGCCTCGCTCAGGGTACACCTAGCTGCGATTAAAGCCTTCTGGGCCCGTCAGGAGGAGGTTCTTCTATTCAGATCCCCCTTGGTGGACCGCTTCCTCAAGGGGGATGTCCGCCTATTCCCCCCTATACCGTATCTGTTTCCCTCCTGGGACCTACAGATTGTCCTTAAAACTCTTAACAGGACCCCCCTTTGAGCCCCTGACCTCAATTTCTCTTGGCTTGCTCTCACTAAAGACACTCTTCCTGGTGGCAGTGATGTCTGCTAGAAGGGTGAGCAAGCTATCTGTGTCTCAGATGCCCCTTTCTCCAGGTGAAGGAGCACCGCATCACCCTCAGGCCTCAACCCAGGTTTCTCCCTAAGGTTGTAACCGCCTTCCATATGCAGCAGGAGATCACCCTCCCTACCTTTATGCCCCCTCCGCACGTCTCGGAGGATGATGCAGCCCTACATAATCTGGATGTACGTAGGGCTCTCCTAATATACATGGAGCGTACCGCTGCCTTCTGGCAATCGGACCACCTTTTTGCCCTATTCGGACGGGGGAAAAAGGGGGCCTGGCCTCTAAGCAGACCCTTTCCAGGTGGGTCAGAGCCTGTATTGCTCGGTGCTACCAAGAGGCTGACCTCCCCCTCCCGGAGCACATTACTGCGCATTCGTCTAGAGCCATGGCTACATCCATGGCAGCTCTGAGGCATATGCCTTTTCTAGAAATTTGTAAAGTGGCAACGTGGAGCTTCACCTACACCTCTGTTTGCCACTACGCCATTGATGTGATGGCAAGGGAAGTTGTACGTTTTGGACAGTCTGTTTTCTCTGCTGTGCACTTGTAATAAAGTTCTCTGGTTCAGTTCTTGTCTTCCCTGCTTCCCGCCTCCTTGATGAGGCTTGCTAATCTACCACTAGTGGGACTTGAATGAGAGGATAACGAAGGGCAAGTTTCTTGCCTGTAACGTGTCTTCTTCGAGTTGTATCCTCTCATCAAGTCCCACTCCCTCCCTCCTTCCCACTTGCAGGGTCTTGTTAGCCAGTGAACAGAGAGGGGCTGGCGAGGGGGGACTATATATACCCCTAGAGAGGGAGCGGAGTTTTCGTCTCGTCAGCATTTACATTGCAGTCACTTATTAGTAATGTCCGGCTTTTGGGCACCAGAGGGCCCACATGCAAGCAGGGGGTTGGACTAAGTGACATTGAAGTCCTTCAGTCCAATTCTGTAATCAGAAAAGTACTGAGAAAGACAAGAGAAAAGCGCTTGTGACACAGTCATAACTGTGACACTGTAGATAGCCAAGTCTGACACTAAGATTATAGTTTCACCCCTTTTACTGACTCTTATTATGAATAAACATTTCAGAGAAGATTTCATTCAGAGAACCTCATAGCTTTCACCAGAAAATGTGGAATACTGGAATTTAACTACAGGAAATTTGATGCCCGTCTAACAAACTGGTTGAAGTCTAGGATGTATTGCAGACAAGCGGAAGAGTGAGCTCTCATTTCTCATTCTATGTCTAGGGGGAGAGCTATATAAAAGCAAGGATGAAACTGATGCAGAAGAGGACATTGTTTAACAACCTTTGGATATGAATCGAATAATATAGACTGCTCCAAACTAGAGTATATTGAAGCCGGGCTACCGTCGGGGACTGGATGCGGGGGCGGGGCCTGGGGAGGCTTCCTTCCGGGCCGCTCCCCATAACGTCAGGGGCGGCCAGAGGCACGTGTCGGGGGCACGGGAGGTTGGGGAGGAGGGCTTGTCGATGGGACTAGCTGATGTGAATTCTGTACTGTTATGGATTATGAGAAGACCTCCCGCTCTCCCTGGTGAGAGAGGGGTTGAGAGAGAGGATGTCCTCTGGTGGCAGCAGGGGACAGAAGGATGTATTGTAGAAGGTCCCTGATGTGAACAGGATGGGAATGTTAGGACTGATAATAGCAGAGGATAATTAGAGGGGGTAAGATGTAATTATTTATTATTATTAGGGGCGGGGGGGGTGTCGATTGTGTATTGTTTTTGAAATGCTGGGTCCCCCTGTGTGGGATATAGACCCTAGCGTTGCTGTATTTGTGTGTTGCTTTGATTGTTGGGTTCCCCTGCGTGGGAAAAAAAACCCAGTTATTGTATTTATTTGTTGTTGTGAGTCGCCTCGAGCCACCTTTGGGTGGAAGAGTGCAGGATACAAATTAAAAATGAAATGAAATGAGCCAATTGAAACGGAATCCTGACAAGACTGAAATGATGGTTGAACAGCCTTGTGAGTTGGAGGGGATTGGGGACTCCTGTTATTGATGGAGTCTGCCCCCTCTGTTCAGTCAGGTTCACAACCTTGGAGTGTTTCTGATCCCTTGCTGGAATATCAGGTGGCGGCAGTTCCCAAGAGCACTTTTTACCAACTCCATCTGGTGAGGAGGCTGCAGCCTTTTAAGAACGTAAGTAGTCCCATACTGAGGCAGATCAATGCTCCACTGAGCCCAGCACCTGTCTCTGACAGTGGCTAATCTCGGTCGCTTGGAAGAAGTACCCAGCAGGTCACAATGGGGCGGCCATTCCCTGTCCAATCCCAGCTCCTGACAGTAAGAACTTACATTCCCCAAACCTACCTGACTGATAGCTTCTAACAGGCCTATCCTCCAGGAACTTGTCCAACCTTTTCTTAAACCCAGAGATACTACTGGCCTTGACCACATCTTCTGACAACAAATTCTACAACTGAATTGTGCATTGAGTGAAAAAAATACTTTGTTTTATTTGTTTTAAATCTGCTATTTACTTTCATGGAGTGTCTCCTAGTTCTAGTACTATTTAAAGGTAAATAACCATTCCCTATTAACTTGTTCCACATCACTCATGATTTTTTTAAACTTCTCTTCTCCAAGCTGAAGAGCTCCAAACTATCCAGACTTTCTTTGTAGGGGAGCAGTTCCATACCCCTTATCATTTTTGTTGCCCTTCTCCGTACCTTTTCTATTTCTACTGAGCATTCTCGGTTTTCTGCTTTTATTTCTACAAAGTGTTCTCAGTTGGTGCTCCAGTTTTGTGGAACTCCCTTCTCCAAAACTCTTGACAAACAGTCCCTAAGAGGTTCATTTGACCACAGTCCTAAGCATCTTCCGGAGGTGATGCAAAGCTTATTTGAAAAAGCACTTGGCAGGTGGGGAGAGAGGTTAGTTAGAGATTTGGGGTGGGGTTGAGGACGGGGGGGAGAGGGTTTTTTGGAAGGGGAGGATGAAATCTGTGAAAGGTTTAGAACATGAAGCTGTCAAAAGAAATAGATAAAGGGAGAGTGTTTCCGAGGACTGACTCTGAATATTCACTATTTGGTACTCGGTAAAATAAAACAAAGTGCCGAGTAGTTTCTGAAAACGGGAAAGCCCCGTATGTTGGTCCGAGTACTGAACTAAATACCAAATACTAAATTCTTTGGTTACTTGATAAAATCGAGTCGAATACTGTGACATACAAAATCAGAGTAATTTTGAATACAGAGTTTCAGCACTAATTCTGGTCTCATTCCTTTCGTATTGGAGCTGCTTCCATGGCAGTTCTTGGGGGTTTGTCCCAAAGAAGGATCAAAGAGCTAGGGAGATGGAAATCAGGGGCTAACTAGACATACATCAGGAGTATTCAGCCAGGGTTGGATGCATCATGGCCCTTATCTCTCTCCCTGTCACGTAATCAGCAGTTGTTTACGATATGGATTTGCGGGCACAGCATCATTTATTGTGCCAGCTGCTAAGCGGCGACATCCAGCTTCAGAACTCATTTGGGATGCTGCATGAGAGCCAAGCTTCATTGGATTGGAGTGAGCGGCCTGTCCTGGACAAACCTTTGGTCTCTGATTTCTAAGAAGGCTGCTAGATATGATCCCCCTGAGCTTCTAGTTATACACCTTGGGGATAATTACCTGGGGGACACTGAAAAGCATTGAACTTCTGGGGCAGATAAGGCATAATATTCAGGGAATACGAGCACATTGGTGGTATGGTGGTCAGATATGCGGAGTCTCAGGATATGGAGACACAAGCAAGTGAACAGGCAAGGAGTAAGATTAACAAGGCTGTAAAGAGGATGCTGAGAGGGAGGCATTGGAGGCCGCGTGTTACACCACAGGGGAATATCATTTTGAAAAGCGTTTCCTTTTTAGAGAGAATGGGATGCACCTGTATGACCATGGTAATGATTCATGGCTTCACAACGTGTAAGTCACTCTGCAAGAATATTTGGACATCCCTGTTTATGGGGAAAAGAGGGTAGAGGATTGGGTGGTTTGGCTTTCCTCTCTATCCCTTTTCTGTGGTGGCATCAGGCAGGGAACCATGAGTGGGAATGAGAAAATTAAATTGGTAAACATACAGAGCACAACCATGAACAATTGTTTTTAGTATTTTATATGTTGTAAGCCGCCCCGGGCAGGAGGGGCGGGGTAAAAATCAATTGAATATGAATATATATATATATATATATATGAATGGCTTGCTAATCAGGCTGGGGACAGGCACAGGCTAGTGGCTATTGTGGTTAGGTTGGGTGCCTGCCCTTTGCAACCCATTTTATGACACAGGTAATAGCTTTTGCAAGGCATCTGCTGAATTGGGTGGAGAATGCAGATATTTTACACAAGGATCAGGTGGGATTTAGGGTGGGCTACTCGATAATGTACCATATTTTCACTCTGCCATAAAGTTGTCAATAGGAAACAAGCAACTCTTTACCTTGTTTTTATCGATCTGACTGCAGCTTTTGACTCCCTTGATTAGATCACTTCTATGGAAAAACTTAGATCAGCTAGGAATAGAATCAAATCTGCTGAGTCCAGTGATTGCTTACTATAGCAAAACCTGGGCCAAGGTTAAGGTATGGGCTACAAGGACAGCTTTCAGATAGTATTTCCATCGAGAGAGTTTTTCCATCAAGAGAGGGTGCATCAGGGTTGTCTCCTAGCTCTCCTGTTGTTCAATTGTCGAGGATTTTCCGTGGGTAAAGATCTGAAACGAGGAGGCTGCAGCTGCAAACAGCAAATACTCTTTATTCAGCAGATTTACACAACGCGTTGTGGGCCTCTAGGATCAAGGAATCCTGAGCACCCCTACAACAAAGAGTACTATACTAATATACTGAAATCCTTGGGCGGAGGGCCCATATATGGTTTTGTCGCATCGGCGCACTTTAGGACCATTACCACATAACTCTTAAACTCATTATTTAGAGAAGGGACAGTTCACTTCTAAGTTCAGATA
This sequence comes from Sphenodon punctatus, assembly GCA_003113815.1. Classification (NCBI taxonomy): domain Eukaryota; kingdom Metazoa; phylum Chordata; class Lepidosauria; order Sphenodontia; family Sphenodontidae; genus Sphenodon; species Sphenodon punctatus. Next base: position 1,570,074 of record QEPC01002135.1, on the reverse strand, counting down.
AGAAAGGAATTAGGGAGGTTTAGGAGGGTCTAATCTAGGCCAAAACCAATTGTGTAAAGGAGGAGTCCTGTAAACAAGGTAATCTTCAAAGGTAGGGCTTATTTATTTGAGGAGAACCAGAGTCTGTTTAATATTAAAGGTAAAGCAAGCATTCCTAGCATGACGGGGTAACTATAGGTTATAAACTCTTTAATATTGTCCAAGATGGCAGAGGGTACTATAGGACAAAACAAAATATTGGGTTTTCTTCATCACAATCTATATGTTAATTGGGTTTTTTAGCATCTGGAAGACTCTAATTGTCATCCCCCCATATGTCGCCCTGAGCTGTTTCAGGACGGGCGGGGTATAAATGTGAGCAAATAAATAAATAATAATGTCCTTAATACCCCTATTCTGCTTCTCATGTACGTGGATGACGCTGTACTTATTTCTAGATCCCCCATTGGCCTTCAGAGAGCCCTTCAGGCATTTGCTGCACTTTGTGATCGAGAGTTTTTGAAGATCAGTTATGCTAAATCCAAAATCATGAGATGTGGTAAGAGAGGTAATGGTTCAACTGGCATATTGGAGGAAATCATTTTGAGCTCGTATTGAAATATAAATATCGGGGGGTTATTTTTTCAGCAGCTCCCACCTGGAATAGCCATTTCCGCTATTTAAGATCTAAAGTTAACGGCTATTGTTGCTGCAATTTTGAGATTTTTTGTTTCCTTTGGTCGTAATTCCCCTCTCTCTGCCATAAGAGTGTTTGATACCAGAGTCTGTGCCAGCATCCTATATGGCGAGGCAGTTTGGGGTTATGAGGCCTCTATCGAATTAGGCAGACCCTTTAACAAATTTCTTTGTAATTTACTCAGATTCTCCCCCTCCCCCCAAATGCCTGTCAATATACTTACGTTAGAAACTGGAGTATTCAGTCAGGAGACTGCAGCCAAGATGGTGATTCCTAACTATTGGTTTAAAATACTTAATTTCTCTCCCAATAGAATTGTTAAAATCTGTTACTTGGAAGACTTAGCACTTCCAATGGCTCAATGGTCCCCTTGGTTGTCCAGAGTTTTTTAATTTTGTTATCTTGTGGTATGAGGTTTTTGCTTTGGGAAAATTATAGATACCTTTCAACTTGGGATAAATTTGAAATCAGAATTAGACTCCGGGATATCTCTCGGCAAGAGGATGAGGCTGCGGTTCATCTCTCCAGAATCTCCTAGTTAACTTTGGATGTTAATCACAAATTAAAGACAGTGCTTTATAGACTTAGATGTGAGCAAATGTCATTTGCCATGACAGTTGGGAGATGTTGTAGTATCCCTAGGGACAAGAGACTGTGTACTTGTCCCCCGGGGGGAATGGAGGATATCCTCCATTATGTAATGAAATTTCATTACTTGGTAGATATCAGGAAGTCACTGCTTTATCCCCTTTTAACAAAGGTTTTGCCATCGCACAAATGCAAAAGAATGAATTGGCTGTTCCAAAGTGATCATCAGTCTGTTCTGTCCAACTTAGCTTTGTTTGCTTGCAAGGCTAAGCTGATTAGATCTAAATACCCTTTAATTCATCTGCAATCAAAAACTCTAATAACGTTGTAGTATAGATTATTTGATATGTATTTCTTTGTATATTTTTGTTTGCATTGTATATTTTGTTACTGTTCATGTTTTGGCCATGACCAGAGTCAGTGCTGCAATAAATAAATAAAATTCCCCTTTTCTGCGGCAGATATCAGGCAGGGAACTATAAATGGGGATGAGAAAATTAAACGGGTAAACATTATACAAAGCACAATCATGAATGGCTTGCTAATCAGGCTGGGGACAGGCAAAGGCTAGTGGCTATTATGACTAGGTTGGGTGCCTGCTCTCTGCAGAAGTGCACCGGCTTGGCTGGCTGCGCTCCAGTCAGGGCAGGGGCTGCCTTCCTGCATGTAGTGAATGAAGCGCTGTTCCTGGTTTCATTTGCTGATATTTGGCTGGCACATGGGGATTCCCTGAGAGGGCTGTTAATGTTACCTTCAAGCATCTGCCAGGAGGCGCACTCTTGGTGAGGTGCCAGAGGGCGATGACTGGTGAGCCCAGGGTAGGGACCAACTGCTGGTAACTTAATAAAATTACAGCCTATGCTCATTTTTACTAAGCATTTTCTTTGTGTGATTCCTTTGGTTGTATCTACGGAAAGAAGGATTTCTGAGACATTTCTCAGAAGTGATCACTTGGACAACACTCTTTAGCTTCTGCTTAAGACATGGTTGAGTTTGTTTATGCCCTCACGGTACAGTTAGGGATGTCTTCTCAAAATGCAGACAGATTTCAGAAGATTATTTCCTAAACTACTACTTGTTAGCTGTTAAGATTGTATATACGTATTACACTCTATATCGTTGAAGATTGTATCTTGTGGGTGGATACTTTGAGCTGCTAAATCCCCCTTCAAATCAATGTATAGGTACATTTTATCTTACTGACATTATCATGTGGTTATTCTTGGCTTCATTATTCTTCTGTTCTAGTGATAAGTTTCTCCTATTGTCTCAATGTTTTAAAAAGCAAGCATTGATTATTGAAGCAATATCTGAGATACAATTTTTGATAATCTAGGTAGTATTTCTGGAAATTTTGCTTCTGTTTAATCATTTTTTAAATTTCAGAATAGCTGAATATAAAACAAACTCTAGTGTGCACAGATATGTAGTCTGTCTTAGAATATTTTAAAAAGTAATCTTACTGAAAAGGTTCTAATAATCTATGCCACAGTCTTATACATTAATAAAATGAAATTATGTCAAAGGAAATATTGGGTACCTGGTAAAATATTATAAATTACAGCCTTGTATTCTAATAGTAATGATATATATGAGGAAAACCTCTCAAGATGATTGAGATATAGACTTTCACAGCTATCTATTTCTTATTAAAATGTTTAATTATTGTATGGAAATGTATTATTGCATGGCATTGTTTTGTCTATATGCATAGATCTCTTATAATAATCTTAAATTTTATTAACTGTTTCTGATAGCAGTTTAAGGTTAACAAATGAGATGTTTTCCCACACCAGGTGGGTGTCCACCTGCCCATTGATTAGGTGATTGCTCCACCATCCAAAGGTCCACCATTCACTGGACACGTGCATGCAGTTCCTCCGACACAATAGAGTCGTGGGGGAAAGGCCTAGAGTGTTCCAAGAAGTGACCGCTTCCTGCCCCTTTCTCCCTGTGGCTCCTCCTGGACGGCCAGCCAGCACAGTAGGGTATATCCCCGTCACTATCAATAGGAGGCAGACATCCAACTTTTGTGTCTCCAGTGCGGGGTTATCCCTTTCAACCCCAGTTGATTGTCTGCCTTCACGCAGATAGGATGCAGGCTGGCTGCCTCCAAGAGGATTTATTCTCCAGGCAGCACTTAAGGAGCTCTAGGTGCCAGGGGAGGAGGATTCCTCCCACTGTTCACCCCCCCTTCCCCCCGGGGAGGGGGCTACGAGCAAATACCGGGAGACATCCTTCACCTTAAGGTAGGATAATCCCGAAGAGCGGGCGTAGCACCCATCCTGGGGCTAGCTACAGGGCAAAGGAAGTCCCTTCCCGCTGCCTAGGAGGGGAAGGAGCACCCCTGAGAGCAGGAGCCCAGGGGTACGCTCCGGGATAAGCGTCGGGGAAAAAACAATCCCCAGCAGGCCACCGCGGGGAAATTAAAGGGGACAGGATCCCAGGAGGCGAACCGCGTACCGCAGCCCCGATCCCGCCGGCCGCCGCTTATGGGGAAACTCCTCCCCTTTTCAACAAAAACCCCTCCGTAAGGCACAGGACCGGCCCACTGAAGAAAATCGGGCCGGCTTAATTCTTTTCTCCCCCCCGCCCCCCCCCCTCCGGCGCCAAAAAAGGGCGCGGGCGGGAAAACGGGAGCGCGAACAGCGCGGGGTATAAAGGGGCGGAGCTTAGCCCAGCCTATAGCGGAGCTCCTAAGTCACGAGGGACTAGGAGAAGAACCTTCGCAGCAATCTCCACAGATCAGTGGGGTTGCTTAAACAGGCGAGCTGTAGCAGGCGGTTTTTCCTCGTCTGACCAGCAAGGCCAGAGAACATGGCGGCCAAAAGGAAACGATCCGCCACATCGCAGGATCAACAGTCGGAGACTGTAAGTCCTCTTACCCCTCAGCCTCAGGACCCACATATGGAGGTCCTTAAGGAAATCCTGGCCCAATTAAAAAGAAAGAGGTCCCCCCCCAGACAAAGGGGGAAGAGACATACATTCAAGGGGCAGTCTAAGGGGGCAGGAAAAGGAAAGGCCCCCCTTCAGAAAAAGGCCAGGATCGCGGCTCTCATTGCCTCCCCAGTATCCTCGGAGGAGGAACAGGAGGAGGTAGAGTCAGTCTACTCGGAAGAGGAGGAGACTACGGGCCCACACGCAGGGGAGGGCGCTGCACAAGATGCAGAGACAATGGTAGAGGCCCACGAGGAATGTATTTCCTCAGAAGAAGAGGCAGAGGGCTCCTCTATGGAAGAGGGGGAGTTAGAGGAGACAGAGTTAGAACAGTCTGGGGATCCAGACAGACAATTTCCTCCAAGTTATAGAGATCAGATTCTAGAACAATTAACTAAGACCCTCCATTTAACACCAAAGAAAGCGAAACAGGCTCCCTCAGAATCCTCGGAGGAGGAAGAGGAAGAGGCCAGACGCTATATACCTAGAGCCACAGCTAAGGATAAGGGAATAGTGCTTGACAAAGCATACGAAAAAATAATTATGAAAGAATGGCAACAGCCAAATAAACTGTACAAAATGAACAAAAATTTGTTATCCCTCTACTCCCTCCAGAGGAATAAGGAACCGCTACTAGCCATACCTAAAGTGGATGCGGCAGCAGCATCTCTCGCCAGAAACTCAGTATTCCCCACTGAAGGGGAATGCTATCCTAGGGACCCCACCGATAAGGGCATCGAGTCAAACCTCAGGCGTAATTTTGAGGAGATGACTGCGGTGATGAGGATGGCTCTGGTTACTTCTTACTTCACTAGAGCACTCATGGTCTGGATCAAAAGGGCTAAAGACCCCAAAGTGTCCCCTAAAATGACAAGAATTCTGTCAACTAGGATCCAGCTGGCGCATTTTTTCATAGCGGACTCATCAACAGATATACTCAGATGGTCCGCAAGAGCAGTAGCTTCAAATGTAGCGGCTAGACGCAGGCTTTGGCTGCGTTCATGGAGGGGGGATCCCACAGCAAAAAACACCCTGGTGGGAGGTCCCTTCCAGGGATCAAAGATCTTTGGTATATGTCTCGATAAGGTACTCACCGAGGCTGCAGATAAAAATAAAAAACACACCTTACAAAGCATAGGCCAGGGCAGAAAGATTTTTCGTCCCTTCGGACAGAGACAACAACAAGGGGGTAACAGAAAGCCCTCTTACCCACAGAGGGGTAGACAGCAGAGATATAGACCCAACTGGTCCAAGCAGAAAGGACAGGGGAACAGAGCCAAGCACTTCCAGCCAACTAACAGACCTAAATCCGAGGCATGACTGTCAAGACTGTTTCGCAAACCCACAGAACCTAGGAGGGAGACTTCAAAGGTTCAAAGAAAAATGGCAGAGGGCCACATCAGATCGCTGGGTCTTGCAAACAATCGCAAAGGGTTATGCTATAGAACTCAACCAATGTCCAAAAAACTTTTTTATTCCATCGCCACGCTCCAGAAACCCCAAGAAACATCAGGCCATGCTGAAAGAGATCATCAGATTGAGGGACATAGGAGCCATCCAGCAGGTACCCCCACCAAATCACAAACAGGGACTGTACTCAATCCTGTTCTTAGTCCCAAAGAAAACAGGAGAGTGGCGGGCGGTGCTGGATTTAAAAAGACTAAACGACTGCATAAGGCCAAGAAGGTTCAAGATGGAAACTCTGCAATCCATCAGGTCAGTGATAGAACCAAACGAGTGGCTGACTTCATTAGACCTAAAGGAGGCGTACCTCCATGTCCCAATCCTTCCTGCTCACCGGAAGTGGCTAAGGTTCCACTACGACCAAACTCACTGGCAGTACGCAGCACTACCGTTTGGCCTATCCACAGCCCCGCGAACCTTCACGAAGGTCCTGGTTGCCTTAATAGCAACACTCAGAACGGAGAGAATCAAGATACATCCCTATCTCGACGATCTGCTGATTCGGTCTCCGAATCTGCACCAAGCAAGGTTGGATATTCAAAGGGTAGTAGACTATCTACAGGAACATGGATTCATAGTGAATCTCAAAAAGAGTCACCTGGATCCCTCCCAGGCCTTAGAACATCTGGGAGTTGTCATAAACACAAGACAATTCAAGTTGTTCCTGAGCCAACAGCGACGTCTAACTCTCAGGAAATCACTGGACCAAATCGCCCACAACAAGAAAGCCAGACTAAAGGACCTGGCCAGCCTCCTGGGGAGCATGATATCGTGTATCGGAATCCTGAGATGGGCGAGACTTCATGCGAGACCTCTCCAGAGATTCCTACGCCCTTGGCAGGACCTACTGACCTCAGGGGCAAATCCGTGGGTGACGGTACCTCAGAAGGTAAAGAAATCCCTTCTATGGTGGAAAGATCACAAACGATTCGACTCGGGGATACCAATCTTGGACCCGGAGAAAACAGTAGTAACAACGGATGCCAGCACCTCAGGGTGGGGTGCGCACATACAAGGAAGATCAGTCCAGGGAAAGTGGTTGAAATGGGAGAAAAAATACCACATAAACTGGCTAGAGCTCAGGGCAGCATACATGGCATTGAGGAAGTTAGCTCCCCAAATCCGGGGATGCCATGTACAAATCTACACGGACAATATAGTAACCAAGGCTTACATCAACCACCAAGGGGGATCTCGATCGGAAGCTCTACATCAACAGGCCCTAGCCATGCTAAAGTGGGCGGAAAAGAATCTACTCTCTCTCACGGCAGTACACATACCAGGGGTAAAAAACACACAGGCCGACTGGCTCAGCAGGGAGACACTCGACCCAGGGGAGTGGTCCCTACACCCACAGACGTACCATCTGATAACAGAGAGGTTCGGATTGCCGGAGATAGATCTGTTCGCCAGCCCGGCAAACACAAAGACAAGTCTATTCTTCACCAGATTCCCCGACAAACGAGCAGCGGGATGCGACGCACTCAACAGACCCTGGCCTCAAGGACTTCTCTACGCTTTTCCGCCGTTCCCATTGATCCAGAGGACAATAACAAAGATAAAGAGGGAACAAGCAGAGGTCATTCTGATCACACCATATTGGCCTCGCCGGCCATGGTTTGCAGACATAGTGACAATGACAATAGCACCGCATTTCAGGCTACCACTCAGGGAGGACCTCCTGAAACAGGGTCCAATAAGACACGAGAAACCAGAAGCTCTATGTCTGACAGCTTGGCTATTGAGAGGCGAGCTCTCACAAAATTAGGTTACTCCCAACAGGTGATGGAAACCATGCTCCAGTCCAGACGCCCTGCAACCAGGAGAATTTATCAAAGTACGTGGGCAAAATTTGCAGGGTGGTGTGGTACTAGGGGAGTAAACCCCATTAAGGCTTCAATCGGGGTGATACTAGATTTCCTTCAGGAAGGGCTGAGTAAGGGATTAAGTCCAAACACCTTGATAAGACAGGTATCCGCCCTCAGTAGCGTCCTTAGCACTAGGAAGGGAAGGAGTGTATCCAAACACCCTCATATCATAAGGTTTCTCAAGGCAGCAAAGGTCGTATCGCCTCCGGTGGTACACCGCTTCCCATCCTGGGACCTTAACTTATTGTTAAAAGCCCTAACCACAATACCTTTTGAACCCCTTAGGGAGATCTCCCTGTATTATCTATCCCTAAAGCTGGCTTTTCTAATAGGAGTTACTTCGGCTAGAAGGGTCTCTGAATTGAGTGCCTTGTCAATAGAGCCAAGTTTATGCATATTTAAGGAGGAGTCTGTAACACTGAGGCTAGATCCCAGTTTCATCCCCAAGATAAATACACATTTTCACAGGGAGCAGGAGATAAACCTCCCTTCTTTTTGCCCTAGACCTTCGCATCCTCAGGAGCATGTTTGGCACACTTTGGATGTTAAAAGGGCCCTCAGGATCTATATTGAACGCTCAGCGTTATTTAGGAGATCTTCGGCCCTATTTGTGGCCTATGGACCACAAAACAAGGGTAAGAGAGCCTCCAAGTCCACAATATCTAGGTGGATAGTTCTCTGCATTAAGGAGGCTTATAGAGCAAAAAACAAAAATCCCCCAAGCGGAATATTCGCACATTCACTTAGAGGGGCAGCTACTTCTCAGGCATTTAGACAAACTGCTAGCTATGGGGAAATTTGTAGAGCAGCGACGTGGTCCTCGGTTCATTCCTTTACAAAACATTATAGGATTCCTCTACAGGAATCGGCCGAGGCAGCGTTTGGAAGAAGGGTGTTACAGGCAGTGATTTAATGTCCTGCCTGGAACCTGTTATTCAGAGATAGAATCTGCCCACCCCACAGCACGCCGTCGTATAAAAGGGGGACACTGCTTGGGTAAGTCCCTACTGTGCTGGCTGGCCGTCCAGGAGGAGCCACAGGGAGAAAGGAAAATTGGGCACTTACCTCGTGAATTTTCCTTCTACTGTGGCTCCTCCTGGACGGCCAGACCCACCCGGAGTTTTTAACAGACTCTGGAATTAGGGTCTATAACTATAATTAAAGTTTTGAATCTTCAGAAAGGGCTAAGACAGAGCTTAAGGTGCCCTTGCAACGTCTGGACTGAGTAGGGTTTTCAAAAAGTATTCCTGTTATAAGGGCTTGTTGCCATATGAATCTATCCCTACTTAGAGATTAATTTGGTTATGTAGTTTGAATAATTACTGTTCATTGAGTGTCTTCAGCAGCATCGAGCAAAGGCTATATTACACTGGGGTTGAAAGGGATAACCCCGCACTGGAGACACAAAAGTTGGATGTCTGCCTCCTATTGATAGTGACGGGGATATACCCTACTGTGCTGGCTGGCCGTCCAGGAGGAGCCACAGTAGAAGGAAAATTCACGAGGTAAGTGCCCAATTTTCCTCTCTCTACCCTTGCTCTCTGGCGCACACGTAACATCTACCTTAAAAGCCCAACACGTACCAAATTCAAAGTTATGTTGTCCTAGCTCATCCTAGTTTTCCACACGTTTGATGGTTACTCTCCCTGAGCTGCTACTATCTGAGGAGCGATTTCCACCAGCTTTCCATCGCATTGGCCATACTTAACAGAGACAGCCAGGCAACAACCAACACCACAACATCAACTGTGGCTTCACAGCTGCTCTTCACCTACCAAACTGTTCACTGGAGGTGTGTTCCCTGGAGTGAGGAAGAGACCAAGGCCTTCATCACTCAATATGAGGAGTAGAAGGTAGAATACCAACTTGTGAAGTGCTATAGGAACGAGGTGGTGTTCCAAGAGATCACCCTCCAAATAGCACAGCAGGGATGCACCTGGGACATGAATCGGTGGGCCAAGGATGTGCGAAAAGCCTACAAGGGGATCCAGGACAACAACTTCACCTCCTGCCATGGGAGGCAAACATCACCATACTACGAGCTGCTGGACTGGTTCCTGTGTGTTGATGGAGTCGAAGAGGCATCCCATCTCTACAGCTGTACCTTCACCAAGGGCCAGAAGCAGGTGGATACGGCTCTCCTGTTGCAACCGCTCTTGCTCCTACCACGGCTCCTGCGACTGCTGGCGGCGATTCCTCCATGCCTGTCCCAGAGTCAGTGCTTGTCGACATGGACACCGTGACACTCATGGTCTATCCCAACAATCTGGAGAGCCAGCCCTTATTTGAGGAGCCATCAGAGGTACTAGTCGAGGGTATGGAGGACCCAGAGACCACCTTTATTGAAGCGGTGGAGGAGAATGGTAATTGAATGCACCTGGGGTAGGTTGTGTTTACACAGCTGCATGATAAATACGGTTTATTGCTATTTATGTGTGTTTTTTTCTTTACTGTATTTCTAGGTGGCCATGAGAGCATGGGGGAGCAACCTGAAAATTCCTGGGAAACAGTAGCTCCTAATCTTACTGCAGCAACCACCACAGCAACAGCAAAGGCCAGGTACTCGTTCCACTTCTCTTCGGTCAGGTGGAAGGCTGAAAATTAGGCGGGAAGGGCAGGTGGGGGCAGGAAGCTGTGTGGGGCAGTCAAGTCAAGTTCATTTATTCAAGTGTGACCGAAGGCCATTGCAATCAACAAAATTAATATGACACAAAGACGAAAACTATAAACAAAATACAACCCATAAACAATTTAACATAACATTATAGTCAGAACACTAAAGCATAAGATTTGACTCAAATAAGAGTATGACTGGCCCTACTTCCACAAGCCTCCAAGCGCCCCTTCTAGCCCCCTTTACCCTTAAAGTGTAAAAAAAAAAAAATCCGTTCTGACAGAAGGCCAAATCACTAGCAGAAAGAGTCATACATGCATACAGAAGTAAAAGATACAAAACAAGAGCCCCAGTTCCAAACTCTAGTTAGAAGGCACCAAAGCCATTCCCATTCCATGGATAACCTTAAGAGTGGTCCCGGGTTCCTCTGCCAAAGGAGCTATTCACAATAGCCCTAAAGCTAATAAAATCTTGCCTGCAATGTACTATTTGCAATAGAAGTTGTGCCAGTAGCTTAATAATCTGAATATCAGAATTATTCAGAAAATCCACCCATGCCTCCTCCAAGCGCCCAGGAAACCTACCGAATAATGGGGTCAGAAGCTTGTCCCTCACCTTGTTATATAAATGACAATACAGGATCATATGTCCAAGAGCTTCAGCAGTCAAGTTATCAAAAGGGCAGGTTCTATCCGCGAAGGGAGTTCTCCATATCCGCCCTTCCAGAACCTGCGACGGGAGGACATTAACCCTTGCTCGAAAAATTAATCGTTGAGCTCTCAGTGATATATCCGCAGTTAAATAGGCAGCCATTTGGCCTCGTGGTGGCACCCAATCCGTATAGGCCCTCATATGTGGCGATTCTCCAATTCTTCCAATTTCCACCTGCCTACCAATATCATTGGGTCTTTGCAAAACCTCCGTCACCACAGCTGATGGTGTTTTATGAACTAGGTAGCACTTTGAGAGCCGTGTGGGGCAGTCTGAACTAGTGGCTTACCTTGTTGCTTTGCTACAGATCTGCTGCTGTGCCAGGCGCGGACAGAACCCACAGCAAAAGTGCCCAGTGCAACCAGGAGCTGTAGGTTTGCAACTGGTGGTGCAGGAAGAATTTTGCAAGGGAGCTGTTCAGGGAGACCACGCAGCAGGCAGACAAGAACTGGGACGTGTTTCAGGGCATGACCAGGAAGCACGGTCGGCTTTTGCGGCAGAACACCACAGAACAGAAGGCGTTTGCAGCTGAGAGCCTACCTAGACCATCGGTGCGAGAACTGCCACTGTCGGTGGTAGTGAGTGTTCGGACAGTGCTTGAGAAAGAGGAGTTAAGGATATGGCAGTCTGTTGGTACAGACTCAAAACAGTCTATCCCAGTATCTTCATATCCAGACCTTCCTGCTCCAGCATGTAGGTGCCGTGACTGCAAGAATTTGTTCCTCAGAGGCAGGCACCCCTTGCCAACCCTCATTGGTAGTAAATGCCCCTGCACCTGGATCCTGCCCGCCCTGGCTTCTCCAGCAATCAGCCTCCCAGCCAAAGTATCTGAGCCCTTTCTGCTCTGTGCTCACACCATTGAACGCCATGTTGGCCAGGCATGCTACACCCATTGTCAGTTCTGCTGTGAGCAGCACGCCTCCAGCCAGCAGTCCCCCACAGCCTCTATGGCTGGATCCGTGGATGGAGGAGAAAATGTCCCCCCACCAGTTATGCCACACCCCAAGAGATCATTCCTGGCTGCCTCTAAAAGACATCCTAAATAATTAAAAGCACTTTTAAAATAAAGATCACTAAAATTCAGTAAATAAAGTTAGTTTGTATTAAATAAAGTTGCTATATTTTTAACCATTAATGGTTTCTGTGCTTATTTTGGGAAATGTGGGAGGTTTGGGAGCCTGGGGGAGTGCAGAAAGGTGGTATAGCATAGCGATAAGCCGCTTGGGGGCTGGAAGGATAGGTAAGGGGAGTGTGCTGGTGCACAGAAAACAGCCATGCCATCTCTGGCCATGCTGACATTTGGGTGAAGCCTGATCTACAGAGAAAACTGTTAAACCCAACCTGCAAGGCTGTGTATGCACTTATAGGGTGACACATGCACACAATGGGGTTCCTTATATACATGATGGAGAGCAAGCATCGTGCAACCCTGCGGCAGTTCAAAGTTCAGCCTTTTGGAAGGATGGGAGCCCCGGATGAATTGAGAGTTAAATGAGATCAAGACCGTGACTTTTCTAGCCTTCCTAAGCAACTTGGGTTATAGAACTCTTTTCATTCTACTTTTCTACTGGAGAACAGAAGTTCAAGTTTAAAGCCTTGACCCTTATTTTAAAAACTCAACACAATCTGACCCACAATATCGGAAGCTCTCATGGGACTTTGAAACGGCCGCCTCACATTCACAGTGAAACTGACCATATCAAAATTCCTTAGGAAGGGAACATAGTAATAGTGCGCCCCAAAGGAGCTTTCAACAAACATCACCATTTCTCTGGTCTAGATGTGGTGGGGGAATGATATAAGAACCTGAAAAAAATAGAATGTTTATTGTTTCCCAACATCTTATTGCAGTTGTCAGCACCTACCATGAGTGTCTTTCACATCCATCACATTGGAGATGCTATTTTGTAAATCACAAGAAGTTCATGGGAGGGAACATTTGTTTTTGGAACAAAACTGTTAGAATCTGCAAACTTGGGCTTTTGTTCTCCCCTCAAGTCCTCTGAATAATTCATTATTATTCAGGGCCAGCCCAGAAGACTGTCGGCAGCCAGTGCAGAGCTCGGAGCACTGGTGTGATATGCTCACGGCGATCCATCTCAGTAAGGAGATGGGCCACCGCATTCTGCACCAGTTGCAGTCTCTGAACCATCACCAAAGGTAGCCCCATGTAGAGTATGTTATAATAGTCTATTCTTGAGATGACGAAGGCATGGGTGACAGCGACCAGGTCGGAGTCCAACACATACGGCTGAAGCCGTTGCACCAGATGTAATTGGCGGAAAGCAGTCCTCACCACAGCCTCAGCCTGGAGATCCAGACAAAGCTACAGATCGAGGAACACCCCCAGACTCCAAACCTGAGGCCAGCGTGGGACGAACCCTATCAGTGATGGGGGACATTACATCCACCGCCCTCCCCACCAACATCGCCTCCATCTTGTCAGGATTTAGTTTGACGGCTTGCCCTCATCCAGTCCCCCACAGCTGCCAGACATCGGGTAAGCACCAAGACTGCCGGGTCTGGGTCGGATGAAAAGGAGACGTAGAGCTGGGTGTCATCAGCATACTGATGACACTGCACCCCATACCATCTCACGACTTTGCTGAGCAGCTGCATGTACACATTGAACAAGGGAGGCCTTGCGGAACACCACACCCCAGCATAGTCCCACAGGCAAGACACCAGCATCTCATGAACAATGGTATCAAATGCAGCCAACAGAACTAATAGGATTAACAAGATCAAAATGACCCTGATCCAGTTCCTGGCGAAGGTCCTCGACCAAAGTCACTAATGCAGTCTGTGTCATAACCCAAACGAAAGCCGAACTGCAAGGGATCAAGAAAACCGGTGCGGTCCAGATGCTCCTGCAGCTGTTGGGCCACCATCCACTCAATAAACTCCCTAAAAAGGGAATGTTAGAGACTCCATACTCCAGCCCGTACACTTCACCCCTCCTCTGTCCCTTCTCTCACCCTTCCACGCCTTCCCTGCTCCCCTAAGTGCCTTCGTCCCTTCTCACTTGATGCCCCCCATGCCTGGAACTCCCTCCCTGTCCACATCCGCCTTGCACCCTCCCTTCATACCTTCAAATCTCTCCTTAAAACTCACCTCTTTCGCTCTGCTCTGTCTGACTTTTTATCCTGCTGAGCCACTATTTCTATACCTACGGTCTGTTTACCCTTATCCTTGCAACATGGACCTGTCTGCTGTCATTCTCATCATAACCAAGCCAAGTACGTGCACTTGAGACCTCGCATCTTCATGAATGTTAGACCCCCTTGTCTCTCCCTCTGTTCCCCTTCCTAAGTCTCTCCCCCAGCTCCTGTCTCTCAGATTGTAAGCCTTAGGGGCAGGGACCGTGTCTATTTTATTACTTTGTAAAGTGCCAGGTACACTGCTGGTGCTATATAAATGTTTGTTAATAATATTAATAGAGACTGGCCGATAGCTGGCAGGGGAGTCAACATCAAGCAATGGTTTTTTGAGCAGGGGCCGTACCACCTCCTCCTGGAGGCAGTCCAGCACCCTGCCCTGCTGCAAGGAGGCATTGACAACACCCACCAGCAATGGCCCCAGCGTTTCCTAGCTGGCCTTGACCCGCCAGGACGGACATGGGTCTAGTTCACAAAACATGGCTCTAACAACCCCCAGAACATCGACTACAGCAGCGGGCATTACCCACTGAAACAGATCCCACAAAACTGGACAAGACGGAGCTTCCATAACCTCTGGTTCTTCTATCGTCATAAGCGCGGAGTCAAAGTCATGGTGAATCTGAGCAATTTTATTTGCGAAGTACTCAACAAACATGTCACAGCGGGCACTGGAAGACTCCAGTTCCACGCAGAGGGAGGCCGGACTCACCAAACCCCTCACCACCTGAAAAAGCTCCACTGAATGAGACTTCTCAGACACTATCATGGTAGCGAAAAACTCCTTTTTCACTGCCCTGACAGTCATGGCATAGGCCCGTAAATGGGCTCTATGTCGAAATCAATCAGCTTCAGGACAAGATCGGCACCACCATCTCTCCAGCTGCCACCCTTCCTGCTTCAGCTTCCACAGGTGCTCCAGAAACTATGGCAGCCTGCAGTGCCAATGCCGAGAGAGCAGATGTCTAGGAAAACCATGAGGTCATCGAGTGGACGGCCATCAAGATCAGAGGGTAACTCCCCTAGAGCATTCTGGAACCTCTCAGGTTCCATCAATCTCCGGGGGCGAACCAACCTAACTGGTTCAACACCCTTCTGGGGTCAGACGTATGCCGGGAGACAGGCTCGCAGGAGGTAATGATTTGTGTCCACAACAAGGGCTCTGCTGACACCTCCCCCACTAACAGGTTCCCCGCCTCAAGGCCAGTGCAGAAGATCAGGTCACGGGTGCATCCTCCATCGTGCGTTGGGCCGATGACAACTTGAGACAGGTCCACGGTGGCCATGAACTCATGCTCCACCCCGCTGAGACTGGCGTCAGCATGGATGTTGAAGTCCCCCAAGACTATTGTCTTGGGTGACTGCAACACCACCCTCGACACCAGCTCCATCAGAGCATGTAGGGATGCCACCGTACAGGTAGGTGCACGGTATACCAGCAGCACCCCCAAACTGTCTCCCGCTAAATCAACCACAAGATGGAAACCCTCACAGTCCGACATTAACTGCACTGGATACCTCCTGACGGACCAAGAATCCCTAAAAATAATGGCTACACCGCCCCCCCTCATCCCTCCGACTGTGACTGATGCTGCACGGAGTACCCGCCTGGAACCAGGTACTCCATGCAGCTTTGAATATACCTTCAAAGCATGCAGACTCCTCTTCACAGGGCAGTTAGTTGAGTGTATGGCCAAGTTCTCCACTTTTTCAGTGAGACAGTTACGTGATATAGGAGTTCTGCAGAGCCTGGCAGAAAAGTATAGGAGTTTGCCTTACATCCCATTTGCTTCTCTGTGCCATTGCCAAAGCTGAAACAATTTGTTCCCATGTGAAAGATTTTATCCTGTTTTTAGATGAATGTTTTAGTACATTACAATCTTAACTATATGAGTGACTGCCAACATCTACTTACTCATTTGAAGACCGTATATAAACACATCTTGGAAAGGTATACTTAACTTATGCTTACAAAATGTATTGTAATGTATTTCCTAAAAATTATTTTTATACTCTTCGAATGCATAGTGATGAACATGTGTGGTCACTTTTGAAGTACTGTATCTGATATTGCATAAGCAAGGTTGAGAATTAATCATATGGCCTCTCCCTATTCAAACTCTAATTTCGTGCCTTGATGAGATACTAATGAAAAATGGTTTATGTTCTTGTTACTTATCATTTTAACGAACACGTAATAAATCACTAAATTTCAAATTTGGTTAGATTTCATAAGTCAAGTAATCAGCTGAGCATACTTACTGTGGGTAAGGAAAGATTAAATGTGGGGAAGGCACCCTCATAGCATGCTCATCCTAAATAATAGAAGTTGGAGGAGTTTGCTTTCAGTGCAAATGGATAGGCACTCCCTGCAATTGCACAATGAATCAGATAGAGACAGCTGCAAAAGGAAGATATGCGTAGCAAAAACCAAATCAATTGGATTCAGTCACATCCAAATGAAATTACATCTGTCAATAACCTTCCTTTCAAGTGACTGAAATCTTTCTGGCCCAAATTTCCCTTTGCCAGATTACTCAGTTTTGCCAATGATTAAAGTATCTTGAAATTGCTTCGATAACATCAAGGACCTTGTTGTGACAAGGTCTGTAAGTGCGTTGCTTTAAAAAAAGAAAGCCAGGTTTCATGTAGGGTATTGAGTGTATTGATTGAAATTTCTTCCATTGGTCTTCAGAGGCCATTGTTCACAAAGAACAAGGATTTCTACCCTTCTGTGAAAGAGTTGAGTTTCTGTGGTTTTATTTCTACATTTTATTTCATTCTTCAAGCAGATCTGACTTACATTTAGAAATAGTTCCTTCACTGCATATAAGTAAGAGGGGACATTCTCTGGGTTAAGCACAATCCTGTAAACCAGTAGACTATGAGCATAATCCAGCTCCCATTGAAGTCAATGGCTAAATTACCATTGACTTGTATGGAGCTGAATTGTGCTGTATAATTTTAAAATTTATTAAGTTTACATTTTAGTTGTGGACATGCAATGACAAGCCTTAAAAGGTCAACAGTTACTCACTTGATCATACTACTGAGAGAGAGCATATATTTCTTATCTGTTCAAGTGTAGTGTGTATTTATTGATACTGTAAACATTCATTGATCACTGTATGTTAGGAAATAATCTGTACCTATGAAGGAAACTTTTGTATTGAGAATTTCAATCTTAAGAGAGGGATGAATTCTTTTATTTATTTTAATATTCTTGATCTTAAGTGCTTATCTTTCTAAACTCACTGACATAATCAAGCTGTGAGTACTCATTGCCTTAGATTTTTGACTGTGTCTAAGAAGAAATGCATGAAAGGCAATCCCAGGGACTCTGGAAACCTTTGGAAAATTTACTTCATAATAATAATTTTATTTATACAGTCTCTCCTCCCTCCCATCCCCTTCAACCACTGCATGGCTCTTACTTTATTTTTATTTATTTGTTTTCAATTCTTTCTACCTGCCACAGGCAGCCCGGGGCTGCTTACAATATAAAATAAAGCATAAAAACAATAATAAAAATCAGCATCCAGTTTAAAACCATACAGTATCAAGGATAAAATCCCCACCCACCCCCCCCCCCAATCCCTCACCCTTCTCCCTCACCAAACACCGTTTCTTCTCGAAGGAGGGTAAATCTGGGGACAGGTGGACATCTGTTCCACAGCCTCGAAGTGGCCACTGAAGACTCCCTCCCCATTGTTGCCACCCAACGTATGTGGGGGACTTTGAGGAGGATGCTCCCAGCTGACTGCAGGGGTTGATCCAGGACCCAAGGGGTGAGTTGATCCCACAGGTAAGTAGGACCCAGGCTATATAGGGCTTTATAAGAAAGAACCAACACCTTGAATCGGGCCCAGAAAACTATAGGCAGCCAGTGCAGTGCACGAAGCACTGGTGTTATGTGCTCATGGTGACCCATCCTTGTCAAGAGATGGGACGCTGCATTCTGCACAAGTTGTAGTCTGAACCATCACCATGGGTAGCCCCATGTAAAACGCTTTACAGTAGTCTAATCTTGAGGTGATGAAGGCAAGGCATGGATGATAGCGGCAAGTTCAGAGTCTGAGATGTAGCCACCACACTAGATGTATCTGACAAAATGTGCTCTTCGTCACAGCTACCACCTGAGCATCCAGGTGGAGTTGCAGACCGAGGAGCACTCCCAGACTACGAAACTGAGAGACCAAGGAAGGGCGGACTCCATCAGTGATGGGGACCTCAACCACCCCCAGCCTCACCCACCAACACCACTTCCATCTTGTCAGGATTCAACTTCAGACAGCTTGCCCTCATCCAGTCCTCCACAGCTGCCAAATGATGCATAAACACTGAGACTGCTGGGTCTGGGTCAGCTGGAAAAGAGAGGTAAAGTTGGGTGTCATTCACATATTGATGACACCAAATCCTCTCGCAACCTCACCCAAAGGCTGCATATACACACTGAACAGGAGAGGGGACAGTATAGAACCTTGCGGGACACCACAGGCAAGGCCCCGGAGGCACAAGGAAAAGTCCCCCAGGACCCCCCACACAGTTCTTCTGGCTAGGAACGAGTGGAACCCCTCAAGAACAGTTCTGCCCTACCCAGCTCTGTCCCACAAGTGAGTCACCAACATCTTGTGATCAACCGGGTCAAAAGCAGCCGACAGATCTAACAAAAACAATAGAGTTGAACGTCCCTTGTCCAACTCCTGGTGAAAATGGTCAGCCAAAGCCACAAGTGCAGTCTCTGTGCCGTAACCCAGCTGAAAGCCAGACTCTGAAGGATCCAGAAAACAGATGCGGTCAGATGCTCCTGAAGCTGCTGAGCCACCACCTGTTGAATACGCTTTCCTAAAAAGGGAAGGTTAGAGACCGGCCGTTAGCAGGGGTGTCAGTGTCAAGTGATGGCTTCTTGAGCAGAGGCTGCACCACAGCTTCCTTGAGCCACTCAAGAACTCTGCCCTCCCAAAGGGACGCATTGACCACCGCTGCCACCAACAGCCCAAAGGTCTCCCGGTTGGCCTTAACAGGTCCAGTTCACAGGTTGTGGCCCGAACTTCCCTAAGAACATCCTCCACATCAGTGGGCAAAACCGAAAATTGATTCCACAAAACAGGACAAGTCGAAGCATTCATAACCTCTGGTTAATCCACCGCATCAACTGCAACTTCGAAATGATGGTGAATGCAAGCTACTTTGTCTGCAAAATAGTTGACCAACAAGTCGTGGCGAGCACTAGATTACTTCAGTTCCCGGCAGAGAGAGACTGGACTGACCAGACCCCTCAACACCAGGAAAAGCTCAGCTGCACATGACTTTGCAGAAACTATCATGGCAGCAAAAAAACCCTCTTATTTGCTGCTCGAACAGCTACGGCATAGGCTTTCAAACTAGCTCCATGCCACACTGTTGTCTTCACCATGAGTACGTTGCCACTGTCGCTCGAACGGCCTCCCTTCCTGCTTCTGGCGGTGCAGATCCTCTGTAAAAACAAACAAACAAACAAAAACCGAGGACCTGCGACATCAATACCCAGGGATCAGATGCCTGGGAGCCGTCCAGTCAGTGGCCTCAGTCAACAAGGTATTCCAAAAAAGCCACGAGATCATCGAGCGAATGACTGTTGAGGTTGGAGGGTAATTCCTCAAGAACATTCCAGAACCTCTCTGGTTCCATCAGTCTCTGGGTGCACACTAACCAAATAGGTTCCGCACCCTCCCGGGGACAGGCATGTGCTGGGAGACAAGCCCTCAGGAGGTAATGATCTGTCTATGATAAAGATAACAACAATATGTTGCTCACCAATGGATCCCCTGCCTCAAGGTCTGTGCAAAACACCAAATCCAGAGAATGCCCACCCTCATGTGTTGGGCCACTAACCAACTGAGACAGGCCCATGATGGCCATGAACTCATGCTTCGCTCCCTGTAAACTGGTGTCGGTGTGTATGTTGAAGTCCCCTAAGACCACCAGCCTTGGGGACATCCAAAACCTTCTCCGACACCATATCAGCTTTTGAGGTGCTTCACAAAATTAATATAGTAAAACAAGCTAAACTCCATTTCAAATCCACTTTAAAATAGTTTAAAAGGGAATTTGAAGGGTAAAGAAAAAAATACATTAAGGAGAACCAGAAGTGGATACTCTGAAGGCCCCATGAGAATTACAAAAATAAAAATAAATAAAAATTAGGTGCTTTTTGAAGTTGAGGAGGGAGTAACAGAGATGAATATCTGAAGAAAAATATCTGGTACCATCATTTCCCATCTGTAAAATTGGGACAGAAGTGCTTCCCTATTCCTCAGGGGTGTAATAAAGGTAATTTTTTTAAGATTGTGAGGTGCATGGTTCATCATCGTAATGGGGGCCATGAGAGAGAGAGACCGTTTTTATTATGTTACCGTACTTGATGAGATTTTAAACATTACTTACCACCTAGTTGTAGGCATAGTTTTAGAATATTATAGTTACAACAAATGATGATACTAAATTTAAACACTTTAACACTGTGGTTTAAAAGCCTCCTTACATTCAAGCTATTTCTTGAATGTGCATTTCAAATAGGATATAGCTAACAAACCATTTTGATTGCACCAAAATTCTACACTTAAAACCAAAAAAACAACCTAAAGGACAAACTGTATAGTAATCAGAAGCTAAGGGAATTTTCTAGTTCCCACACTACCCCATAATCCTGAATCTCTCTCTACTTTCCAAATCAGTTTTCACTGAATGTCTATAAACGTTGTTAGAAGGAACGATGGAGAGCCTGCAGTCTCTCCCCTTGATTGAATTTGATTTATATTTTAAAAGATTTAAATCCCAGTTTGAAAGGGGAAGTTGTGTGGTCAAATCCTTCTATTTGGCTTTGATAATAATGAAAATGCAGGTGGGGGCCCTTGAAAAGGAAGGAGAAGGTTTGTATGTGATGCACTAAGGGTGAATAGTAGGACAAACCCACGTGCTCAGTGATTATCACTGCTACTTGTGTTCCTTGATGATCCCTTATTCTTTCCCACCCAATGCAAAGAGCTTGCTTGTAAGGATTTGACTCCCATCAGGTAGCAATGATGTCATGTGAATATCCTGAAACAACTTCATTCCCTGGTGCATCCTTTCATATTTGTCACTTCTTGCCTCTAGTGACCAAGTATAGAGGTGTGGGTGTGGCCATACTGTCCTGGAGTGGGAGCCACCTCGTGCATTCCATACTGTTAGATATTGTAAGTGCATTTCATTATGGGGAGGTGGATAGTCCAGTGAAGTGCAGGAGAGTAAATTGTGTGAATGGATTTCTATGAAACAAGACAAATACTGATTAAGGGCCATGTGGTGATTTGGTAAGGGGGAATAGTGTTTTGTGAATGAGGTCCAAGAGACAGAAAGCCAGTGGAAGAACAAAGAAAGAGGTTTAATGTTGCGACATCAGTTAAAACAGGAATTAACAAACTGGGTTTTGGACAGAATATAAAAGGAAAAAATGGGGAAGCCAAGGAAAAAAGGGTCTTCAAGTCACAGGCACGAGGGGCACAGAATAAGTGACTTACCGTTTATCACAAGTCAGCATAGCCAATATACAGTTGTATTCCATAATGATTAACAAATTCTCATTAGTATGTGTTCGATTTATATTCTTTCCCCTCTTTTTCATGGATAAGTTGTTCTTTGAGCTGTTTCTGGGTAAATGTAGCCCTTGTTTCCTTAAATAACACGCAGTAAATTAATGGCATTTCTGTGAAAAGGCAACATTGACACACTCAATTCTAGAAGTAATGTAAATATTAAATTAAAGTTGACTCAGTTAAGCTTGATCTAAAAGCAGAGCATTTTTGTTCGTGTGTCCAAAAAAAGTGTTTTGCAAAAATATAGGATGAAAAGCCAAGGGTTTTTTACAACATTTTTGCATTGCCCTTTATAGATATGCTCTTTCTCTTTCTCCAATTTCATTTTTTCATAAAGGTACATGGATTCCACCTAACCCACCCACCCTCCATTTTATCACATTTAAAATATCCTTTTTTTTACTCATACACAGCTTCATAGCTATCTTCATTAGCGTTGCCTTAGTTTTCATGAATAATCGACATGCAAACTCATTTTATTAAAATTTATTATTAAATAGATAGATCATTGTTGCTCAGGTTTTCTGATACAGGACCTAAATGTGCATCAGATCCTCAAAATGAAGGGAGATATTTGTTGGATTTGCATGTGCATCTCCAACAGCACATCAAAAGACTGGATTCTTAAATCAGCATATCCTCACTCCTGGATTTCTAAATCAGCAGATCCACAAACCTGTGGTAATGCTATCTTTCCTTTTTTTAAATGGTAGTTTGTGTTTTGATACAAGTCTAATTAGTATTCACTGTTTGTAACGGGTGGGGAACCTCAGGCTCAGGGGCCAAATGTAGGCCACAGCTAGTTTTTATTTGGTCCCTTTCTAGTTCCTGAATTTGACCCCTGGATTCAGTTCCCACCCTCAAGCACTGAAAAACTGAGCTCATGATAAGGGAGTAGAGATGAGGGCATGTATGTAAGAATGACAGGTGACAGATTCATGGCACAGATGATTTGGATCCTCCTCTTCCTGGGCACAGCCCATAAGTACCACCTGTCTCCAACTTCTGTGTGGCCCTTGGAGTTTGTACTAGTTTTCAAAGTGGCCCCTGGAAGGAAAATGTTTCCCTTAACCTGATTTATATATCACTTTCAGTGTTCCAAGTTCTTTACAATCCGTATCTAGTTCACCCTCTCAACAACCTTGTTCATTAGGCCGTTGTTATTTGCATTGCACAGATGAGAAACAGACTTGAGAGAGAGAGAGCTATAGAGAGACTGCATCCAGTGAGTTCATGACTAGGATGGGATTTGAACCCTGGTCTTTTAGATCCAAGTCCACCTCCTTATCCATTAGGTGATACTGGCACTATTAGCAGTATAACAGTATGGTAGTCTCTAGTCACGCAATTCACTTCTCACTTTTAAGTTTTACTAAAACAAAATAGAAACTTGTAAAAAGCCTTTTATTGAGTCTTTTGAGAGGAAATTTCAATTTAAAAAACAGACATGAGTATCCGTATAATGACACAGTTCAAAACCACATGGATTGTTCACTCTGCTTCATAGAGTTTCAGTACTCTTATATTTTTAGATAAATTTCCATATTGAAGTTGGATTAGAAGGTTAAATACCATACAGTGGAAATAGGCTCACTCAGTTTTCAGCAATGCCAGTATACAGAAGTGAACAAAATAAAGAAAAAGCTATCAAAAAAAGATAAGTGGCGGTAGAATGCAACTCTTACTAGAGAAGTATCCCAATAATAAAATTAATAAAGCAAAGATGAGCAAATAGCAGACGATGGATGAGCTCTGCTACATTTTGAATGACTGAACTCTTAAAAATTTCTGTTTGTCACTTAAATGCCTCACGCTGTACAGAAGCCTGTATTATTTTTTTTTAAAGGTTGTTTATATCCTGGTAGAATATGTTTAGTAAATAGAAAATAATGGACTTCACAAACTTGGGTTATAAAATACTCTGCACTTCCCAAACCAACCCCCCCCCCTCATTTGTCACAAGAAAATAATCTTGTGTATATGCACATTGGTGTTAATTGCTTACATAGCTACATTTGTAAGAGTTCTGAAGTAAGAAGAAAATTGTGTCTTGCACAGTCAAGTTTCTCTTAATTTAAACAATTTCTTATATGATCAAAAATCTCTTTTCTTTCTGCAGTTAGATGGAAGTTGGTTTTTTTAACAGTGATAAAAGGATCAAGAAGATGGTACTTAACCATCAATTTGACTTTTGTTTTCTTAGAAAAGTAAAAAGACTCTTACAAGTGTGATTTAGTCTGAAATTGTCTATTTGGATATGACCATAATATTATTTGAATCTACTGTGGTGTTAATGTTTCATAAGACATAAAGCAGAGCTGCTTAAATCTTTAATTGTTAATATTCTCTTCTTATCGCTTTACCGTGTAGATACCCTTCATGAGACACAACCCTGCCACAGCTCATCTTCGGAGACAATCCTGGAAACCTCTTTTATAAATGTGATCTTAAACTGTGGATAACATTCTCAATAGAGTACATAAAGTAAAGAAAAACCGCTATCTCGTCCTTTCCATAAGCTTATGATGACAAAAAATTGCATTTGCTTGTCAGGTCTGGACAGAATGTAATTGATTGGTTTGTTAACTTGGACAGGCAAGGCAGTTAATTTGCCTGCATTTTTGCACTAATCAGGAAATTTGATATGTGCGCTGTTGAAAAATACCAGATAAATGTCTTGTCAGAATTGTCCTATTAAGTAATGTCTTTTTCTCTTGTGCTTCCTTGGCAAATTATGATATTCAGTACTTGGACTCACTGAAGAGTGACAGAAGCCTATGGGACTTAAATACTTTGTGGTTCTTTGTGGTAGTATTGAAGGAAGAAAAAAAGCAATGTATTGCAATCAGTCTGCTTCTCTACTTTATATGCAGTTTAATAAGTATATTCCTATATAAAATAACTGTTGGTGAAATTCCCATTGAAGCTTATGTAAAATGATTGTTTCCTATTAACAATGTTTAGTACAGTGGCAATAACAATAGTGTAACACTATTTTCTCATTTTGAAGTAATGGCCTTGCTACAGAAAAAATGATTTTGTGCTTATTAGCATGCACTAATTGTTTCCGTCTTCAAGCATTCATTGAGTTAACAGAAACATATCTACGATGCTTTCTGGATCAGTATTGAGACAAAGAAGAAGACTTGAACTTATGAAGTCTTTGTCTTATTTAGCTTACTGGATGTTCAGGTTAAGTCCTCCTCCGGCCCTCCCGAATTTAACAATGAAACTTTTGTATTGGAGAGGAATGAAGAGCTGGTCATTGCTAACCCCAGTATGTTCATCTATATCCAGATAGATACAGCCATAACAGTCTGATCTGCAAATATATTGACTAGACTTTTCAGTCAAAAACCACTGTCTCATTTCATTTTTAACTTGCTTGGAAGAAATTCTTTGCTTAAGTGAAATAATACTTGTAACTCTGGAGCATATAATTTTGGCAGTTCTTGATATATGATGGGTGGGCTTTTGTCATCTATCCAGGGACGTTTTCAGTAGAAACTGATTTTAATGGCAAAAAATCTGGGAGTGGGGAGGAAGAAACATCTTGTATGAAATCATAGGAAAACACAAATTGCTGTATACTAACCTCTTATAAATGATACCGTAATAGGGAATATCATGTTTGGATATGACGTTCAATAAAGTAACTTGATGTATCTAAAAAGTTGTACTGTGTTAAACGAGGTATGCAGTCAAAGGACTTATTGACTACATTATTATAGAAATGCTAAATGGTCCGTTGCAGTAGGGTACACAAGATTCATACTTATTCAAAAAATAGTATTCTGGGATGCTCAAAAATTCAAGTGTAAAAATAAATCAGAGTTTAGATGGTCTTCTTCCAGGATTCAAAGTCTAGCTTTACTAGAGGATAAATAACAACATCTGGGTGTTCAGCTGAAAGGAAAAATCTCAGTGTTCAAAATTAGTCTCTAGTTAATGCCTGGCTAGGAATCACTAATGTTCTTTTTCCGAATAATAATATACTAGTAAACCAAATATACTGTGGGTTATTGGCAGTAATTGACCCAAATACATTAGAAATTTCAGTTCCCAGTGTAGCATTCTTAGACCGTGTTCGTATGTTATGATGAAAAGTTAAAAACCACAGGATATCTACCTTGCAGTATCTCCGACATGCATATGCTCCAGAGTATGTGGTAAGCTACCTCACGGATCTATCTGCAGAACCCTTACTACTGTTCACATGTTACATTAGTAAGGAATTGCTTACCCCATGGAATGGTAAGTTTCCCTCACTGTAATAAGTGAAAACAGAAGACTTTAGCTCTAATTTTCTGTTATGGGTTTGATAGAACAATGCAACGCAAACTTTTCATTTGTTACCTCCTTTACATTTCTCTTGTGTAGTAGTAGATACGTATAATATCTGTGACAGGAGATTTTGTGAAACTGTCTGCATCCTCTATTGGCACTTAGATAGTATTAGAGTCTTTCCTGAATTTTTATTGAAAAGAAACGTTCAGGTTAGTACCCTGTAAAACTAATATCCTCAATTTGGCCAAGCTCTACTGTAGTTACCACAGGACATGTTGGTGTGATGATAGCTTGGTCAAGTATTCCTTACTAACCACTATTTTGTATTTAGCCTATAATAAGCTTTCATTAACTGTAATATATGAGCTTTCGGGAAAGGGCGGTGTAAAAATGTAAATAAACAAAGGAAATCTGTATTGGGAGAACTTGGATTTTTTTTTTTTAGTCAAGTGACTTAGAACAGTTAAAGCAATGAAATATTAGAACATACTATGGATGTAGCCATGTGAGCCCAATCCCCTCATGGCCCCATGGCAGGCAAGCGCAGCCATCACACTGCGGGGGCCAGCGCGGGGAACTGGGCAGATGGGCGCCCTCCGTGTCGAGCAACTGGGTTGCTGTTGAAGCTCCTGGCAAGACTGTGGCAGGCCGAGGTGCCTGCTACATGAGCAGGCACCTGGCCCTCTCCTCCCTCTCTCCCTAAGCCCAACCAAAATCCTGCCCCTGGCTGTGATGCAGCAGTGCACAACAGAAAAGAGTGGCCACCACTCAAAGCCCCGCGGTGGGACAGAAGGAGCCCTGACGCATGGACAGCCACTCCTTGGGTACCTTTACCCCATACCACAGCAGGGGGGAACATCTGGCAGCAGCCGGTCGCACGATGAACCGTATCGCGTGGTCCGACTGCCTAAGGAGTGGTGGGAGCCTTCCCAGGGCATCTCCTGTGGTTGCACCTATTATTATAATGGTCTAGAAGAGAGAAAACCAAGGTACATTCTAAAATAATGCAAGGATAGGCTATGAAAAGGGGAAATTATCCTTGAGGTAAACAATAGACAGAAGGATAGAATATGAGAATTTTGCTTTCTGTTTTATTGTGCAGGCTATTTTGGTAAGATGTTACCTGAAGGGGAACTCTGAATATTTGTAATAGTGTAGTGGCTTAGGTGAATAATCGTGGCACATCGCATTAAAGCGTAAAGCTTTGCACAGTTACTGTGCACATCATATATAAACATTCTGGGGCAGTGCCTGACCTGCGTGACCACCTTTCCATAAAATAGAAGATGACGTCTGCAATGGCTGCCAAATATACATATGCCTATATCTTTGCTAAGTATTTGGGCTGAAATAGTGGCAATACATATGTTTGGGGGGGGAGAAATAATCTATAAACGACTACGTCAAAAAGGTTAGAGTAATAGATTCCATCACAATTCAAGATGGCCGACGCACTGTTGACAGTAAGTACAAAGATGTGTGAATTTACATATCAGGACATCAGTTCTTTAGTTTCTGTTTAGTTTTGGGGTTTTTTCCCCAAAGACAAGTCAGATGCCTATCATATTCAACGTTCAGTTTCCACTGCAGTGGCAAAGAGCTGTGCACTCAAGTGGAGTGTTTTTACAGAAGCACTTCCTTGAGCCCAAGGGCTCAGCCTTACAGCTGCACTTGATTAGTTCCCTGCAAGGTTTTGTTGCTTCTGGTAGCATCATACACCGTGGCTGCCAAGTGTCCTCTGTGTTTGTCCAGCTGAAGATTTGTGGACTTGGGACATTCTTCTGTGATACCAAGCTCGTTAACCAGATGCTGGCTTGATAGATGCTTCGATTGATGTGCTGGATAGGGGCATCCTGCATTGTTGGTAGGTTTTGCGTCATCCTCAGTCATTTACCTTGGCAGAAAAGCTCTTGTCTCAGGTCATTCATGCTGTCAGATGGTGGTGTACTAGTATACAGGATGCATGTGAATCATTCTATCAAAGCAAGTGCCTCTGCTTTGTCTTCCAGTGGCTCGATGGGATGTTACATAGGGAAGAGAAACCTTTGGAGGGTATGCTTTCCACATATTCCATGCTGATTACTTCACCTTCCTGACAAACTCTGACGTCGTGTCGGACCCCGTGAAGGCATGGAAAAAGGGAAGTGCTCGTGACTTATCTTTGCTGATCTCTTGTCAGATGGAGTTGATATGATAATGCCTGAAGGGTTTCCCTTTACCAAATGCCACCTATAGCTGGATAGCAGGATGATGAGTTATCAGCTTGAAGAAGATGCCCACCAGGATCACCAAGACATCCGTGTCCACCGTGCTGACTATAATATTAGTTACACCCTTTTGCGCAGCATCCAGGACATGAAGACAAACTCGAGTCAGTGGCTGGCATGGGGTCACTGCTGCCTTTCAACACAACCGATCGGCCACAGGTGATATATACTTTGTCAGCTGGTAGTCACAGGCAGGAACATCCTCCGTTAGAAAAGCAAAGTGTTTTTTCTCATTCTTCCTCAATCTCCGTAGGAAGGTAGCGAAATTTACGGGGAGCTTTGTCTGACGTGACACCTTCCTCCTTGCTCCCTTCCCTCTCTTCTCTCAAGTGGCTTCCTTTAGACTCTCTGTCTTGGAAATGTCTCAAACCACATCGAGACTTGTGCAGTTCTGAAGTTGCCTCTTGATCTGTGGTAAGAAGACCAAAGCACTGTAGTCTCCAAAAGTAGATGCTTCGCCTTTTGGCAGCCCGTGTTACAACAGCTGCCCCATCAAATACGTTTGCATCAAAGTGAGGAGCATCTTGGTCCTTACTTGGCCCAAAGCAGTGCAGTAACTCGGATTTGCAGCTGGAGTTTGCCATTTTGAGACACAGATGGAGGTCATGGATGATTTTCATGGCGAGAAAACTCACCCAAGTTAACTTGGCGCACCTGACAAGCTATGAAGAGCTGACTGAAGAGACAATAGTCGCTTTTGAGATCATCCATCTGCTGTTACGTCTTGGATTTTTTTTGGAGATGTGGTCACTTGAAGAGTGGCAGCTGATAAGGAGTTCCCAGTACTCGAACATGGGGCTCTTTTCAACCATTTCCATCAGACATTTCTTTTCTCACAACGTTTGAAACACGGGCCATGGAGAGAGCTTCTTGCTCAAAGTCACGTGATTCCACGGCTTCTTTCAAAAGTTGCTGCAGCCCTTCATTGAAAACCAGGAGTATGTTTGTCCCATCAAACTGTTCCTGACAGCCAGCTATAAGTGTTCCAAGAGCCTTCTCTTGAGCCTGGACTTGTTGATCATCTTTGCAAATCTCAAAATGCTAAGTTGCTCTTGGTACAGTGTATGTAGGTCAGAAAGTTTGAACATGTAGGTTCCCTCTTCAACACTGCTTTCGATATAGGAAACTAGTTCTGCAAACACATGGGATTCTACAATTTTCTCGCAATTACCAGATGGCACGACCAGTCTCTCTCTCTCCATACTTCTGTAGCGATTCTTGTAGGCTATCAAACATCTACTTATGATATTTAGCTTCAATTGCTACTAAATTTCCACCAGCAATCTGTGATAACAGATCTGTATCTTGTAACTGGGTAGCCATTCATCAAGGTTGAACAATTATGCAGCACTCCTTGATTGTTCATACAGAAGATACATTGTTTATTGGGCATACTTGTGGTAGGGTCTGCTTTACTGATGCTTGGACTTTAGCTCCCCCCATCAGCTTCGCTTTTCTGTTTGTTCTTTTGTTGCTGTCTTTCTTGTTCAAGTTTGGAGCTATCAAACTTTAGCTGGCATGCTTTGTGCCACTGACCATGGTTTTTCAGAAATTCAATTGCACTTTCACATCCACTGAAGTCCTAATCAATGGGCAGTGCATCAAGTTCCTGGAATCCCTTTACATTTCTTAGGCGGTCATCGTAGTATTTCAGTGCTTCCTCACTAGGTCTATCTGCTGGACACCTCAAATCCTCACCACTCATAGCACAAATAAAGCAACGTTCACAATCCATTATGCCTTATAGAAGAGAATGCATGCATTTTATCTGCCACCTGAAAAGAAAATAAGACATTTATTTTTTTTACCATACTTCTCATCTTGCACAATATTAAGTTTTGACACATACAGTGTAACCTTGGATTTTTAAAAAAAATATAGGTCACTCAGGTCAGACATCACCATGTGAAATGTTTGTGTAGAATATCTACGTTAACAGTACCATGTTTGGTGCTTTAATCCAGCACATCACGATTTCACTCAAAATATGCTCTAAGCCATTAGACTGTAAGCTAATTGGAGATTTAGAAACTCATAAAATTGAATGTATAAAAATTACAGTAGGTATGGTGTTTTCAAGGGGGGGGGAGACAACTAGGACACTGAAGAACACCAAGACGCTCACCTTTTTGAATCATGTCCTGTTCTGAGGGAATTTCACCAGAGTGCATTAAGGGTCAGCACATGCAGTTATGTTCCAGGTGTTCATAAAAACGGAGACTTTGCTGCATTTACATGTCTTTCATACAGTGGGTAGACTTTCTCTGCAGAAAAGGTAGACTGGTAAACTCTAATAAGCATTTACAGAAGTTCACAACTTTTATTTTCATGACTAATTGACTACTTAGAAAATTGTGTGTTATATGTAAGTGAAAGCTTTCAAAAGGTCGTCAGGGTGTACAAAGTTGCCCTCTGCGCCTTATGGAGGAGGGAACTGTTACAGTAACTGTGACAAGGAAGCCTTTGCAAGTGCCTCTCAGCTGCAGCAGATAAGGAAGTGGATTAGTTTCACCTGCCATGTAATCAGGGCTTAACGTTTGGAGCCAGTGCCTGGTCACTCTCTTCAGAGGGATCTGGTAGGTGGACCAGTTAGACCAGCACAGCGACATTTAAATCCCACACTGACCCAGTCAAACTAACATGCCGTGAGTTGTGAGCTGATGGGCAAAAAGGCGAGTCCCTCATTGTTGTATGGTGTGAATGTGGGGGATGGAGATGGGTAGTTCACCCCTTTGCAAATTAATTTTATACCTGGTTCTTGCTGCTGGGAATTGCTGCCATGAGGGATTCTATGATGTATTCAATAAAGTTGTGGCCTTGTTTAATCCAAAAAGTTGTGTGTGTCATGCCTTTTCCTTCCTGTGGTCACCACAATGGCTAACACATCTTTGCTTCTGAAAATTTAGATCAAAATGCCTTTATATAAGAACATTTAAACACGTACAGTAGAATTGACTATGGAAATGCCTGACCAATAATTTTTCTTTAAATCATATGGGTAACATGGCCTCCCTTGTCCTTCTTATTTGCAAGGATGGCCTGGTTGAAGAGGGAGCGTTACCCAGCTCAGACACCCCAGCCCTGGTGGGGTTTAGAAGTCATTGGTCAGCAAGGGGGGAGAGGGGACAACTAGACAGAAGGAACTGTGGCATTGACACCTGTATCTACACCTCCCCCACACACTTGGCATCACACATGGGGCTCAAAATGTTCTCCAGATATACTGCAAGACTTTGGGGGACCACCTATGTTTTTTAAATCCAGGTGCAGGGCCTCGGGCAAATACGTTTACCTTGGGATTAAGCCTACACACACCTTGCCCCCCTTGCTCACTGTTGCTTCAGCTCGCTGCTACAGGCCATATTTATTCACCATTGCTGGCAGAGGGCTGAAAGGGAAATTTCCCTTCATTGCTTAATTGGCTATTTCAGTGCTATGGTTTATCACTTTCTTCATACCAGGTACTTTGGGGCTGGGGTTCTAAAAACTCCACAGTAAGTTCACATTGTTTTTAGTAGGCACAGGTGGACTGAGGCCTACAAGTCTAATCCTCCAGGGTGTAATGCCAATAGTTTGGGGGGACTGCTCCAGGAATGAGCATAGCCGAAGGAGCACTTAACTATCTTTGACCGACATCACCCTTAGGGTGTGGGACCAGCACCCTACATGGACTGGGTCAGCAGAAGCGCCATTTTCCTCATCCAGAAAGCCCACTAAGGGGCATAAGGCACAGATGCAGTGTGTCTGACATGAGAGGCATGTACTGAGAAGGCAGCACACATCCCAGCCCTAAAGTTGTGGCAAGAGGATTTTTGCTTCCTTTGGCTTAGGTGGACCAGAGGAGGCAGACTAGAAATAAACTAGATGTTTGAGGTTTGATCCCTTGGCAACCAGATTATATTTCTGTTTAATAAAGCTGACTGCGGCCACTCTAACTCCACTCAAGGTTGAATGGTCTTTATCTGTGCCACTGCCAGAAGCAATAAGGGATCAACAACTGTATTACGCTAACTACATGATGCATAGATACAATGCTGATAGACCCCTTTGAAAAATATAATATGTAAACAGTTTGTATGTTTTATTATTAACAGTCCACTCTAGGAAAATCTCACATTTGGAGCATAAAAGCTGTTCTGAATCAGTGTCAGAGTATACAGGATTTCTATAATCTTTTTTGCCCCAGTCCTTAATCTGTAAATATGGATAATGATACCCACTTACAGATAACACATCCTTGGCCCTTCTTGCCTGTTTAGATTATAAACTCTCTATGGCTGTATAGCACCTATTGCAGTAGAGTCTCGATCTTGGTTGGAGACTACAGGTGCTATTGTAATAGGGCTGATCTTACCACAGGGTGACCACCATGCCCCCCCCCCCTCTTCTGGGGACTCATGGCAGGGAGGGGAAATGGGGAAAGGACTACCAGGGCCCCCACATTTTATCTTTTCCCTGGGCCATGCAAATTCCAAGACTGACCCTATATTGTAGTAGTAATAATAAAAACAATATAAAAAATGAGATTTTTAGATGCAAAAAGAAAATTTAACTACTGTTTTTCCAACATAATAATATTATTTGAATATGCATTTAGTCCTAAAATTTGATAGGTAGGTGTTGCGTGTTAATTTTGCTGGCCCATCCCAAATGAATGCTCGTTTTATCTTAAAACAGTCAGGAAAGTATTAATTTCCTGCCATGCTTGACATACATTGTACAAAGATTATTCATTTACATAAGGAGCAGGGCCAAGTCTCTGAGTAACATTTCCACCTGGCACTTGTTGCGAGCTGCTTTAGCCTTTGGCACTTCCCTAGAGGCTGCTTTAAACTATGTTGGCAGTAATGGTTCCCTCGGAACTGTTTAGCTGGCCTAAATGCAAGAAACTTTGGTCGTTTGTTTGCTTTGCTGTGCTTCAGGGGAGCAGGTTATGTAAAGCCAACTACTCCAGCATCACACACATCACTCTAAGCTAAGGAAATCTCAAGTTACCATTGAAGCAGGTTCTTCCCTACTGTATTGCTGTCTCAGCAGTGTCAACCAAAGGTCTGTCAAGGAAATGGACCATAGAATAGTCGTCATATTGCATTATCTGTTTTCAGCTTCATCTACAACGTTTGTTCATATCTAACATATACTAAATCTACGTTTCAAACAAAAAATAATTTTCACTGAGATCAACTAAGTTGGGTAATAAAATTAGTAGAATATATAAAATAATATTGCATTTTCCAGTAGAGGTCTTTGCATAGCTTTCTGAAAGAATGTTAAGATGAAATATCCAGAGAACTTTTTAAAAGAATTTCTGCTACTCTTCCACTTCAGAAGGAAAATTAACCTCGAGGCTTGGTGCCGTCAGTGGTGTAGTGTACTTTGTTGTTAATCTCTGCCTTAGCGTGGCAATATGAGTTTAATTTCCCATTTGTCCATGTCATGGTCTCCCATTTGTCCATGCCATGTCATATAGTTATTCACAGTGAAGTATTGGTTTGAGAGAGAATAGTGTAGGGACTGCATGGATTTGAGAATAAGTTTTCCAGCAAGCAAGTGGTGGTACCCGATGGATGACTGAGGAAAGTTGTCCAACAGAAAATATTTGGTGTGAAAAATCTATCGGGGGACAGGACAATCCAAGGAGAACTCCTGCCAGACTATTGCAACAGTTAAATGCACCTCTAGTTGTGAAATGATGAGTGAGATTCAGTTTTGGTCTAAAAGTAATCTGATTATATGCCTAGTTCAAGATAGTAAATTGTTCATTTTACAGTCTGGAGTTGAAAGTTCTAGCTCAACTTGAATTTTACCCAGGGGCAGCATGGTAGTGACCTTGAATGCCAGTAATAAAAAGACTTGTTTCATGCTGTGGCATTGTTGTGTTCCATTTCCTCTTAGTACAAAATACATTCTTTCTCTGAGCTGTCATAATATGTTGAACTCAGCATATGTCTTTTTAAACTTAATTGTAATTCTTTATTTTTAAAATATTTGGTACCTTTGTGCATGACATTCCAACCAATGTCCAATGATGTGTATGTAAGAGAGATATTTTTCTGAAGTCTCTGAAGCTACATTTGTGAAGTTGTATTTAAAGATTAGCTTATTAATGTTGTGTCTTAGGGACTTGTAGGTAATTATTTTTACAGCAATAGATGGCTGTTGATGTCTTATGAATGCAAAATATCTTTTCTTTCCTTCTGCCTGAGTCAGCTCTTTGTGAATGTACATGATATTAACAGTGGCGACTTACAATTGTGTCTGTGATGGCATGCTTTGCATCCACTGTTCCTTTATAAAAGCGCAGGTCTTTTTCCCCTGTGCTCCCTCACACTTCTGCAGGCCAGCTGATAAGACTCTCTCCTGTGCAGTTAGACGTGATGTAATGAAATTGTATGGCTTTATAAATAAAATGAGATTGACCCCCCAGCCATTATCTCACTTATCTGATTTACATTGTAAAATCAGGATCTACACTATTGATTAGAGCATAATTAGTTAATTATGAACAAGAAAATACAGAGTTAGGTGGGCTTGAACACAGCAGGCTATCACAGCTGAAAAAATTCCAAGGGCATGAACAGATGGAGATCACTTTATTAAAGAACAAAGCAGACATGTTTCAGGTATGGAAATGCCTAATCAATCTCTCTTGATGTGAAGAGATACTTGACCTCCATTCTGTATTTTTACATGGGAAGAATATTTTCTTTCACCTACTAGTTTAATATTTTACCTGTTAACTGACGTCTTTTGAGGATTTTAACTTACTTTCCTCAATTCATCTACCTTTTTGCACAGTCCTAGAGCCTGGAATCTAATTACCCATGTTCTTGTTTGGCCTTGGGGAACAATGCAGTTGTTAATTTTGTTATGTGAAATCATTTCCTCTTGTTAGAAGCCTTAGCAATAGGTTGGTATCACATCAATTAAGGTTATTTAAATATATGGAATTTGCCTTTTAGCAGAACACAAATTGGGTGTCTGTTTTTGCACACAGAAAACGTAGGCCACTGAGATGAGATTTTAACAGCTTTCACAGATCATGTACTTTGCCATCTTTTTTTTCTTACTTCAGAGATTTGAATGTGGTTTCTTTGATTATCAGAGTCCTTTTGTAGGGATAGAGGTCATGTTCTGACAAACATCCTTCAACTGAAGTAACTACTTTGATTTA
The DNA here is from genome assembly GCA_003113815.1 of Sphenodon punctatus. NCBI lineage: Eukaryota > Metazoa > Chordata > Lepidosauria > Sphenodontia > Sphenodontidae > Sphenodon > Sphenodon punctatus. The sequence goes on along the minus strand of QEPC01002135.1, from coordinate 1,534,714 downwards.
ATTTAATAATTAAATCAGTGTAAATAGTCTGTCATGTTACCATTCTCACTACATTTGCAAACATATGTAGTTGCTTTGCAGTCTTCCAAAATGATCATGCCAAACAATGTTGTTCTCTTTTTACTTCAAAGTAAAGAGTTCACATTGTAGTTACTTTGAAGTAAAAAGCAAAGGGTAGTGCGTACTCTAATTTCAGGAGTATGTACTTATGTTCCCATTTCTGAATAACTTCGATTTAGAACTCTACACATGAATGGTTCATGAGTAACAGTGATTTAAACTGTCACTACTTTGGCAACATTCTGATGAACAGATATTCTAAGTGACTTTTTGAATTTGATGATGTCTGCATATCCTTTCATCTTTATCTCCACTTTCTAGCAAGGTGAATATCCTATGGAAACCACTAACGTACGGTTACAAAGGAAATATTGGAGCACATATTCAGATATGGCCCAAAGTGCTCCATGGACACGGGTTGCTAAACTACAGAAAGCATAATGGTTGGAGCTGGTCAGCTTTGTTACTATCTATTCATCTCTAGAGGAGTTCCCTCTAAGCCCTAACGTGTATATTTGCAGACGTTTTAGAAAGATTTGAAATGCCCGTACTGCGCGTGTTCTTTGTAAAAACAGTATATCAGAATACTAGGCTCTCAAGTTGGCATCTTTCACAACCAAGAAATTCACTTAAATTTTGTTTGAATATCCACTTGTGGTTTGTATTTTGCTGCTTTATTATTTGCTGGTTGTGAAAGTAGAGTTTCCATCATTTCAATACTTTCAGCACCTTGAGGCTAGATTCATGCAATACGCTCTATGTGGGGCTGCCCTTGATGACTCTTCGGAAGCTGCAGCTGGTGCAGAATGTGGCAGCTCACCTCCTTTTGGGGACAAGACACCAGGAGCACATTACACAAGTGCTTAGAAGTCTGCACTGGGATTTCTGGGCACAATTTAAGGTGCTGTTTTTAACCTTTAAGGCCCTAAAAGGACTGGGCCCCACATATCTGAGGGGCCTGTCCTTTCATGCTCCATTGTGGCGCCTGTGATTGACCGGGAGCACCTTCCTGTGGGTACGGTCCATTAGCCTTGTTCATATGACAAGAGTTCTCAGGGAGGCATTGTCAGTTGCTGTCCCAGTGCTATGGAACTCCCTTCCCCTGGAGGTTCATTTGAGCCTGAGCTTGAACATCATCTGGAGGCGATGTAAAACTTTCTTTGTTTGAAAAGGCATTTGGTTTGGGGTAGGGGTGTGAGTGCAGTGGGGAGATGGTATTGGGTGGGTTTTCAGGAGGGTTGGGGGGGCGGGGTTACTTTTTTGTATTCGTTTTAAATGTTTTTATTGTTTGTGAGCTGTCCTGAGCCTCTGGGAAGGGCAGCATATACATTTGAGTGAATGTATAATACATTGAAATCCTCAGCTCAATGTGCAGTGTCAGTCAAAAAAGCAAACAGAATGTTAGGAATTATTTGGAAAGGGATAGAAAATAAAACTGAAATCAACATAATGCCCTTGTATATAAATCAAGGTGTGACTGCACCTTGACTACTGTGTGCAATTCTGGTCACCCCAGATATAGTAGAACTTGAAAAGGTGCAGAGAAAGGCAACGAAAATGATCAAGGGTCTGGAACAGCATCCGTATGAAAAAGGCTTGATAGGTTAGGGCTCTTCAGCTTGGAGAAGAGAAGACAGAAGGGATATGATAGAACTTTATTAAATATTGAGTGGAGTGGAACGAGTAGATAAAGAACATTTATTTACCTTTCTAAGTAGTTCTAGAACTAGAGGACACTTCAAGAAACTAACTGGTGGCAGATTTAAAACAAAAGGAAGTATTTTTTCACTCAACGCAGTTAGATTGTGGAATTGGTTGTCGGCGTAGTAGTATAGCTGCATTTTAAAAGGGACTGGATAAGTTCTTGGAGAATAGGTCCATTAACAGCTATTAGCCAAGTAGATTATGAGATAGGAACTTCTTCCTGTCGGGAGCAGGGAGTGATCAACGGGGAATGAATTGCCCATTGTAACCGCTGATATTTCTCCCATGCAATTTAAATTGGCCACAGTCGGAGACAGGATGTTGAACTTGATGGACCATTGGTCTTACTCAGTATGGCACTACTTATGTTCTTAGTCTTACTGCTATTGCAGTTAGTGACCAGCTCCTATTGAAATAATAGAAATGAGATTGGTGCCACAATATTGGTTTTGATGCACAGATTATATCTTTTTAATGAATTTGATTTTAACTCTGCACAATGCACTTAAAATTCGACTATTGATTACCAACAAAGATTCTTTTACATGTTTTTAGAAGATCATTTTGTTACAATAATAGTTTGTCTAAAAACTATATAAAAGCAGTGCTTTGTAGTATAGTGTAGAGATTATTATTTTATTGAAAGCACAGAATTTGGATCTTACATGTCTGATGCGCAATTTATAGATTATCATTGGGGGGCGATCCCATGTCCTGCGCACATCCTGCACGTCCGTGCAAATTGCACGTATCTCCATAGGGATTGCATTGTGCCGTGCAGATCCCATGTGGGACTTGCGCAGATCTCACACGGATCCTACTAGCAGCCATTGTTTGGATGGGGATGGAGGGAATATGTATGCATATACACACACACATTTCAATATATATGTTTATACATGTACACATACATATGTGGTTGTTTTTTTACCAAAGAAAACACTGCTAATAACTACATTTTTATTACATTTATCTTGTAGTTTTTCAATTTGTTCAGAAATCTACCAGAAGCAAATGAGAAGTTAATGAGAAATAAACTGATTTTTTGTTTAAGGAGAAAACAAGAAATGTTTAAGAATGTGCAGGACTGGGAGCTGATTAGGCTTCAGAACATGGCTCTAAATTAGAGAAGTGCTGATCTTTTTCCACATGGGCAAACCATGGGTGATTTCAGAAGTGACGTGGTGAATGTCCACCAAAGTCAACCTCAGTCAAACGCGGGGGGGGGGGGAGTGAAAGCGCCGTGCATGTGTGTTTGCTCGCATCCAGATGTTTACCACAGTCAAACGCGGCCCGGGGTGAAGCTAACCACACTTCGTGAGGTCGGGGCAGGAGGAGGTCCAGAAGTGTGGTGAATGGTCACCACGGCAGGGGTGAATGAAAAGTAACTTCTGAACGGAAACCCACAGCGGCGGTGGAAGGAATTGACCCCAGCCGCGGTGCATTCTGGGGCTCGAACCGCGGTCCACGTCTCCACTGCATGTCTGTTGTGTTCCCCCAGCCCATGTTCTCTCTGATTGCCCCCGGGTGGTGGTCACGATCTGGTCACTTCTGTTGGGGCCACACGTGTCACCACAGCCCGCGGTGAATCCGTTCACTGTGGGATTCACTGTGGTGAATTAGAACGCGTCACTTCTGAAATCACCCCATGGCAGAAAGAAGTCTATTTCACAGTAAGTTGGGGAAAGAAGCAAGATCAGAACCCAGGAATCCAGGGTCCAGCATTCTCAGGTTTAACTACTAGATATGTGTCTACATTTTTTGCCATCCTCTCTTTGCAATATTTTTAAATTGTTTCTTTTTTTTAGTTACCTACCTAGTCAGTGACTAATCAGAATAGTTACAATGTTCTTATAAAAGATTTTCCCCAGTATTCTTTATTAAAGATTTGCTTTTGACTTATCTGTTGTGGTTCTCCCTCCCCCCCCCCCCACCCCCCGGCTTGGCTTTTTTGTTTTTAGGGCATGATCCTGAAAATACAAACCTGTATTTCAGTCCATTCTCAGATGTACAGAGCATTTGTGTGTGTGCAGAATTATGCCTTTTGGTGAAGTGTAACTGCTTAAGGCCACCTTTTAGGCCTGGTTTTGCACTCCTGAATAATTAAAATAATGAAAAGACATCACAGAGTTGTCGATTGCACCCTAACCAGTCTTTGTCAGATGCTCTACAGATTGTGGGTTTGTGATGTCATCTCTGGTGTCATGTCATCTATAGGTGGAGTCATGATCCCAAGTGACACTTGATTACGTAGCATGTCTTCATGGCAATCTGGGAATCACAGGATTATATTTAAATCTCAAAATGGATTCACATGGAAAAGAGTTTGGGAACCACTGATCTATGCCCTCTTGTGTGTCCTTGTCTGGAGAAGTGGAATTATTCCCATTTGGGATAAACAAATGCTATTCCAGATTGGTTACTTGTTCTATAGAGACTACAACATGCAGAATACTTTTAAGTGTAGTAATGCATAGGGGTGGGAAAACCGGATCTTCCGGTATCCGATAATGCCGGTACTGGGCGTTACTGGGCGTTACCGGCATTATCGGATTCAACCCGGTATCCGGTCCGGTTACCGGATTCCGGATTTTTTTTTACATTGCGGCCATTTAAATGAATGGCTGCAATGTAAAAAAAACCCACCAAAAACCTCCCCGAGTCCAGCCTGCGCAGGTGGAAGGGGGGACACCCCCCACCCACCCTGCCCAGC
>QEPC01002135.1:1480699-1513682 GCA_003113815.1 Sphenodon punctatus | reverse complement strand
CAGCGCATTGCAGTAGTCTAGCCTCGAGGTTATGAAGGTGTGGTGTATGTAATGTGTTCTAAAAAGACTACTGTCTATTTAAGAGTTGCTTGCTGTAAAGTTCAGTTGAAGTTGGAATCAGAAGCAGAAAGGCAGTTAGTAGAGATGTTTAGATATATATGGAGTTCTCTAAAACCTTTGTGGGACTTTGTGTAACTTAATTACTATCAATAAAGCACTTGAAGTTACTTGCTATTGTGAAGCCTAAATATAACAGAAAAACTTTGGCGACAAGGATGGGATTTCTATTTTTTTTTTAAATGGCTGCCTATGAAAGTACTGAAGCTTTTCAGTTTAATGAGAAAGAGGAAGATTTTGAGTGTTACGTTCAAAGGCTAGAACAGTATTTCCATGCAAATGGCATTGTGGAAGAAAAAAGGAAAAGAGCAGTATTCCTTACTTTGGTGAGAAAGGTCACATTTGCTTTATTGAAGGACTTGGCGTTTCCACAAGAGCCAGGACAACTGGAATATGCAGATATGGTAAAAATACTGAAGTCATTATATACCTACTACTAATTTCTTAGTAGAGCGATATGAATGTCATTTAAGAGAGCAGAGGGAAGGGGAAATGTTCAGAGTTTCTGGCTAGTTTTAAAAAAGCTGACAGCAACATGTCGTTTTGGAATTTATTTGAAAGATATTTTGAGAGATCGATTTGTTTTTGGAATTAGAAATGCTGAACTGAGAGAGAGACTGCTGGATATGGTACAAAAAAGAGAGCTGCTTTTAGAGTAAACAGTGGAGCTAGCCTTCATATTCGAAGCTACTAAAAAAAATTCCTTACAGTTTCAAGAGAAAGCTGTGCCAGCGTACGTGGTGAAAGATGAGACTGCAAAAAAGATGACAATGCAGACAACGGCATCAAAACAGTCTGGCTATAAACCGATATACCACAGAAGGTACAGATGACAGTGGTCAAATCCTAATCTGATAAAAAAGGTCACAGCCTTCTAACCAAATGAAGTCTGGTATTACTGGTACAGCAGTGGATCCAAGAGTATCCCAAGGCTGCAAACCTGATTGACCAAAGGAGGCTGTATCCCATCAATAACTGGGGTTCCTATATCCCTCAGGTCACAAGACCGGCCAACCATCACCACCTCAGTCTTATCTGGATTCAGCTTCAGTCGGTTTGCCCACATCCAGTCCCCAATGGCAGCCAGGCACTGGGTAAGCACTGAGAACGCAGGACCTGAGTCTGATGAAAAAGAGAGAGCTGGGTGTTTCAGCATACTGATGGAACTTCACTCTGAATTTCTGGTCTTACCCAGTGGCCTCAGCTACATATTGAACAAGAGTGGGGACAAGATGGAACCCCACAAAGAAGCTACCAACGGGATTACAAGCTACCACCTATCACCACCCTCTCCCAACCATGAATGAGTGGAGCCACTCGAGCAGTCGTGTCCAGCCTTGTCAGGAATGCTGCAGCTTTGGATTTCCTATAGGCGTGTTGGACTAGATGACCTCTGATGTACCTGCCAATGCTATGATTCTATGAACCCCTGCCATGTCGTGCAGTCATGTTAATAATACCCCATGATGTATCAAAGGCCACCAAAAGTTCTAACAAAATTAACAAGGTACAATTACCATTGTTGATTTCCAAGCTTAGATTGTCAACCAAGGCCACAAGTGCAGTCTGAGTGCCATGTCCAGGATGAAAACCTGAGTGGAATGGATCCAGGAATCTAATAGCATCAAGATGTGCCTGAAGCTATGAGGCAACCACCTGTAGTAACCTTCCCTAAAAACGGAAGATTAAAGACAGTGCAATAGCTGACAGGGGAGTATACATCAAGAAATGGTTTCTTGAGCAGTGGTCAGACAACCACAGTATTGAGGCTGTCAGGCACCCTGCCACCTTCCCTGAAAGGGGAGGCATTGAGAACCCCAGTCAGGAATAGCCCTAAATGTTTCCCAGCTAGCTTTCACCAGCCAGGACGGGCATGGATCTAGTTCACAGCTGGCCATCGTGCAACTCTAAGCACAGGTTCTGCATCAGTGGGTGAGACTAACTGAAGCTGATCCAAGCAAACCAGGCAAGACGAGTGTCCCCAACACCAAACTCTGCACCCAGACTAGCAGTTCCCAAGTTGTGCAAATATGAACAACTTCATCTGTAAAGTAGGTAGCAAACTCCTCACAGAGGGCTGCTAATGACTCTAGTTCTAGATAGAGACAGCTAGGATTTAATAATCTCTTCCACCCAGAGGAGCTCTGCTGGATGGCACGTTGCAAATACTAAGACAGCAGAAAATATAGATTTCTTCACCACTGCCACAGGCACAGCATAGTCCTTAAAAACAATGTATGCCATTATCTATGTAGATTGGCTTTGATGCGAGTCAAATGCCACCTGCACGTTAGAGGGTACTAAAGTAGCTGTCTCCCTTGAGCACCCACAGGTCCTCCATATACCAGGGAGATTTATGCTGCCACAATGGAAGAAGCGGACGCCTGAGTGCCACTCGGTTGATAGCCCAGGTCAGCATTAGCATACCACAAATCAACCAGGCCATCGACAGAGAGGCTGTCAAGGTCAGCGGGTAAATCCCCCAGAGAGTTCTGGAATCCTATTGGATCCGTTAGTATCTGGGTAAACCATCCTAGCTTTTCCGCCATCCCAAGAAGGCAGGTATCTGGTCCCTCAGAAGTTTTTTTATTTATTTATATTTATTATTTATTTGTTTATATTTATTAGCCACCCCCTCATGCCCATGGCTTCTCGGGGCGGTGTACAACATAAAAAAATAAAACAACAATTAAACAAAAATATTTTAAAACCCATCTAAAAAAAACAAACCACTACCTCTCACACACACACACACATTTTAATTATCCCAACCCACACTCCCCACTTCCGAAGGCCTGGGAGAACAGCCAGGTCTTGCAGGCCCAGAGGAAGGCCAACATACTTGATGCCAGATGGGCTTCCTCCGGGACGGAGTTCCACAATCGCAGTACGGCCACCGAGAATGCCCTCTCCATTGTGGCCCCCCGTGTAAAACGGGGGACCTCCAAGAAGGCGCCCCCGGCGGACCGAAGGGGACATTCTGGGGCATGGAGGGTGAGGCAGTCCCTGAGGTATGAAGGGCGAAGACCGTGTAGGGCCTTATAGGTCAAAACCAACACCTTGAATTTGGCTCGGTACACTATAGGCAGCCAGTGCAGCGTGCGGAGCACAGGGATGATGCACTAGCTGCAGCCTCCGAACCAGCATCAAGGGAAGCCCCACATAGAGTGCGTTGCAGTAGTAATGATCTGTCCATAACAACCATGTCATAACGACACTCTCCAACAGGGAAACCCCCATTTCCAGGCCAGTGTAGAACATGAGATCTAATGTGGGTCCAGCCTCATGTGTCAGACCAGATATTATCTGAGAGAGTCCCATGGTTGTCATAGCAGCTGTGAAATTGTGCTCTGCCCTTGAAAGGTCAGCTTTGGTATGTATGTTGAAATCACCCAAGGCAATAAGTGTGGGTGATCTCAACACCACTTCTGAGACCAGCTCGGCTAGAGCAGTCAGGGAGTCTGCTGTGGAATGGGGTGGTCGGTACGCCATCAGAATCTCCATTCTATTGCAGACCTCAAACACGAGGTGGACACTCTCTACGCTGGGCAAGTCGGACACTGGATATCTTTGATAGACTAGATTGCCTTTACATATCACTGCTACTCCTCCCCTCCCCACCCCCCAGTATAAAAGAAAAATGACAGTTTATAGTGTTGAAACACATGTAACCATATGATTGACCTAACAAAAAGATGCAGGATGTCTCAATGTTGCTTCTGGTTATAGTTGTACAGAGCACAAATTACAAAGATCAAGAAAAACAGATATTTTTATGGTTCCCAGTAGTGACATGTCAGAGCTTTGTAAATATTGATGTTTGCACTCTTATGAGATTGAGAAGTACTGTTATCCCCATTAGAAAGACTGACTGAGTGCTCAGGCACAGAAGTATTCATTGACCTACCAAGTATGTGACAGAACTGAGCTAAGACAAAGTTCCAGTCTAGCGCATGAACTTCAAAACCATCTTCCCTTCTATTTTGTTGAGGAACATGGGTAATGATTGGTGACGCAGTAGCACAAAGATGCACATCCTGTGACAGTCAATGCAATATCCACTTCATGGAAATTAGGATAATAAATAATCTAGTTTGTGAACTGGTTATGCAAGACTGTAAAACGAATAGGGAAGTGGACTAAATTACCGAATTTCTCGGGGATGTGTAGTCAGCCAGTGAAAACTTCAAAACTGTCATAAAAGTGTACCACTTGATGATGATAGATTATTTTAATTCATATTTTATTCACATATCAAGCAAAGTTATTATAAAGTGATGTGAAATTTAGCAAAACAAAGCTATTGGATAATTAATTCCTATTGTATCGTTTTTATGAAGCAAAACTTTATTAGAAGAGGAATAATGCATTCTTTATTTTACTTCAAAAGAAATTATTGAGAAGTCTGTTATTTTGTCCAAATATTTTCTAGCATACTTATGTATACAAAACACATAAGAAATGAGAATGAAGAAATTGAAACATTGACATTGGCAGTCTGAGAACATGGAAATCTCCATTTCACATCAGTCAGTGGTATTCTGCTCCAGAACAATGGTCATCTGGTTCAGAGGGATAGTCCAAGGTACCCCCAAATACTTAAATGTGATGTCTCTTTACTTTTACGATAACCAGGAAAAATGGGGCTCTGAACTTGACCGAGGTCCATGGGCACTACTTCAAGCCAGAAAGCAATAATTTTAACTAATAGATAGTTACAGAATATTCGGCTTGTTCAAAAATTTTCTGACCTAGGCAGCTAGTGATTTAACTTTTTATTTATTTAAATTATTCCTCTATATATGGGGGGGTTGTACGAAATTGCTCAAAATTGTTTCTTTTATTGTGTTCTTTATCAGTTCTTTTATTGTTTGTTTTTCGTTTTGTATTTTATAATAGCCATCAGCTAAATAAATAAATAAATTAATTGATTCATTTAACTTTTTAGTACATAAGTCATTATTATTATAAGCATTTAGATAGCACCAGCAATGTACCTGGGATTTTACAGAGAATAAGATAGGCACGGTCCCTGCCTGAGAGCTTACAGTCTAAAGACAGGGGGAGGGGAGAACTCAGGTACATATTCTCTGCTTGGTTACAGTACATTGGGAGTTTGCAAATAATGGTAAGAACTTGGCTTCACTAATGTGTTGTGGCAGTGAGTTCCAAAGGTTAATCACGAGTTGCACAAACTGTTGTATGAGATTGGTAGCAGTAATTTTAACATACATTTTCTCAGGTACATCAGTATGTGTTCATTTCAAAGTAAAATATTAAAGGGAAGATGTAAATGAATTTAAATAGCAGAATGTCACTGAAAGATGCATGAAATGCCTATAAAACACACTGGGACCTTTATCTTCTATTTATCTGTCTTCCTGTGTGTGGTATTCCGTGCAAGAAAGTGCCTTTAAATTAGTGTATTAATAATTAAGGGGTTCATGCTGACAGTGGAGTGATAAACAAATTTACCAATACATTGTAATTGACCATTACCACTTTCTATTAGCAGTTTGTGATTGCAAAGTTTTGAGTGTTGTTTACTTAATTACTAGAACACATATTGACTCTTGATGATCATATTGAAACATGTGAATGAAATCCTTTAAATGGGCTGCAGGACCCTTACTTTTTGAGTCTTGATTAAATTTTCAGGTTTGACAGCATCGCCTGCAAGATTAGAGTGTATGATATGTGAACGATCTTTTATTTATTTTATTACAATATTTTTACCCTGCCTCTCCAATATATAGTAGCTCGAGGTGGCTTACAAGTATAAAATATTTTGAAAACATACAAAACTATAAAAACCAATAAATCACTAGATCATCAAAATATCAAAAAGGGGGGGGGGGCACAGAATCAAAACAAAACCCCCTCCTCCACAGCACTCCGAGACTGTGGACCTGATTGATCAGAGGGGGCTGGACTCCATCAATGTTAGGGTTGAAAGTAACAAGAGGGTAGCAGGAAGGAATTTGGTGGTCAGCAAAAGTACAGAAAAGTAGGGAGTCGAGAGGGTTAGATGCAGCAGGAGGAGCTATTAGTGCTCAGAAGTGGCAGATTGTTTGGCCAAATACTGCAGAGAGAGTGTGGGGTTTGAATCCACTCAGAAAATCCTCTCCCTCTCTGATGTACAAATGCCCTGCTTCCTGACCCAGGAGCCCCTCCAAAACACTGAAATTATCAGAATCAACTTTTGAGTAAACAGACTCGGGGCCTGGATGTCAATTTGATCCATCAGTGCAAGTAATTTGAAAACTTAAGTCTGAGACGTTTTGAAAGGGTTTATTCTTCTAGAGTTTGCATATTCCCTGTCTATTCCACTTGCACTGATGGATCAAATTAATAGCACAGGGATGCCAAATTTACACTTAGCGGCCAGCTAAGAGAAGACCTCTGCTCACGGATCACACTCTGGACAATCAAGGAGGCAATTAGGCCTCAATGTCCTGTTAAGAAGGAAAATCTCTCCTATGTCCTCATCTGTCTCTTGCCTCCTTCCTAAAGTCTCAGTGAGATACTCTTCCCTGTTCCAAAACCTTTTGTCCTGTGAATTAAATCATTGAGTTTGCCCTTTAAAGAACTTTTGTGATTATTATTTTTTTTGTCTTATCCCTTTCCCTACGTCTTCTTCCTCTACCTGAACTCAGAGCTTAGACCTAAAGAACTGAGGTGTACTGGAAGCTTTTCATGGGGGGCATGAATGGCAGGAGAAGGCAGCAGCGGCAGAAGAGACAGATGCTGCCCCCTGATGCCCAAGCTACAACTCTCCTTCTCCACATAGTTATTTCCAGTAGTCCCGAGAATGGCGTGTCTCTTGTTGTGGACACAGAGCCACAAAGAACAAAGATTCCGAGATAGGAACCAGGAAGGAGACAGATGATCTACCCAGCTTCTTGTGACTGCAGATCTGCCTTTTGTATGGCATGCAGCCAACCAGGAAGCTGGGTGGCATGGAGTAAGGCTTGTGGGGTGTGGCCTGCAAATGCTGGGGAAGGCTGTTAACTCTAGTCCTGGACCTTGGCCAGAGTATCTTGGTGGCATTGAGGCACCAGCCACCAGACTCGGGGCCTGGAGGTCAAGGTTCAGCCCCTGGTCCTTACACTTGTCGGAGTGTGTCAGCCAACCTCCAGAACACCAGATGTTCTCTACCAACACCCCCAGTGCCCCATTTCCAATATCACTTCTCTCCCATCCCCATTACCCCGGACATTACTACAGGATTGTATGGGTGGTTTGGCAAGCTGAATTCTGCTGGAATAAATTATGAACGTTGGCTTCATTTGTATGGTTCATTCTGCTTGTGGAGCTTGGTGGGTTTTTTTAATATAAAATGGCCCTGGCCACTAGTTATGTATCTAAACAAAAATATGTAGTGTAATCAGAACTGTAGATTTGAACTTAATTCCTCACAACTAGCCTAGATTCATGACTTTACAAACCATTTAACCCAATATAGACATCTTTGGTTTTGATGTTAACGAGAAAGAGTGAGTTCTTAAATCTTTTGCTGCCAACTTCCAGGCATGGGGTTGTGACCTAGTACACTGTAATTCATGTTTACTCAAAGGTTGATTCTGATGAGCAGGATTTTAGAGCACTGAAACCAAGTATTCCACTGTTTGACTCATCTGCCACTCACAAGTATGAATTGTTTAATGCTGCTTAGGCAAAAGGTAATCATGTTGAGGCAGGGTGAGACGAGCCATTTTTATAAAGCACCGAGACAGACGTGAATTTTAGCTGAGTCAAGTTGGGCTTTCAAAGTAATGTTGGACAGGGACAGTGACATGACGTTTGAGAGCAGCTACATTTGAGTTTGGCCACATTTAATCTCTTCTTGTAAAAGACAGTGGGGGACCGATTGCAAATTTGTGCTGTGTCAGCAACTTTGTGTGCAAAAAGGGAAGTGTCTCATTGCTTGAATTTTAGTATTCCTTTGCAGAAAAGTTCCTCTTTAAAATTGACTTGGCAAATGGGATGTGAATATAACTGCAAGTGCATTATAATTAGCTCTACCAGGAGAGTGCATAAATATGTATAAATTTAAGTCAGCTTTTAAAAATATCTTCTCTAAACTCTGAAGATATATGTTGTGTTGTTAAATTCTGGCAGCAATTAAGTTTATCTCCGGCTTCTTACTAAATGTATTTTGGTAAAGGTTTAAAATGATTATCTGGTTCAGTGGTTTGAAAACTCTTGGGTATGTTTGGAGAGTCTGTTATTTTGTTAGGTGCTTTGGAAAGTTCAGAAGTACTAAGCAGTATTCACTAGGAAACCTTGGAATCTCTAGTTCAAAAGTTGCTCTCTTAACAACTTGATTGTCAAAGCACCCTGCTGGCGTAAGCCTCATTTACATCAATGAGGCTTGTGTCAACAGAGCACTTTGAGGAGGAGACTGTTTGCTTCTAACCTATTTGGGATTAAACAGCAGGTGGCAGTCCTTTCAGATGTCACAGAGCTATCTAAAGAAAAGAGTGCCAAAAAGCAGGCCATTTCTAAACTGCAGAGAAAATAAGATAGCTGGAAGTAGCTTACACAGATGTTAGAATATTATATTAGCAAAAAACTAGGGCACTAGCAGATTCAGGCAGATTCCTTGGAGTGTAATGGAAAAATCACACCAAATATGTAACCTGCCCTATGCAGTGGAAGTTGGTGACTGAATGCAGGGACTATTCATAAAGCATGTAAGGAAAGAAAGGGGCAGGAGGGAAGAGAGCAAAGTTGTGACCATCTGTGATAAGGGGGTAGGGAGTATTAGTTATAATGCAACACCACAAGCATTTCTTGTTACTAATTTTCACGTACGTTTTTATGTTTGAAAACTAAAAGATATTCCTTATACATAAATAGATGGATTCTTACATAACTGATATTAAAAATGTGTACGGGAGGAGGGGGGCTTGATGTGGGTGACACACTTTTGGGGGGGGGCTGCAGTAGTGACAAATTGACTAGGTATTTGGAAGTTTAAAAGTAGCAAAATGTGACATAGTATGGACAGCCCCTATGTTCCTGTGATAAAATGCTAATGAGTGTGTTTAAGTTGCTGAAAAGGCAACTTACACGTTTGCACAGATTATTATTATTATTATTACACTTGATTTGTATGTCCAACTTCTCCAAGTAGGACTCAGGGTGACATACAACAAATGCAAAAATACAAGTACAAAATTGAATATCAAACATACAGACCTCCCGAGACCCCTTCCTTTCTCCCACTCCACATTGCCTACATTATTAATATAAACTCAGTTAAATAACCCTGACTCAACAATCATTCCTACTCTTCCAATCCCATATTTCCCCTATCTAATATTCCACAGCCTCCATGTAGAGAAGTGCGCTCCCATTGGCAGCTAGGAACTAGCTGCCTCCTTCTGTCTCGGACTGCCTGTTATATAGTCCCAGAGTGGGTGTGGTCAAGCTCCACTCCTTGCAGCCTTAAAGGGCCCACAGGGCTACTATCTTTGGTATTTCTAAAATGTTAGGTTTGTAGTAGAGCTGAAACTCGGTCCTCGGAAGCGTTGGAATCCACCAGGGATTCCTGTCCTCGGTTCTGAATTTCCAAAGTCTGAAGTTCCAAGTACCATGGCGGGTCCCCAGAAACCTTTGTAAGCCCTCATCAGGTGCTGGCACCATTGCACGTGTGGAATGATCCAGAAGGATTGACACCCTAGCCTCTAGGAAATAAAACTTGGTGCCATATTTGGGGGGGGCTATGAGAGGCGACAGTTGAGTGATGGATAAGCCAGATGTCAAGTTTTGATTGGCTGGCATGCCAGATGGCAAGTTTTGATTGGCTGGCAGGGCCAAATAAAAGTGGGTCCACAGCCATTTTTCATTCTCTTTGGTGAATTTGGCTGTGTGCACTACACTGCTGATTGGTAAGTAATTGGCTTGGGGTGGGAGGGGGGCCTGGCCTGGCATGACCTGTACATAGGGGCAATGCTTGGGGATGAGAGGTAGTTGTTTTCAGTGCTATACCATGATTTTTGTTTTGATTTAAAAAAACCCAAACACAAATGGGTGTCACACTGCTGCTGCCTGCTGCTTGGCATGCACCATGGAGGCCAGAGGGATCTCTGCTTTGTTCCACTTCCCTTGGTCTTGGCTGTCAAAGTTACCAGTGCCATGTCTTTTTTAAAAATAAGCAGGTGTCACTGCTGCTTGCACTGCTTGACACCATGGTGGCCAGAGGGATCTGCCTAGCTCCACTTCCCCTGGCCTGGGCTGTCCATATACTAGAGGCAATGCTGGAGGTTGCCATCAGTGCCAAATATACTTAAAGTTTGGGCGCTGCTGCTGCTTGCCCTGCCTATTGGCAAGTTGGCAGCACCTTAGAGGCCTTGGTTCGCATAATGATTTTAAAGTGGATGCACTGCTGATGGTGGGCCATGCTGTGGGTACACTACTGCTGGGTTTTTTTGTTTGTTTTTTGGTGGCATTTCTGCCTGCAGTTACACTTTTGTGGTTTCTTTGACTTCTTGAGCAATTGTCCTACTCTTGCTAGCCTGCTTTTCTGGGCACTACTTGGTTGGCAATGCATAATGATTTTAAAGTGGGTGCACTGCTGATGGTGGGACATTCTATGAGTACACTACTGCTTTTGGGTGCGGGATTTCTGCCCGCAGTTGCACTTTTGTGGTGGGTTTGCCCCTTATATACTGTATGAGGGGGAGGGAGGAATGGGTGGGTGCACTATTGTGCACCCTGATTAGTTAGGCTGTTAAACTGCTGCATCCTCCATGCGTGGTACCACGTGCGGACTCAACGCCAAGTAATTCTGGTTTCTGCCATTTTAACGTTCTGAAATTTTCCCGAGGTCTAAAGCTCTGAGTTCCGAATTCTGGGTACTCGGACAAAGCTCTTAAGTCTGGTCGCATACCTGAACTGGGTACTTGGAACTTCAGAACTTCATCTGAATACCCGGAAGGCCTATTTGGTGCAGCTCTAATTTGTAGGAAATAGTGGTAGATTGTATTCATATCTAGACAGCTGGTCTGTAAAAGTTAAGAAACAAGCAAACACCATCGTAGTTCCTCCCTATCTACTCCAGCTGCCCAGTCCTCACCCTGTTCTTTCTTGCTCGTCCCCCACAAGCTCTGGCTCCCATGGTTGGGAACTAATGTACAGGAAATTTTAAATGGAGTCAGAAGAAAACCAACTACTCCTGTCCCATGCTCTCCTGCTGTCTGCTGTGCTATCACCTCCCCACAACAGTGCTGTAGGTACCCATTTCTTCTGCGTCAGTGCATCTGTTTGTACAGGGAGTGTTATATTTGGGTATTTTCAGACAAGACACTCCCCACCCACTATACATGTTGCAGGGCTGCAGTATTGCACTATGGGTGCCCCGTAACATGTATAGTCCATGGGGAATGGGTTGGGTCTGCCTGGACTAACATCTGGCTATTGTTCATGAACAATGAAGTTGAAAGAAAATAGGTACAGAAACAAAATAAATTCTCTATCACTGGAAGCTATCTACAAAATACATTTATCATAACTAGTCTGCCTTATCTGGTGGAGATGTATGTCTTTAGGTATTCTGTTTTAAGCTTCAAATAAGCAACATTGCAACCCTGCTATGTTCTTTATTTGATGCAAGTCAGCAGAATGTTTAAATACAGTGTTTTTTAGAATAATGTTTAGCCTTAAACTACTAATACAGATACTATTATTAATATAGAGTGACTAACTAAAATATGAAGAATATTTTATAATGTCAAACTCAGCTGCATTAAAAATGGATCTGTTTATTAAACGAAGAAATGAAAAGCCTAGCTAAAACAGTGTAAGGTGTGACATTAATCAGCAATCTTTTGCTGAGCTCACAGTAACTGAAAGGTCAAAACCAGTGCTGCTGCTTTAAAAGTCTGGATATTCTTCAGTCTTCATAAATTAAAACCTCTGAAAATGATGTATAGAATTATTTTGCAAAAATTCTCGGACACCTTCTAACTTGTCCCCTCACCTTGATAGTCCAGGACCCACTTTTATCCTATCAGCCAAATGAAACGAAATGTTTAATTCTCCTCTGTACAAAAAGCTATGTTGCTTACTATGTATTTAGCTATATATTTAAATGAACAAAAGCTATAAAACGCTTTGTAATTTCCATGGCGGTTAAGTCCTGCCTTGACAATTGGGAGGCTATCGCCTCTCAATAATGCAACTCTTATTTAAGGCTCTAAATGTGTCATTCCCTCCTTGACAATATTTGAAATGCATGAGATTGAAGTCAGCCATTATAGGGAGCCATGTTAGGGATACTTAATATAGTCATGGGGGCGTGATTGAATGGTGTGGCCCGGGGACTGAGGTGTTTGGTGCCTGTCCCCAGGGCCGCCCCCCCCCCTTAGGTGGGGGGATGGATCAAGGTCTAAGGCCCCTTGGGCCGATGCTGCTGTTGAATGTGAGGTCTGTTGTCAATAAAACGTTATCCGGGATATGATCCTGGATCAGACTGCAGACCTTGCATGTTTCACGGAGACCTGGCTGGATGGGGAGGCAAGTCCGATTTTGGCAGACCTTGTTCTGGCAGGGTACTTTGTGCAACACCAACCCCGGGTTGGGGGATGGAGGGGCGGTGTAGCTATGGTTTTTAAGGAATCTTGGACTGCTAGGAGGTATCCGATGCAGTTAATCCCAGGATTCGAGGCCCTTCACCTTATGTTTGAGTTGGCCAGGGACAGAATTGGGGTGCTGCTGGTGTACCATGCTCCTTCCTGCCTGGCAGCATCCCTCGCCAGCGGGAGCTGGTGTCGGGGGTGGTGCATGAGCTCCCTGAGGACTGTGGTCCTGGGGGGATCTCAACATTCACACTGACACTGGTCTTGTCAGGGCGGAGTGTGAGTTCATGGCTCCCATGGCAACCATGGGCCTGTCCTAGATGGTTAGTGGCCCCACACATGAGGGGGGGCATATGCTTAACCTGGTGTTCTGCTCCAGCCTTGAGGCGGGTGATCCGGTAGTGGGGAAAGTAAGCTCTATGCCCTTGCCATGGACGGATCAGTACCTCCTGCATACCAGGTTCCTAGCACATGACAACCCCTGGAAAGAAGTGGGACCTATTAGATTGGTCCACCCCCAAAGGCTGATGGAACCACAGCGGTTCCAGGAAGCCCTGGGGGAGGTGCCCTTAGACATTGAAGACGCTCAGTTGATCTTGTTCAAGCTTGGAACATCTTGCTGGGTGGGGTCATTGAGCGGGTGGCTCCCAGGCGTCCACTTCCGCCGCTTCGTCACCATAAAGCTCCTTGGTTTACTCAGGAGCTGCGGCGTTTGAAGCGGAAAGGGCAGCGGTTAGAGCACTGCTGGTGCTGCTTTCATGCTGAATTCGATCAGCTGCAGCATCGGACCCATTTGCAGTCCTATTCTGTGGCCATAAGGATGGTAAAGAAGGAATTCTTTGTCGCCCTCATAGCCGCTGCGAAGTTGCATCCAGAAGAGCTCTTCTGGGTGGTGAGGGGGCTGGTCAGTCCGACCGACCTCCACCTGGAGAGGGAGGTTTCCCAAGCCCGCTGAAAGGAGTTTGGAGGAGTTGTGAGGAAGAATTGTTGTTTGGAGGAGCTGTGAGGAGTCTGGAGTTCCACTCGAATCCAGCATGATTTCAGGGCTGGGAATGATGCAGAAGAAGGAGAGCCAAGGGTTATGGATGCCCCGTCTAGTCCATTTTTGTGGGATCAGTTTCAGGAAATAATGCTGGCTGGTGCTGAGGGGGTTCTGGGGTCTGTAAAGGCTACCTTTTGTGAACTAGATTCATGCCCATCCTGGTTGGTGAAAGCCTCCAGGAAGACTTTTGGACCAGTGCTGGTAGGAGTGATCAATGCCTCCCTTCAGGAGGGCAGGATGTCAGACTGCCTCAAGGAGGTGGTGGTGCGGCCCCTGCTCAAAAAACTGTCATTGGACATTGGTTCCCTTGCTAGCTACCGACCTGTCTCCAACCTTCCCTTTTTAGGGAAGGTTATTGAATGGGTGGTGGCCCAGCAGCTCCAGGGCCATCTGGAAAGCATTGATTTTTTGCGACCCTTTTCAATCAGGTTGTCATCCAGGATATGGCACTGAAACTGCGTTGGTGGCCTTGGTAGACGATCTCTGCCAAGAGATGGATTTAGGACATTCAACACTTATAGATCTTTTGGCAGTGTTTAATATGGTGCACCATGGGTTGCTTCTGAGGCGGTTGCAGACCCTGGGTGCAGGAGAGGGACAGGACTGTCTTAAGATGCCTCTGCTTGTTCCTCTCAGTGAGAAGCCAGCGAGTGGTGCTGGGGGAAGAAACATCTGGCCCCTGGGATCTCGCTTGTGGTGTACCGCAAGGTTCAATTCTGTCTCCACTTTTATTTAACATCTATATGCAACCCCTGGGTGAGGTCGTGAGACGGTTTGGTGTGTGTTGCCACCAGTATGCTGATACCCAACTTTACTTGTCTTTTTCAAAGAACCCGGGTCCTACAGTCTTGGTGCTTTCTCGGTGCTTTCTGTCAGTGAGTGACTGGATGAGGCTGAGCAGACTGAAGATGAATCCTGATAAGACGGAGGTGGTGATGGTGGGTAGGGCAGCGGAGGTGATCCCCTTGTGGAGGAGATCCGCCCTCCGCTGGCCCCACAGGTGTGGAGTTTGGGGGTTCTGTTGGATCCCTGGCCTCCACCTGGATTGTCAAGTGGCGGCGGTGGCAAAGGGAGCCGTTCAACAATTACATCTTGTGCGCAGGATCCAGCCATACGTTTCAAGCTCTGACCTGGCTACCCTCATCCATGCATTCATCACTTCAAGGCTGGATTACTGCAGTGCGCTCTACGTGGGGCTGCCCTTGGTGATGACTTGGAAGTTGCAGCTGGTGCAGAATGCGGCGACCCATCTCCTGACAGGAATAGGCCATAGGGAGCACATTACACCAGTGCTTCAGGCTCTGCACTGGCTGCCTATAGCATTCCGGGCCTGATTCATGGTGCTGGTTTTGACCTTGAAAGCCCTACACGGTCTGGGCCCCTCCTATCTGAGAGACCGCCTCACTCCCCGGGCAGTGGGGCAACCTCTGCAGTCTGCCAGGGACACCTTCCTGGAGGTCCCCCGGGTGAACCAGGGGGCCATGATGGAGAGGGCATTCTTGTTGGCTGCACCACGACTGTGGAACTCCCTCCCAGAGGAAGCTGTTGGCCTTTAATGTGGGGGGGGGGGGGGGAGAATAAGGGTGGGTTTTTTACCAGTGGTTTTTACCTCTTTGTTGTTTTTTTTTATTGTTTTAGTAATCCCTCGATGTATTGTTTTTATATATTGTTTTAAATATTTTGTAAGCCGTCCCATTAGGTCTGGAGGGAGCGGAATATAAATCTTTGAATAAATAAATAAATAAATTTAGTTATGATGTTTTTCTTGTGTTAACTGATGTGATAGGAAAGTTAAAGTTACTTACTTGTAGCTATGTTCCTTGAGAGGGGTCACTACCTCTTCACACACATGGTAGCTGAATGCTGTGTGCAGTTAGACCTCAAAGCCCTCTTAAGAGTAGTGTTCGTTAGGATGCTCCTACACCTCTCATCTTGTAGCAATTCTCCACATATTTAAAACAAGGCTACATAAAAGAGCACTTCAGTTCCTTCCAGCTTCAATGTAAAATCCCATTGCCTCTTAACCAGGACTCTCAGAAAAAAGGCAAAGGTGTGTGTGTCGTGTAAACTGCTGCTTCCTCAGGAGAGTGGGAACTGAGATAGCTAGCTGTGAACAGTACTACTCAGACTATTCACTCATGAAAAGAAATTTTAAAAAACCCAAATTCCCAATGCTAAAGGATGGTGGTTCCTGATACGGCTTCTGTGTATCCCTGTCATAGGGACCAATGTTCACTGTGTTTCCACCATTGCTACCAATGGGGAAAATGCAGTGAACATGGGTGGTCCCCGTCCCCCCCCTCGATCAATAAAGCCTACAGAGAAACCTTCCTGCTCAGAGTTCTAAGAACACTAAGCGGATAATATGACACTCATACCATGCTGAAAACAGACTGCATACATTGGATGTGGAAACTTAGAGAGCCTAGTTTAATCTTGCAGCCAAGAAATAGTACAACTGTGTTGGGCATTCGCAGTACCATATTTGGTACCGTATATATAGCTAGGTGCCAGCTAATGTGGGAGAGGCCTGAGTTGTAACTTTGACAAAAGAATGAGAAAACTTGCTAGGAACATAAAATACTTAATGCTGAAGGAGAAGGTGATTCTTGGGACTTGTCTCTACTTGTAAGGAAAAATCACCAGCTCCGGATGTGATCCTGGGATAAAGATCTTCTCTTTTCCCCCTTTTGTGGAGTCTAGAACTGCTCCCATAAACATCCTTTGTACTTTTACTGAAATCTTATGGGATTAGTCCTAATTGATGATGAATTCCAGTGTTTGAAACACGTCCATTCCATGTTATATATTCAGCATCATTAATATACTTGGCCATGCAGTCTCCATGAGCAAGGGAAGGAGGGAGCCAGCCAGAACCCACTGGACCCGTGCTGCCTCTCTAGAAGGACAGGGAGGCAGCCAGAACCCCCAGCTCACATGCTATCTACCTAGGAGGGGCAGGAAGCCAGCCATAACATGCATACCTCTTCCAGCCCATGTGATGTGCCTCTGGGCAGGGGGACAGAAGAGAATGAGCCAGAACCTTCCCTGTCCTGTGGTGTGGATTGGAGAGAGTGAGCCATACACTCCCTAGCCCACGCCTGTTCTCTTGGTAGGGGAGAAAGCAGGAAGTTTACCCTCACTTCCCTTGCCACTCTTGATGGCCTCCCAATAGTTAACATAGAGCTATGTTCCTATGTGCTATGGAAATTTCAAAGCATTATAATTTGTCTATTGAAAGAGATAATTTTGAATTTTGTCATGTGCAATGTATATACTAATGGTTGTGAAACTTGTTTTCAGTAAGGGGCGTTTCAAAGTTATAGTAGAGGAAAGTTTACGACTGAGGGAAAATTAGCAACTTTTCTTGGATACCTTGGAAGTTTGGTTTTCCCATTTTCATTGAGTTGAAAATTTGTGCAGAGTTTTATTTTTGTGGGTCCTTTCAGCTTTTTATAATTAAACATTTCTGAGAGCACGAATTAGGAAGTTCTGGCAACTTCCAGTACTATGATGTAATGTTGCATAACATTTTTGTTGTACAGAAGTTTGTGATGTAAAGGCATTCGTTGTGACAAACATGGCAATACTCTGTCTAAATCCAGACACACACACGCACACACACACAAAAAGTGGGAGCAGTAGGCCTGGGGGGAGGTGGTGGTTGAGCTGGGAGAGCAGTGTGTTAGTGACTAGGTAACAGCTGGTGATGGGGTGGCTGGCTTCACTGAGACTCCTTTGTAAGTCTCCTATAGAGTATTTTCTCCCAGCTCCAGCCAGTGGTGTATTATTATTATTATTATTAGCATTTGTGTAGTGCTGGCTGTGTACCTAGCGCTTTACAGAACAATAAGAACAACGCCGTCCCTGCCTACGGCTCACAATCTAAATAGACACGGAGGGGGGAGACAAGGAGAGGGGACATAGGGAGAGACAAGGGATAAATAATATTCAAACGGATGCGAGGTCTCAGGTGCACGTGCTTGGATTGGTTGCAGTTAGGCAGGAGTCTGCGAGGAGGGCAGACAGTAAAAATTGAAAGGAAAGTTCTAACAGGCGTCGGGAAAGGCGGCGAGGAAGAGGTGGGTTTTGAGGAGGGATTTGAAGGTGCAGAGGGAGGGGGCAAGGCGGGAGTTCCGGGCATGGAGGGCAGCAAGGGAGAAGGGGAGAAGGCGGTTAGGAGAACAGGGGAGACGAGGGAGAGCGAGGGAGGGGACAGAGGTGGAGCGGAGAGTGCGTGCAGGAGTGTGTAAGGAGACTAGGGCTGGGAGGCTGTGGCGGGCCTGGGATCATGTCCCAATTATGCCCCCCTAAAGACAAGGGGACAGCATCTCCTTAAGTAGCGGCCTTCAAAAGGGGCTCTTGTCCAGCCTTGTCCTCTACCTATAAAGGTTTTCAAGATTCCCCTCTTCAAAACAGCGGGAATCTTACCAGGAAGTAAGTTTTAAGAGTAGTCAGGAGCAGAGCCAACACTCCAAACCTGCCCTCGCCGAAAACTTGCTTCATGGTGGGGCCCTTTTCAAGCTGTCTGAGCTAGAAAATGTTCAGAGTGGGTGGGGACAGAGTGATGGCCCTGCTTCCTCACCTGCTGGCTGAAAATTTCCTGGTGGTACTCAGGTCACTCGCAAAGGGCCGCAGAGTGCAGGGTCTGGGCTCAACTGAGCCACCTCTACACCCCTAGCCCCAGCAGCCACAGCTACAGTGGCTATTATAGTATAATAATGTCATTGTTTGAACTGCAGTTTCAAAAGAAAAACAATATTCCAAAACAAGTGTAATTTAATTAGTTTAAGATATTAAAGGGTGATATTTGTTACCTTATTTTGTTCTGAATAATTTTACAACTGATAAGACAATCCTCCACCATTAAAGTCATAAGAAGTTTTATCATTGACTTTAATGGCGAAGGATTACTCCCTGTGTATGGCATTATGAAAGAATTTTCACTTCTTTTCTTCAACAGGGACTAGCTATGTTAAGTAAATTATGTGGCCCAGCCAAAAAATAGTATGTGAGATGGGATGTAAAAATGTTGTCAGTGGGGATTTCTAACTATAATCTTAATAATAATAATAATAATTAATAAATAATTTATGTAGTGCCCCCCTGCCTTACATGGCACTTGGAGTGCTTCACAAAATATAAAACAATATAAACAGTATAAAACAATTCTCAACAATTTAAAACAATAATAAAATTCTTTTAAATAGGGGAAGGAAAAAAAGAGAGGAAAAAGTACAAATGAGGGCACCAGCTGTAGATCCTGAAAGTACCTAGAAAATAAATATGTTTTCAGGTGCTTTTTAAAGGTAAGTTGGGAAGAACAGAGTCGGACATATGGAGCGAGGGAGTTCCACGCTGAGGGACCTGCCACAGTAAAATCCCAATCACCTGCCAACTTAAGACATGTTGGTGGAACCTCCAAACACTGGGTTGTTGCTGACTGCAGATACCCATCCGTGTGAAAGTCCAGAAGTAGGTCTCAAATATAACCAGGGCCTAAACAGTTTAGGGCCCTAGAAACCAGCAGCACAATCTTAATCTCAAAGTTAAAATGTGGTAATTCCATTCTCATTATTCTTCATATTTAAGCAACTGGTTTTATATTTTTAAATAAAGGGCTTTCTTTATGTAACTCTAACAAGGAACAACTGTTTTCTGCTTTGCCATCATTAAAAGTCTTTGTTAGTAACTTTGGCTTCCAGTTCATTACGGCAGTCCTGTTTTTCAGAGTCTGGTGTAGGAGATAAACCCCTTGCAAATGAAGACAGCATCCATTTCCTTCTACCTCAGGCCACACAGAATTGATTTGGGTAATAAAATGACAGCACCTTGTAATATACTGACGGCTCTTTAATTTGAAAACTAGTTCCAACCTGATTCAAAGCTTGTTTAAAGCTAATTTATGGTGTGTGTAATTTTCAACTGGACCAAGGTAAAGGATGAAGTATGAAAACTGATAGTTAACATAATATATTCAAACCTTTCATGATATAGCCAGCTGTTTTTTAAAGAAGCAATTGCAAAAAAAAAATTGGTAAAGTTTTGCTCAGTGTACATATTATAAACTGTTTAAGTTCCCCATTGTATCATCCTAAATGTACCTCTCTGTGCATTTTGTATGTCTAAACAATGTAGTAAAAGTATACTTTTTGTTATGTTTTGAAGAATCTTTTTTTCTTCTTCAAAATTAAGCCTGCCTAGTGCGTCTCTTCTGTACATTTTAAACACTGCTGTGACTTCAACAGAGGGATGGAGATATTATAGTATGTTATCATGACTCTCTTGCAAACATGTTTGCAATATTTGAGTCTGTAAATATTTTCATTACAAAGCCACAGAGGGCTAAAGGTTCGTACTGGCTCTCTGAAATGTGTGTGGTTTTAATGTGTATATGTGTTTGCGTGCACATGCATTCACGTGCCCTGGCTATATTCCGTCTCTGTTGAAAATGAGATGTCAGGTTTTTGGTCTCTTCCAACGTTAATTAGCATTAATAACATTGATATCTAAATTGATAATCTATTTGATATTTAACTTGATAGAGTGTATGTGTAGACATGTATTTAATTGTTTGTTTATTTATTTATTTTACAAATTTTATACCCCACATCCTCCTGGTGACGACAGCTTGGAGTGGCTAACAATTTCCAAGAAAAAACATTAAATATAATATAAAAATAATATAAAAACAGTAATATAAAAATCCACTTGGTGGAGCAGCAGAAACACAAAGAAACCCTCCCCCCCTCAGCCCCCCATCTCTTACCTATCTCCCCCACCAAAAGCCTGGCGGAACAGCCAGGTCTTGTACTGTCACCGAGCCCCAGACCTCTGCCGGGAGGGAGTTCCGCTACCTTGGTGCGGCCACTAAGAACATCCTCTCAATAGTCACCCCCCCGAGATACCCGGGGGACTTCTAAAAGAGCAATCCTGGTTGACCACAGGGATCGATCCAGAGCCTGGGGAGTGAGGTGATCTCGCAGATAGGTAGGGCCTAAGCCATATAAGGCTTTATTAGGTAAGCACCAACACCTTGAATCGGGCCCAGAAGACTATAGGCAACCAGTGCAAAGAACGGAGCACTGGTGTAATGTGCTCACAGCAACCCGTCCCTGGTAGGAGATGGGCTGCTGAGTTCTGCACCAGCTGTAGCCTCTGAACCATCACCACGGGTAGCCCCACGTAGAGTACGTTACAATAGTCCAGTCTTGAGGTGATGAAAGCATGGATGTTAATAGTTGGAATCAGAGAAGTACAGCCTAAGCTTCAGCACTAGGTGTAACTGGCAAAACACACTCCTTGCCACACCCCCACCTGGGCATCCAGGCGGAGCAGGGAATCGAGGAGCACTCCTAGACTGCAAACCTGAAGGACCAGTGGAGGGCGAACCCCATCAATGATGGGGTATGCCAACCCCACCGCCCTCCTCACTACCTCCATCTTGTTGGGATTCAGCTTCAGAAGGCTCACCCTTATCCCGTCCTCCACAGTCGTCAGACACCAAGTAAGCACTGAGACTGCTGGGTCTGGGTGAGATGAAAAAGAGAGGTAGAGTTGGGTGTCATCAGCATATTGGTGACACCGAACACCAAACCCTCTCACGACCTTGCCCAGCGGCTGCATATACACATTGAACAGAAGAGGGGACAGACTAGAACCTTGCGAGACTCCACACGAGAGATCCCGGAAAGATGAGGAACAGTCTCCCAGCACCACCCGCTGAGTTCTCCCAGCCAGGAAGGAACGACAGTCCTGCCCACTCCAGCTCAGTCTCACAAGTGAGTCATCGGCATCTTGTGATCAACAGTATCAAAAGCAGCCGACATCTAACAGAATCAGAAGAGTCAATCGACCCTGATCCGCTTCATGGCAGAGGTCATTGACCAAGGCTACAAGCGCAGTCTTAGTGCCATAACTGGATTGTGAGGGATCCGGAAAAGTGACCGTCGAGATGATCCTTCAGCTGCCAAACTACAACCCATTCATTAACCTTCCCTAAAAAGGGAAGGTTAGAAACTGGCCCATAGCTGGCAAGTGAGTCAATGTCAAGCGATGGTATCTTGAGCAGCGGCTGCACCACCACCACTTTGAAGCAGCCAGCACTCTGCCTCCCAAAGGGAGGCATTGACCACTCCCACCAGGAGCGGCCCCAGCATCTCCCGCCTGACCTTGACCAGCCAGGACGGACACAGGTCAAGTTCACAATAGGTGGCTCTGACTGCCCCAAGAACATCCTCTGCATCAGCTGGTGACACCCACTGAAACTGATCCCACAAAGCCAGAAAGGATGGGACTTCCAACCTCTGGTTCTCCTATTGTATCAAGCACTGCGTCAGTCATGATGAGTACAAGCGATTTTGTCTGCAAAGTAATCAACAAACATGTCACAGCGGGCACTGGAAGATTCCAGTTCCAGGTGGAGGGAGGCCAGACCAACCAACACCCTCACCACCTGAAAAAGCACCACTGGATGGGACTTCGCAGATGCTACAAGGGCAGTAAAGAACCTTTTCTTTGCTGCTCGCACAGCCACAGTATAGGCTTTCAAACTAGCTCTGTGCCACAATCTGTCAGCTTCAGTGTGAGGACGGCGCCACTGTCATTCCAACTGCCGCCCTTCCCACCTCAGCAGCTGCAGATACTCTATGAACCATCCTCCTGCAGTGCCAATACTTAGGGAGCGGACCCTTGGGAGCTATTAGGTCAATGGCCTCATTCAGCAAGGTGTTCCAAATAGCAACGAGGTCATTGAGTGAACAGTCATCAAGAACATTTGTGAACATTCAAATAAGCCCATGTTCAGGCTCTGATTTTTTCCTACAATAATGTTAAGGACATAAGAAGTGCCATACTGAGTCATAACAGTAGTCGATCTAGCCCAGCATCCTGTCTCTGACAGTGGCCAGCTCTGGTAGCTCAAGAGAAGTACATGTACAGGTCATGGAGGTGTGACCTATCACCTGCAAACCACTCGCAACTACAAGTAGCCTGGGATTTAAGCCCCATCTAGTTGGTGTTTATGGCTCTATCCTCCCAAGAATTTATCAAATTTCCATATGAAGCTAGTTATGCTGCTGGTTTTCAGAGCCGCCTCCTGGCAATGAGTTCCACAACTGTATTGTCTGCTGTGTGAAAAAGTACTTCCTTTTGTTTGTTTTAAATCTGCTGCCATTTACCTTCAGAGAGTGTTCCCTTGTTCTCTTATTGTGAGAAAGAACAACAGTTCCCTGTTTACTTTCTCCATGTCACTCATGATTTTATATATCATTTTATTGTATCATTTCCTCCCTTAATCACCTCTTCTCCAAGCTAAACAGTCCCAATCTGTTGAGCTTCTCTTCATATGGAATTCAATCCAACCCTTTTATCATCCTTGCTGTCTTTCTCTGAACTTTTTCCATTTCTATTATATCTTTCTTCAGATGGAGTGACCAGAACTGCACACAGTATTCAAGGTGGGAGATGTTGTTACATCCATTGAACGCAGTGGTCAGTTGTCGAGGCAACTGTATCTAGTGAGAGATCCAAGTGAAGATGTTGAAGAGACAATTGTGATGTGAGGGGGAGATGGCAGGGTGGAGAGAGAGTTGAATGTTGGCAGCATACAAGTGTTACTGGAAGCCATGAGATTCAATGAGCTTGTCCAGAGATAGAGTGTAAAGCAAGAAGAGAAGGGGACCCAGGACAGAGCCTGGGAGATCTGTGACAAGGAGGTGGATGAGATGCCAGCAAGAGAAATGCCAAAGGAGCAGCTAGAGGGAGAACTAGCTGAGTACTAAGTTCTGGAGAGTCAAAGAGGTGGTAGTGGTCAGCACCTTCAAAGGTTGAGAATGGAATAGAGGCCCTTTAGCTTAGCTACAAGGAGGCATTTGGTGATTTGGGCAGGAACAGTCTCGACAGAATCCAGATCGGAGAGGAAGTCAAGAGAGTGGGTTTAAGCAGCACTTTCGATGAGCTTGGAAATGGAGGAGAGGAGTGAGATCAGGCAATTGTTGGAGGGTATGGAACGATCAAAAGCAGATTTTGTAGGATAGGGCAGACGGCATAGTTGAAGGAAAAGATTCTGTAGAAAGGGAGATGTTGATGATCAGGAGAGAGGGGGAAACAGTGGGGGAGAGAGCAATTGTGGGTGGGGAAAGAATAGGGTCCAGGGAGCAGGTTGTGGGGTTGGATGAATAGAGGAGGAGGTGACAATCAAATGAGGTTGGGGAAAGGACAGAAGTGGGAGCAGGGGAGGAGAGGAATGGAAGGAGGATGAAAGATAGTGACAGGTTCAAGAGGGATGTTATAAATCTTGTCTTTGAAGAAGGAGGCAAGATCCTGTGCAGAGATAAAATGGAGGAAGTGAGGAGGTTTGAGAAAGGATGTGGAAGTCAAGAAGAGATGACTGGGATTGTGGGAGTGAGACTCAGAGTGGAGAAATAGTGTTTAGTAAGGGAGAAGCTAGAGTTGAAGGAGAAGAGTGAACTTGTAGTGGAGTGAATTGTTGACACGTTAATCCTTGAAAATCAACCCCTATGTGTCTGTCAGTTTTGAAAATGGGACTTATGATCCTAGGGTTCTGTTACAATGTAGGGCACAGATCCATGATCTGTGCCCCCAACCTCTATGTGGCACTTGGAGCTCATACAAATATTCAATGTGGGCCCCAGGACAAAAAAGGTATCTCACCCCCGGTATATAATAAGGCTTCCCTCCTCTTTAACCAGTTCAACAATGAAGTGCTCTCCTGAGCATAACTAGGGCAGTTCTCACCTGCAAATCCTTTGCGTTAACGGGTTCCATAAAAGCAGCCTTCTTGTTGCTGCATCCCAGCATGACTCTCTGTGACCCGTGGCAGAATTCTGTTCCTTTTTCTTGTGGCGATTTTAGATTCAGGTCCTTACTCCACAGTTCCCCCCCTTCAGACCGAGGGCTTAAGCTTTATATACCCACAGGTCTCTGGGCTTCCATACCTGATTATTCTTTGGAGATTTGGCTGGGAGGGGTGTACGGGTTTTTTGGTATTAGTTTTAATGTTTTTATGGTCTGTAAACCACTCGGAGCGTCTGGGAAGGGCAGCAAATAAATAAAATAAAGTTCTGGAAAACTCCAGTACAGAGCCCCAAAGCTTCCCCTTTGGGGAAGAGTTCCTCTTCATGCTGGAAAAGCATTCAAGGTGAGGTGGCCCCATCTCAAATGCCTGCCCGGCACTCTGATCCCTAGTTCTGGGGCCCTAAACCATCTGCTAAATGGCACAATCAGTTCATAAGACAACTGGAGATAGATTGGAGATCCTGTTGGTGTACCGACCACCCTGCTGCACAGCTGATTCCCTGACTGCTGTAGCCGAGCTGGTCTCAGAGATGGTGTTAAAATCACCCAGACTTATTGTCTTTCAACATACACGCTGAGGCTGGCCTTTATGGGGCAGAGCAGGAGTTCATGACAACCGTGGGCCTATCCCAAATAAACGGGTTCTGATTAACAGGGGTGTTGTGTCATAGTTGGACCATTACCTTCTCAAAGTCCATATCCCAGCCCTCTTATGCCCTCTGCAGGGTGGTGGACCTCTTCGGGTTTTCCGTCCACAGAGTTTAATGTATCAGGTTTCCAAAATTCTTTGGGAGATTTACCTACTGACCTTAGCGGCTACTCTGTTGATTACTTCTTGGTTGCTTTGTGGAATTACGTCTTGCCCATGGCCATCAACACAGTTGCATCCTGGCATTTTTTTTCACTGCTGTGGCAGCACAGACCCCCAGAGTATCTTGAACCTGGCTTGGCTCGCTATTGGCAACCAGTGCAGAGTCTGGAGCACAGGTGTTACGTGCTCCCGACGGCCCATCCCCAAAAGGAGCCGGGCAGCCGCATTCTGCACTAGCTGCAGCCTCCAAACCAGGAACAAGGGCAGCCCCACATAGAGCGCATTGCACTAGTCCAGCCTCGAGGTGACGAAGGCATGGATGAGGGAGGCCAGGTCCAGGCCAGACATATACAGACGCAGCCTCCGCACCAGATACAACTGGCGGAAAGTGACCTTCGCCACTACCTCTACCTGTCACTCCAGGCGGAGATCTGCGCCCAGTATCACCCCCAGACTCCGAACCTGCTGA
This sequence comes from Sphenodon punctatus, assembly GCA_003113815.1. Lineage (NCBI taxonomy): Eukaryota > Metazoa > Chordata > Lepidosauria > Sphenodontia > Sphenodontidae > Sphenodon > Sphenodon punctatus. The sequence continues at coordinate 1,487,841 of QEPC01002135.1, read as the reverse complement.
GCTATAGGAGGGTGAACCCCCCCAATCAGGGGGGCCGACACCTCCCTCGCTCTCCCCACCAACATCACTTCCGTCTTATCGGGGTTGAGCTTCAGTCTGCTCTGTCACATCCATTCCACCACGACCTCCAGACACTGGGAATGTACATATCTTGGAATGTACTTTCAATAATAGTTGCCAAGCCCTATGGAAGACTCCATGTCTTTCTTTGTTATAGGCCATGGACTATTTTGAACCGCTGCTGTCTTCAAACCTTGTGGTCAAATGGTTCCCTTCACAATCACAACAAAGTTATGCCCTGAGCATAGCAAGGGCAGTTCCCATTTGGGAATCCTTTGAGCTGCCAAGTTCCTTTGGCATTGCTTCCCTGTCTCTGTGTCCCAGCACAGCACACTGGTGCCCACAGCAGGACTCAGTTCCTTTACCTTGTGGAGACTTTAGATTCAGGTCCTTATTCCACAGTTCTCCCCTTCAGACTGAGGGTTTAGACTTTATATACTCACAGGTCTCTGGGCTTCGACACCTGATTGCTCTTTGGTGCTATCCTTCTCCTAGATTAGCACCTGTGCTTCTTTAGGACCAGTCGTCCTCTTCAGGTGTCTGCACCTACTCTTTTGTCATTGTTAATATGCACCCTGCTATAACAACATATATACTATTCCCTTTTAAGTAGTAGCTTTTTCACAAAAAGTACACAGCATTTTCCATTTGCTTTTATTGTGCTGTACTTATATTTCTGTAAAGGCAATAGGTTAACAGGAAGCCACTATTTTTCTGTAAACTGAAAACTACAGTTATGCTTCCCATACTTTTAATTTAATGAATAGTATGGTTCATTAAGAAGATATATGATGGCTTCAGGATGCAGACGTATGGCCGTCCATATGCTGGTCAGAAAATGTAATGGTATTTTAATGAAACAAGAAGGGCCTGAGCAACAAAACGAATGTGTATCAAATAATTCAGATAATTAAGGCTTGGGAATAGAAATACAGATGGCTTTTTCCTACTGGAATGATACAAATGAAAGTTTTTTTATTTCAGTATAAAAACTATGATGTTTAACTTCCCTTTAACTTTAGGACCTTGGGGTTTATTCTGCAGGGTTGGGAGAGCAGTAGTTTTATAATAGCCATTCATGTACTGTAAGTACAAATAATGCCCACCTAGGGACACCGACTTAATAAAATAACAGCTTAGTAAAGTTCAGTATTGCTGTGTTTCTTTTTGGTTAGTGTTTTGCTCTCCAAGCATGCATTCCTTTCAGAAGAAAACCATGTGTATTTCATGACTTCAGTTGGTATGAAGAAAAGAAAAAACTAGGATCCAACTGAAGGAAATTACTTGTTTCATTATTTAGTTTTCTCGTTGTTTCTCACTTTAATATATGTATAATGGAAGAATTTGTGAATTTTCTTCTGTAAGTGGAGATAGCTTTTCCACACTTTGAAAAAAAAAGATGAAGTTCTGAGCATTTGGTAGGTAGGTACGATATTTGACCCCAGTTTAAATAATTTGCTATATTAGAGCCAAAGTATCGGTTCCATAGTGCATTACTGCATTAAAATTGCAAACTCAATTATCATTATAAAATTAGAAAGACATGACCTAACAATGAGAGAGTTCGAAGGAAATGTTCTTTGGGGAAGTTATAGAATATATCCAAATGTGGTGAAAATCGGTTAAAGATTGACTGAGTTACAGCAGTCTGAAATTTTTAGGCAAAAGTAGAAAATCTCCTATTTTGCAACTTTTTTGCAGAAGGGTATTTAGTGCAGGGAGTGGTAGAAACTAAGTGAAAGATGTTCTAGACCTTGGCGTAGGTCAGACTCAGGCTCAGGTTGGTACTGGAGTAACAGGATTTTAGTACATTCCCTTTTTAAAAACCAGGAATTACTTAGACCAAAACCTTCAGTTTAAGGGGGAAGTTAAGGTGAATATTAACAGACTTTAGCACCATAAAGCATGGAAATTCCAAGTTAAAGACTCCGCCTTAATTTGCATGCCATGTAAGTAGTAAAGACATTATACAGTCTCGCATATCGTGCTCGCTTGTAACTTAAGCTCCATCCACTCACAATTTGTCTTGGTCTTTCAGCCCCAATCCTCCTCCTGCCCTCCTGTGTTCCCACATGGCATCATTGGGGCTGAGGACAACAGGGAAGGTGAGGACAGTAGAGGAACAGGGGCAGCTAGTTGCTCCTGGCACCTCTTGTGCATCCACATGATGATAATGATTGACCTCAGGCTGGCCAGAATTTTGGGGAGAACACTGGAACCGTGGAGGACGTTCTCAGCAGCCGCTCTGTCACTTTAGAGTGGGTGCAGTGGATTCTCAGGATCTGCATGGCTCTTCTTGAGGGGCCGCATGCTGGCTTTGATCCTCACTCCTCTCCTTTCCTTGCTGGTAGCTCACAGCGGGTGGTCCTAGGGGACTGAACTTTGTCCCTGGGGCTCTCTCGTGGGATCCCGTAGGACTTTTTGTCCCTGCTCATATTTAACATGTATATGAAGGTGCTGGGGGGGTCGTACGCAGCTGGGGAGTTAGTTGTCATCTTTGCTCCACTGCTCCACCTCTGGCCCCTCTCTTTTGGCCTCCCCTCCTCCTCCCCTCTGTGTCCTGGCTTGCTGGCTCCACCCTACCCACATACTTGCAACAAGAAAAGAATAGCCAGCCACATGGAACAGCAGTGTTGCGTCAGAGAGACCCGAAAGTGCGGGTGCGTAATTCAAGCAGCCACGGCGTCCCATCCCTGCAGCGGCGCTACTCTGAGCCCTGATAATCTGGCCAGCTGCCGCTTTTTTTAAAGCTGCTACTGCAGCTCTAAATTGGTTGTGGGGTCCATTGGGGACTGGAGGGGCAGTGCCCCAGATGCCCATATGTGCACAATGCGCTTGTTACCTGGCCATGACACCTCTTTCCGTTGGAGCCAGTGCTAGCGTGCCCCTCTCGTCTGACATCTGGGTGGGAGAGGGGAGCACAGATTGTGCCCCTGAGAGCCTCTGGGGACTTCTGGGCTCCCCTGTCCTGGCTGGCTGTCAGCTGAGAGGGCTGCACTGTCCTTGCCTCTATGATGCTGGTGGATGCAGGGCTGCGAGGGAACCTAACAAATTAGACTTGCTCGTTCCCCTGGTTTTGCAAAGGGGGTCCAATGAGGGGTGGAGAGGGCAAGATCTCATGTGATTACAACCACTGTAAGATTTGGGATGGAGCTGTGGTTGAGTAATGCAAGACAGATTTCCTCTATAAACAAGTGTCTCTACTACAGACAGCACTCATACACCATCATTCAGAGTGTTGGAGCAAGAGGCAAGCTGCAGGTGCCTCAAGTCCACACTCAGACATTGGTACGCTATTCCACTACACATACAGTATGTTCTGGGAAATCCAGTTGCTGCATACACAGCTCCCCTCATGGGAGCACCAAGCTTCAGGGAGCCAAAGAGAAGTGGTTACAGGAATGAAGGAAATGCACCCTGCCCATAATCATTTTTCAGCAGTGACTGCTCAGTCCTCTCTATCCTTTTGCTGTATTAGTGAAATAGCAGTTACATCCCCGCTTCTGCTCTGCTACAAATATGTGGTGGGAAAGGGCCTTCCTATACTAACATCTGCACCCACTCCAAAGGCAACTTCCTCTGTGTGCTGGGTAACAGGGACTATGGACAAAAAGGAGAGTGGGTTCAGGAGCAGGGAAAACTGACCCCCTTCGGCAGCATTCCCAACATGGACACATCTGTTCTCCTGTACCCTTAGCTCTAGTGCCAGACAGAAGATGTCACTTTGAGACTTCTCTGTTGTCCTCAGGACCAATCATGCTATGTTAAGCAAGGAGGGGACATTAGCGGGGTCAAGGAAACTTACTGTCCCCAACATCAGTGTTGCCCCCAAGCTGCAAAGGAAGAGGATTGGGGCAAGACCAAGGCAAATTGTGGATGTACAGAACCTAAGCTATAAGCAAAGACAACATGTGAGACCATACGTCTTTACTGCGTACATGGCAGTTTTAACTTTTAATTTTCATGCTCTTTGGTACTTAAATTTGTCCCAACTCCCCCTTTAACAGAAGATTTTTTGGTCTAAAAATTAATTTTAGAACATAGCATTTTTAAGATATCACATAAAGTGTAGGCCTTGTTTCTCTGGATGGCACAGTTTGCACTCATGGGCAGAGATCTGCTACAGCACCAGGCACAGAGACTGGATTTCCTCATGTGTACCTGATGTGCAGCCCTCCTCAGCCACTTCCATTATTGAGCAACGGCCCCCTCAGAGAGCTCCACTCCAACACACTGATAGGAGGGCGATTGGAGCCTTTGGAGTTGTGATCTCGCTCCTCGTCCCTAGAGCCAAGAGTGTGTGTAATTTACACCCAGTGCTAATGCACCTGTCCTGAGCATATAGAGATGTGATACATCAGAGTTCCATATGTGGTGCCCTCATAACCTGCCACAGTCTACAAGGAAGTGGTACCAGATGTGGTACCACTTCCTTGCCTCTAATGCTGTAAGAGTCTTCAAGGGCTGTGCTCCTTGTATTTCTCAGTGCTGACTTCCACAGTCTTATCAGAAGAGCCATTGGCATGATCAGAAAAGATTCCTATCTAATTTCTTGTAATGTAGTGCCTCTTGGAAGATGAGAACTAGATAAATTTTAGCACGTAAGAACATAAGTAGTGCCTTACTGGGTCAGACCAGTAGTCCCATCAAGCCTAGCACCTGTCTCCCACAATGGCCAATCTCTGTCGCTTCAAAGTATTACTCAACAGGTCACAACGGGGCAATCCATTCACTGTTGTTCACTCTCAGCTTCCAACAGTAAGAGGTTACATTCCTCAAATCTACCTGGGTAATAGTTGCTAATAGACACACTCCAGAATCCTGGCCAATCCTTTTAAAACCCAGCTATACTACTGGCCTTGACATGTCTTCTGGCAACAAATTCTACAACTTGGAATTTGGTACGTTGAGTGCATTGTGTAAAAAAATACTTCTTTGTTTTTGTTTTAAATCTGCTACATGTTAGGTTCATGAAGTGTTCTCTTGTTCTAGTACTATTTGAGAGGGTAAATAACTGTTCCCTATTTACTCATTCCACACCACTAATGAAACTTCTAACACAATCATATCCCCTTTCAGACATCTCTTCTCCAAGCTGAAGAACCGTAACGTATCTAGCCTCTCTTCATAGGGGAGCTGCTCCATACCCGTAATCATTTTTGTTTGTTTATTTATTTATTTATTTATAATTACATTTGTATGCTGTCCCCGCCTGCTACAAGCATCTCAGAGTGGCTAACAACATTTTAAAACATATAATAAAATCCATTAAAATCAACATTAACTTTATAATTAAAATAACCCAACACAAAAACAATAAAACGCCACCCTAACCCAACCCACCCATCCCATCTCCCTCAGCAAAGGCCTGGTGGAACAGCTAGGTCTTAGACTGTGTACGGAAAGAGGGGAGGTCAGTGGCCAGGCAGACCTCCAACAAGAGGGAGTTTCCACAGCCATGGTGCAGCCACCGAGAACGCCCTCCTCATGGTCGACATGGTCGAAAACCCAGGGAATCTCAAGGAGGGTGCCTGCGACCAACCGTAGAGATCGATCCAAGATCCGGAGGGTGAGGCAGTCCTGCAGATTGGGCCCGGAAGACTTATCAGCAGCCAGTGCAGAGAACGGACCACCAAGAGCACCTGCATTATGTGCTCTTGGTGGTCCGTCCCCTTCAGGAGATGAGCTGCCGCATTCTGCAGCAGCTGCTGTCTCTGGACCATCACTATTAAATACTTGCTGATAATAATCACCAAGGGTAGCCCCATGTAGAGCGTGTTACAGTGGGACGGTTTTAATGATGGTGGGAACAATAATTGAGAACAGAATTACAGGGCATGTTGACAAACATGACTTAATAGGGAAGAGTAAACACGAATTTAGTAAAGGTAAGTCATGCCTCGCTAACCTGTTGGAGTTTTTGAGGGTGTAAATAAGCATGTTGACAAGAGAGACCCAGTAGATATAGTGTACCTGGATTTCCAGAAAGCATTTAATAAGGTCCCTCATGAGAGACTCTTGAGAAAATTAAAAAGTCATGGTATAGGAGATAGTGTCTTACTATGGATCAGAAACTGACTGAAAGATAGCAAAGGGTAGGACTAAATGGTCAGTTTTCACAATGGAGAGATGTAAAAAGTGGTGTGCCCCAGGGATCTGTATTAGGACCAGTGTTGTTTAATGTATTCATTAATGATTTGGAAAAGGGTGAGGTGATCAGATTTGCAGACGACACCAAATTATTCAACGTAGTTAAAACATTAGTAGACTGTGAGGAACTGCAACAGGATCTTACAACACTGGGTGCCTGGGCATCTAAACGACAAATTAGATTTAATGTGGACAAGTGCAAAGTGATGCACATAGGGAAAAATAATCCAAACTACGGGTACACAATGCTGAGTACTAAGCTAGGACTTACCACTCAGGAAAAGGATCTGGGGGTGGTTGTGGACAATACAATGAAATCCACAGCACAGTGCACAGCAGCAGTCAAAAAAGCAAACAGAATGGTAGGAATTATTTGGAAGGGGATAGAGAATAAAAATGAGGATGTCATAATGCCTCTATACAAATCAATGATGCGATTGCACCTCGAATATTGTGTGCAGTTCTGTTTGCTCAAAAAATACATAGCTGAACTAGAAAAGGTACAGAGAAGGGCAACAAAAATGATCAAGGGCATGGAAGGGCTCCATACGAGGAGAGGCTTGGTAGGTTGGGGGTTTTCAGTTTGGAGAAGAGACGACTGAGAGGTGATATGATAGAGGTCTATAAAATCATGACTGGTGTGGAACTAATAAATCAGGAGCAGTTATTTACCCTCTCAGCTAGTACTAGAACTCGAGGACACTCCAGGAAACTCATGGGTGGCAAGTTTAAAAGAAATAAAAGAAAATATTTTTTCACTCAGCGTATAATTGGGTTGTGGAATCTACTGCCAGAGGCTGTGGTAAAGACCAGTACTATAGAAAGAGGTTTGGACAAATTTCTGGAAGATAGGTCCATTAGCAGCTATTAGCCAGACAGGGTCAGGGAACATGGCTAAAACTGAACTCCTTATCTTCCCCCCTCATCCTTCC
>QEPC01002135.1:1460240-1480599 GCA_003113815.1 Sphenodon punctatus | reverse complement strand
CCCCCCCCCAAAAAAAAAGGCTGCATATGCACATTGAACAGGAGAAGAGATAAGATGGAACCCTGTGTAAGGCCCCGGGAAAAAGATGAATAATCACCCAGCACCACACGCTGGGTTCTCTCAGCCAGGAGAGAGCGGAACCATTCAAGAACAGTCCTGCTCATCCCTGCCTGGTCCTGCAGCTGAGTCACCAACAACTCATGATCAACAGTATCAAATACAGCCAAGAGATCTAACAAGATCTACAGGATCAAATAATCCTAGTCCAACTCTTGGGAGAGGTCATTGACCAAGGCCACAAGCGCAATCTTCGTGTCATAACTTGGATGGAAGCCAGACTGCGAGGGATCAAGAAAGTTGACCTGGTCCAGATTCTCCTGAAGCTGTCGAGCCACCACCTGTTCAATAACCTTCCCTAAAAAGGGAAGCTGGCCAGGATGATAGCTGGCCAGGATGCCAACATCCAATGATGTCTTTTTGAGTAGGGACCACACTGCTGCTTCCTTGAGGCGGTCCGGCACCCTACCCTCCTTAAGGGGAGGTGTTGACTATCCCGGCCAGCAACAGACCTAATATCTCCCAGCTGGCCTTAACCAGCCAGGACAGACATGGATCTAATTCACAGTAAGTGGCTCGAACAGTCCCACCTTGTTGCCCTTCTCTGTACCTTTTCTATTTCTACTATATCTTTTTTTAAATGGGACAGCCTGAACTGCATATAATACTCAAGCTGCGGTCACACCATAGATTTATAAAGTAGCATTATGATATTTTTAGTTTTATTCTCTATCCCTTTATGAATAATTCCCAACATTCTTTTTGGTTTTTTCACCACCGCTGCACACTGAGCTGAGGATTTGAATATATTTTTGCGGAATGACTCCCACGATCCTTTTCCTGAATAGTAACTCTTAATTTAGAAGTTATTTATTTATTATTATTTATTAGCAAGCATTTATATAGCGCCAGCAATGTACCTGGCGCTTTTCAAAGTAATGGAATAGACACGGTCCCTGCCCTAGGTCTTACAATCTGAGAGACGGGAGGGGGTGGAGATGAAGGAAGGGGAACAGAGATGTAACATTCAGTAGGATGGGAGATCTCAGGTGCAAATGCTTGGCTTGGTTACATTGAGAATGATGACTGGCTGGTCCATGTGGTGAGGATATGAGTACACAGACCTCAGGTAACAGATTGTACTAGATGGTAGGTATCAGCAGGAGTTAGGAGAGTGAGGAGTTGGGGAGGGCAGAGCAGAAGAGGTGGTCTTGAGGAGGGATTTGAAGGTACGAAGGGTGGCGGTGAGGTGGATGTGGACAGCGAGGGAGTTCCAGGCGTGGGGGTCTGCTAGGGAGAAGAGATGAAGGTGGTTAGGGGAGCAGGGGAGGCACGCTTGGGGGACTGGAAGGATGGTGACCCCGTTGATAAGGATCGACAGGGAGGAGGGAGAGAAAGGATGGGGAAGCTGAGTTTTATTTTCGCTATGTTGAGTTTGACGTTAAGACATCCAGGTAGAGATATCGGAGAGACAACTGGTGAGGCGAGCTTGAACAGATGGAGAGAGAGGGGGAGTAGAGAGATGTCATCAGTGTAGAGGTGATATTGGAAGCCATGGGAGGCAATGAGTTTGCTTAGGGACTGGGTGTAAATAGAGAAGAGGGGAGGACCAAGGACAGAGCCTTGGGGAACACCAACCAAGAGGGGAAGAGAGGAGGAGGTGGAGTTGGCAAGAGAGACATTGAAGGAGCGGTCAGAGAGGTAGGAGGAGAACCGGTCAAGGATAGAGCCATGGAAGCCAAGGGAGTGAAGTGAGTCCAGTAAGAGTGAGTGGTCAACAGTATCGAAGGCAGCAGAGAAGTTAAGGAGGACAAGAATGGAGTAAAGGCAATTAGATTTAGCCACAAGATGGTTGGTGATGTTAGCGAGAGCATTTTTAGTAGAGTGAAGGGGCAGAAGCCAGATTGGAAGGGGTCAAGGGAGGAGTTGGCAGAGAGAAAGTCGAGGCAGCGGGAGTAGACAACACATTCAAGAAGCTTGGAAGGAGTGAGGACGGTAGCTAAAAGGGTCAGAGGGGTCAAGAGTGAACTTTTTGAGGATATGAGAGGTTGCATGCTTGAAGGCAGAGGGGAAGGAGCCAGTAAAGAGGGAGAGGTTGATGAAGAAGGGAGTAGGAAGAGGAGAGGAGTGGGAAGCGATGTGCAGCCGCGCCTCTCCTCCCTCCACTGGCTCCCCCTTCCTGAGCGTATTCCGCACAAGTGCCTTGTCTTCACCTACAAAGCCCTTCACAACCTTGCTCCCCCCTACCTCTCTGCCCTGATCTCCCTCCGAACCCCTGCTCGAGCACTCAGCTCCTCTTCCATCCCCTCCCTCACCCTCCCACGCCTCCCCTGCTCCCCCAACCGCCTTCGTCCCTTCTCCCTCGCTGCCCCACACACCTGGAACTTCCTCCCTGCCCTTGTCCGCCTTGCCTCCACCCTCCACACCTTCAAGTCCCTCCTCAAAACCCACCTCTTCCACTCTGCCCTTCCTAACTCCTGCTAATCATCCCCATCCAGGATTATCCCCTACCTGTTATCTGCAAACTCCTATTTTACTGTAACCAAGTCAAGAACGTGTACCTGAGTTCTCACATCCTCATGAATGTTGCATCCCTTGTCTCTCCCTCTGTTCCCCCTTCCCTGTCTCCCCTCTCCCTGTCTTTAGATTGTAAGCTCTCAGGCAGGGACCGGGTCTATTTTATTCACTGTAAAGCGCTAAGTACATTGCTGTCACTATATAAAAGTGACCCAGTCTTGCAAGATGATTCTGCAATTCTTCATAGTTGACTCGTGTTTTAACTACCTCGAATAACTCTGTTATCTGCAAATTTGATCCTCACCCTTTACTCCCTTTTCATATCATTTATGAACATATTCAACAACACCGGTCCCAGTACAGATCCCTGGGGCACTCCACTATATACTTCTCTCCATTATGAAAACTGACCATTTAGTCCTACTCTTCGTTTCCTAGCCGTTAACCAGTTGCCAATCCACAATAGGACACTGCCACCTATCCCATTACTTTTTAATTTCTTCAAGTCTCTCTCATGAGGGACCTTATCAGATGCTTTCTGAAAATCCAGATACACTGTATTGACCAGTTCCCCCTTATTCACATGCTTATTTACACCCTCAAAAAATTCCAGTAATTTAGTGAGGCATGATTTTCCTTTCCTAAAGTCATATTGACTCTTCCCCATTAAGTCATGTTTATCAATATGCCCAGTAATTCTGTCCTTAATAATTGTTTCCACCATTATGCCCAGCACCGATGTCCGTCTCACTAGTCAGTAGTTTGCAGGATCGCCTCTGGAGCTCTTTTAAAATATTGGCGTTCATTTGCTACCCTCCAGTCCTTGAGTATAGAGGCAAATTTTAACAATAGGATGCAAATTACCAGTAGTATATCTTGAGTTCCTTCAGAACTCTGTAGTTTATTCCATCTGATCCTGGTGAAAGAGAAATTAGAACAATTTAGAGCAAAAGGTTTTAGCAAGAGACTCATTTCTCTCCTTCATACAAAAATTAAGCTCATGCTTTCTCCACTCTTGTTTATCGAGAATAAACAGGAGGTTCAGGGAACCTTGGTGTAGAAAGCATGAGCTTAATTTTGGTGGAGAAAGCATGAGCTTAACCAGCAGAGAGACTGCCGATTGTTCCTTTAACCAGGGAAGTTAAAATCAATTGGAAATGAGTTTAAAATAAACTGAAAATAATTTAAGAGGCCAGCAACCTAGGAGGCAGTCATTGGATAGGTGCAAAGTATAAATAACTCTACTGAAAGCATAACAAAATATCTTTAAAATTATTCAAAATATGGAATTAGTTCAGTAATGGATATTTGTTCCTAACACTTCACCTTGTCTTAAAGTCAGGTGCCCGTAAAACAGTATGTACAACTAAGGCAGCCTTCAGTGAGTCAAATGCATTCTGGAATTCTGGGGTCCAGGTGACCCGATCCGGTAGCCTCTTTTTAGTCTGGATCGTAGAGGGGAACTGCTATGGTCCCAAACTTTTGGACAAACCTGCAGTAGTACCCTGCTGAACCAAGAAAGTTTCTGACTTGCTTTTTAGTTTGAGGGGGTTTCCTCATTATCAAAATTGAAGTTACATTTATTTTGTAGAGGTCATTGTATTGGGAAAACTTAGAAATTAGTTAATTAGCTTGCAGCTTCCAAGAATGCATTGCTTGATTTCTTTGCAATTAATGACTTGAGAGAGACAAAGTGATATCAAAAATACATATTCTAAATTCTGTGTAATGACATCTAAGATAACTTTGTAAATGACCACTGTAACAAGCACAGTAGCGTTAGCACAGTTTAGATTTGTGCTAATCAATTAAAATATTTTCTGTATTTTTTAATGGTTCAGTGAATACAATTCTCAAAATCACAGCAGGAAGTAGTGGAAGTGTTTGTGTTTATAATTTTGATCCATCTAACACATTGGAAGGAAAACACAAGTTTAATAATTTGGAAAATAAAATACAGGTCTTTCTAGGAGTTCCATCCTTAAGCTGGATTCTCATCTTATATTGCTAATTGACAAATTTGGTAAAAGCTTTATCCAGCTTAAGTGCTGTACAAGCATGAACCTACAGTGAGCCAGACACTTTTTTAAAAAAATGCAATGGATAGTACTCAGTTTGGATCTGATTATAAATGTCATAGCAAAATGAAATGGAAAAGTAAAATTAAAAAGGCCAGATTCACCCAGGTTACTCCCATTTGGCCATACTGATGTAAGTTAAGCTCCTATAAAGGTTTCTCTGTGGTACAATAAGGGCATTACAAATTTCACGTTTGATATAAGTGGTAACAGTAGAACTTACACCAATTTGCTATGTGTTTGGTGTGTAACATGATCTTAAGAGAAATCACCGCTATAACAGGAAAACTAACAAACGGGAAGATGCAAAGTTATGGTAATAGATAAAACGTACTTTGTTACAGTTGCCTGTTGCTTTTTCTGATACCCTTTCCTCTCACTATGCCCAGGTTATGCTTATTTTGCAAACCTACTGAATTCCAAATTAGCATGTTACTTTAGCACCACCTGTTTCCAACCAAATTAAACCCAATGTGCTGATTTACATAGCCAGTTGCTTCACTTCTAAATTAGACTGGTTGCAATGGGAATGCATGAGTGATATTATTATAAGAATTTGACTCAGTATTTACTGTTTTATCATACACAATACCAGAATGCTACTGTCTGTTTTCTCTAGTTCTCAAATATTCAGTGCATAATTGACTGAGTTTCAGATCATACATAGGATAATACATGCTAAATGTTAAACATTTATCAAAATATCTTGCCTATAATATTGTATGTGTGTGTTTACTGTTTATACACTATAAAACTACTAAAGCCCCAGATTTTAAGTGTTTGTTTAATTTTCATGGGGCATTTGTCTTTTCATACTTACTGCTGCTAATTTGTTTCAAAGAGATTGTTATGCAAGAGAACACAACTGAATTGGCACTTTTACAGAGAATATATAGGTGTTGCAGAATATGCGTGAAGTTATTCAGGTCAGTAGTACTAAGAGGAAGGTAACAGGAGGATGTTAAAAGTCTATTAAAATGGATGCTTGGAATTATAATAGTGTTTGATGCAATAAATTTGTTCAGAAGTTTTCAAAAACTTTAAAAGACCTGGATTGAAAAGCGTTGAAGATGCACAGGAAGGAGATTTTGTAGGCTAGAAAATAGTTTCACACCCAACTTCCTTCTGTGCCTTTTAAGTATGTAGCCCAAGTTGCTCCTGAAAGGAAACCTTTTTTGGGTACACTGAAGTCATTTTTGGCACTCACTGATGCACCAGTGTGGAACACTTGCCTCTTCAGTACATAGCTTCCACATCATATTGTGTTTGAGGATTTTAATTAAAATGCATGTTTTTAGTCAGGTATTTGATTATTATTTTTTCTCAGCTCTTACTCTGTCTTGCGTGCAGGCAGCTGACTTCAGAATAAAGCCAATGCTCATTCAATGTGGAGAAAAGTTTTTTTCCCCATTCACAAATGAGTCAAGAATCGGGAAAAAGAAGAGTAATTATAATGTTTACATCTTCAGACACCATTTGCTAATGCTCACAACACCTCTGCAAGGAATGTATGCATAATCCACATTTTACAGGTGGGAAAATCAAGAGATAGTTTAAGTGGTTTCTACAGGACTACAGAAGGAAATGAGATTTTAGAAATAAAGAGTTCCTGTCTTCTGTGCCTCAGGTCAAACTATGTTGCCTCTCTAAAAAGTCTCTCTCTTTTGGGGGAGTACCACCTCAACACACTTCTGAGGGGTCTGTTTGTCTCTGTTGCCCTCAGGACTCCGAACCGTCAAATGAGGTGGTCTCAGAGGCCCAAAGTAATGTTGCACCTTCTACCTCAAGAAGTAGCTCTGAAGAGCTGGTATCGGTGGCACAGAAACATCCAGAGGAGGTAGGAAATTCTGTGTCTATTCTATTCCTAAACTGACTGTTGGTCGTATAGCTTTGTCAGAATTTTCATGCTTGGTTTCAGTTTGTTTCCAGCAGAAAAGCCACACTTGTAGTTCCTAGGGCTTCAACTAATCCTGCCTGCTAGCCAAACTACTCTGTGTAATACCGTTAAGACTGTAAAAATGAGCGGCTGAAATTTCAAATAGTATTTGAAAATATTTTTAGTCCAATCCTTACATTTCATGTACCCACAATGATAGTAAGAATTTCCACAGGCACCTTTAATTAGTAGTGTACATCTTCTGAGACTGAAAAGCCAGAAGTAGACAACTAGGTTATTAGAAGGTTTTACTTTATTTGCAACTCTTATCGCCACATTTTTCAGAATATTTCTTTATTTTTAAAGAAAATAAGCCCAATAACTCTATGTGGTCATATGTACTTTGTTTACCCATCTGACAAAGCTCCCCATGCTAAAACAAATTGTAGATCTTCCCTACATAAAGTCAGATGGGCGAAATTGCTCTGGCCCAGGCCATACTTGCTGTCTGCTGAATGGCACGGTGAGTCTCCCCAAGAAGCAGTTAATGAAGTACTTGAAAAGCCCTAGAGCCATGTGTCTGACATTTCTGCTCTTTCTATAGAATGGTTTAGCTTCAAAGCGATTTTCTTAGCATAGTAACCTATAAAAGTATTGTCAAGCAAGATGAGTAGTTAGGTGAATTTCCACACTGTCAATATCCAGACACAATTTACAAGTGCCATTTTGTAGCTTAGCTTCATAATGTGGCTCAACATACACTGAGGGAAATCGAACAGCCCATGAATGCCGCCTGCAGGCACTGCGCTCAGGCCAGAACACAAGTGCTCAGGTACGCATGCGTGTTGGGCGCAAAGCACAGCCTCCCAGCACTGTGCTGCGCATGTTCTGGCCTGAGCAAAGCGCTTGCAAATGGCATACGCGAGCTGTTAGAGTGCCCACATTTTGTTTCTAAGCCCATATCATGTCTGCACTTTCCACGTCAAGTAGGGAAGCTTTCTGCAAAGCCTAAGCACCTGACTTTCAGGCAGGCCAGTAGATGGGACATTGGCACAGGAATACCAGGGGGCAGACTGCATGACATGGGGAGTAATTTCTTAATCTGAAGAAAATGAGGGGAAGAACTGGGAACACATCTTATTACTACATGGGGTGGGGATTAGGGAGCTAGGGCCAATATCCTCCTTTAACTATGGACCTGCCTATAGAGACTATATCTTTTCAGGAAATACATCAGACTTTAAAAAAAACCTAGCTGAAGAAAAGGAATACAGTGCCAGCTTATCAGGGAACAAACCCCTTATTTAGTAGTCACTCATAACTACTAAAGAGGTTAATATAATACTCTTCGTAATAGAGATCTGTCAGGAAACATTTGCAAATGAATTGGTCATTTGAGACCTGCTCCTAGAGCCTCTCACTAACAGTTATTTGCGCTCAGAAAACACCCAATGTGTGAGGATCCCGCCATCTCTCCTTAAGTCGGCAGGCAATTGGGCCTTTGCTGTGGCAGACCCCTGAGTGTGAAACTCTCTCCCTCTGAATTTCCATCTTAGTTCTTCCCTCCTTATTCTTTAAAAAGTGCCTGAAGACCTATTTATTCTTCAGGTGCTTTTAGTAGCCACTGCAAGTTTATTTTAATACTGGGCTCCCTAGTTAGTCTTACGGTGGTATTTCAGTTATTTTAATATCTGCAACTTACTACTTTCTGTTGATAGTTCTGTCAATACATCCAGCAAAAAATATTGAGATCTGACCACAGGATATTTAGCAATTATTATGCCCTCTGAAGTGAAATTCACAAGTTTATTTTCACACATTTACTATTTCAGAAAACTCTATACAATACTATTTCTTTGTGACTTGAAATGGTTTTCAGTTTGTTCCTACCTTGGTTGTTTGATGTTTTAGAACATAAAATACAGATTACAAAAATAATTCTACATGGGAAAAGATTACTCCATTCAGATTGAAAATTCTGTGTACTAATTCATGCCTCTTCCACTAATTCTAGTGTGTGTCACTAATTTTGCCACTGTTTCTTGATCTTCTACTGATTTCCATGGAAGCCTTGGAATTAAAACGTAGAGGAAGTGAAATAAATGTTACAGGGAAAAGAAGATGGAGAAAAGGAAAAAAAGCAGGAAAAATGGATAGGAGTTCCTTCTATGAACTGTATTCATAAAGTTAGAGGTAGAGGTCTAGAAAGAAAGAATTAAAGGTATCTACCAGTGGTTTAGGGTTCAACTGTGGGTGAAGAACCATTGGGAGAAAGTAAAGCTGAAGGAGAAAGAACACACACACTGTCAAAAGTCCTTGAAAGGAGGTAGATCCAGAAATGCTCAATTTGAGAAAAACTAGAAAGAACATGATAAGATTTAGAGTTGCATTTACAAAGAACTGTGAATAGTGGAAGAGAAACGCAACACTTATTGACCAAGTACAATTTTTTTTACTGTGATAAACATAAGGGTTTGCTTGCACACACTTGTAGGGAGGGATATGGTGTCAGCAGCACCCAATGGTATCTGAATGGATGAATGCTCAAAGGTTTGTGGTAATTTAACCACAGAACTGTTACTCAAATCTCACAAAACATTAATAAGGGATAGTTGATCGTAACTGGTAAGTATTACAAACTTCGTCATACCATGTTCAGGGGTACCACCAAATAAATGCTCCAGGGTTTCTTTGCCATGTGGTATAGTACCTTTCGCTATAACATCTGAACCAAGCCCTAAATTAATTCCATTCCACCAGGTTTCCCATATGCCTGTTAGTTTGGTATCTTCATTTAATGCCAAACACATTAACCCATCAGACTTTTCAGACTTGTAGCATTTGTATATTAAACACGTTGCACATTATTATTATTATTATTTTCCTTATAAGTATGTGCTTCAGTTAATCTGGAATAATCTAAGTTTATCTGAACCCAACTCACTTTCTAGACTTTCCCTAAGGAACTGGTCAATTCAACATTGCTCTTAATGAGATCAGTCAAGAATCCACAGAGCAGAATTTGATTTTATAACTAATGCAGCTCTCTCTGGACAAAAACTCAGTGCTGCTATTTTACGGCTAAATACAAACGTCAAAATATCAAGCATATTTCAGTAGTACAAAATATCAGTTGAAAGAATGTTGAAAATCATGATGAGATTTTTTTAAATGAAAAATGGGACATTAAAATAACTTTTGTCCATGCCACATCATGTACAAACAGAAATCCAACATGAAAAATCTGGACAATAACTTTGGCGGATGATATTTGTGCCAAATATTTCCCTACCATTCTTCCTCCCCATGCATTTCCTGCAAAAGTGTAACTATAATAGAAGCAGGCGGTACAATTGCACTGGGGCCCATGAGCCTCGAGGGATCACACTCCCTTGTGCAGTCCCTTAGAAGAAGAAATGAGGTATTTGTATGTTGTATTATTTGAGAAATAGCATGCTGTTTACTTGAAAAAGAAATTTTAAGGCATACCCAGAAGGGAGCAGAGAAAAGGTTCAATTGCTACACCAGCTGTAACTTTTCTAGTTTGTGTAATCACTGAGCTTCTTCAAAAGCACAGTACTGGAATACTTTTAGTAGAAGACTCACTCCTGAAATGTCTCAGAAGATGTAAAAAAAAATATCCCAAATAAGTGGTTGTCCTAATTAAAGGAGAGACTGCTTTAGTCACAGTTATATCTTTGGGGAAAATATACCATGAGTTCTAAATTTCATTACAGGATACCTTACATTTCATAGATAAGAGGAGGGGGTGGAAATCTCTGGCCCATTGGCCAAATCCAGCCAGTGACTTTTTTTATTTATTTATTTATTTTGCTTAGCTCCTTTACAAATCTTGGATCTGGTCTGTGGATTCAGGTCCTACACTCAAGCACTCCCCTGCCCAGATCAAGTGAATCCGGTCCCTGCTCAGGGTAAGGAAGAGCAGATGAGGGTATGCACATAGGATAGGTGGATGGATCCATGGCATAGAGTCACAATCTGGACTCTCCTTCCTTAGCACACCTGTTAAGCATCCGTGCCCCAAATTCCAGTCTTGCCCATGAAGACTGTACTAATTTTCATTGTGGCCCGTAGAAGGGAAAAGGTTCCCCATCCCTATGATAGAGTTGTTATGGCGACATTGCTTAATATAGAAACTTGTCAAATTAAGCACTTGAAAAATCTCAAGGTGTATGTATGATGGTATGTGTTGGCTGGCGGTGATATATATGTGAGGTTTGAATTTAAAAATCCTGAGCATAAATTGTTTTTTGTTTTTTTTAAATGAACACTTTTGGACATTCCTTTGATTATTTTAATTAAATGAGAGTAAAAATTTTTGTTAAATAATAAAGCAAAACCCAGCCATTTGAATGATTGTCATGTTGAACAAAATCAGGAAAGAAAAAAGTTGTTCTTCAAAACTCCTACTGTGCTGGCAACGCTGTTTGAATATGCCTTGTGTGGGTTTTGCTGTACACCACATACAAAGGAATAAATTCCTTTTCAGACCCTCCATATTCATGGGAGTAATGGAGTAAGTGATGAGTTTGGATTAAAAATATCTTGGTTTTTCAGCTTTAAGTCATAACTTTAACTGCAAATAATAAAAACTGTGAGCAAGAGTCAGAGGTCAGGGATTGATGCCTGAATAAGAAGAAACAGGAAAAAATGTCCCCATAACACAGAGAGTAAAAAGACACAAGAATTACATAACGATGGCTGAAACTATTTATAGGTGGAATTTCAGTCTCGGGGGAGAAAACAGGAAACATAAACAACCCCCCTAACATTCCAGGTCCAGTGTTCTGATCTTCCCAAGTGACTCGCCCACTTTAATCATACAAGCTTAAAAACTGCTTGGACCTCCTATGTTGTTGGGGTCCTGAGGGAGGGGTGGCAGTTCTACCACCAGCTAGGGATTACTGTTATCCTACTTAGCCATGCTCTACCCATCAACCCCCCAAGGTTAGAGTGGAGGCCGTGGGTCACACATCCCCTAATTGGCAAACCCAGACCCTCACTTCATAAGGAGGTGCCTTCCATTCCATAAAATCTATTCCTGTTCTCCATTAGCTAGGCTTACGCTAGCACTGCACCTTCATGTTGTGACAACTAAACTCATCTAAGCCTTGAACCGCACAGGCTTAATTGCTTCCATCAGTTCCACAACCTGCAATCAAAGGGTGACTGCATTACAGGGAAGGCGAAAAAACTGGAATAGCTGGCTCAGCAATTCTGCCCTGTCAGGGAATAATTCCTTCCAAGCCCCCTGAGATGACCCGCAATAACTGTAGTGCCAGTCCAAGAGGGTGTTTCGGCTTGCTTGCCATTTCATGCTGTGCGCCTCACCCAGGCCCCATCTCACCTTTATAGTGACCAAGGCTAGGCACAACAGCAGCAAGAGCAGTTCCCACCACAAATACCCAGATGGGGCCCAAAAGCTTGATCCTATCAAAATGGATGCCCACTTTAACTCCCTCCTTCTCAAAGGAAGTATGGGGATCCTATGACCCTGTCACCCATGCTGCTTCCTTCCTCTGAGGTGCACTAGGACAATGTCCCTCCTTCCACAGGCCAATGGTACTGTGAACTGAAGGGAAGGGATTAGGTTTAGAAGTTCATTTTGGTAATCCTGTGGCAAGCCATGTCAATCATATTGCAGTAGTGGAATCCACAATACAAACAGGAATCCTACGCCTGCATTATGTGCCAGCAAAGCAGTACTAATGTAGGTAAAATACATATTTTGGTTTTTATTCAACCTTCATAATATTATAAGATCAAGACATTTAGCTCTGATACATAGTTGTTGTTTTTCTCAAAGCATATCAGGTAAAAATGGAAAATGATGAATTTTAGAACCCAAACATGCATAGCCTTTGTATCCAATTTGCTTTCTGCATGCAGCACCAAAAGTACCAAAACTGTGCAAAACATCAAGATACTGTGCTCAGAAAAGATTAAAATAGATGCCCATTAATCTGTTTCTAAACTATTAGGCATTCATTCCTTGCGGCATATCTGGAGAGTGCAGACTTTTTCCATCAGTAATTCACAGCTGTAGTACAGTGCTCTGTTTTATGGGGGAAGATGTGTCTTGTATTTAAGTCATCTGCTATTAGTCATAAGTACTCTACAAGCAGCTTAAAAGGATTACAGACATTGGCAAGAGTCTTGTGTAGCATTAAAATCATTCCATTGGTCTTCTAAAGGCTAAAGGAGCCTCTGCATTATTTCAAATATGAGCAAAGGGAATGTTCTTTAATTTTTATGACCACAGTTGGCAGCTAACATTTTCTTTTGTTTTTCACCACTCTACTCCACGGTCCTTAACTGAAACATTTGCCTTTTGGAAAGTCAGTAAAATCTGAAACTTGCATTAGCCAGACTTTCAGAAAACCAAGCCTGTCGACTTACTCAATGGAATTTTAAATCTAAGCTTTATTATTTTTTAACAGTTGATATGGTATGGTCATGAACTACTGTAAATGGCAACTGTTGTTGCAAAGCTTTTCCAGTACTTTCCCCTTCTGATATTTTCTGTAACAGGATAGCAAAGCCAAGCTGACTTACAGGGGGTGGGAAGGGTGGAAGGTTGTGCTGTTTTTCATTCAAGGCCAGTAACCCACCTATTCATATCTCTTCTTTTTGTCAGCTTTTTCCCTCCTTCTAGTTGTGCCTCCCAACAAAGAAAAGTTCCCTTTAGGTGCCCAACCCCAGTCCAAGACACCTGTAGTAATACCAAAAGCACTATTATACAATTATGCAAGCACAACCCACAGGAATCACAAAACACTTTTATGGGTTAACGGCATTGGTCACAACTTTATTAAGGATACAACATTGGGTAGCCAATTGTTGGGCATACTATGTGACCAATAGAAGTGGGGAACCATACGTAAAAATGCAGAAGGGGACTGGACTAAACCCAGCACCCCAACCCATTTGTGATCACTCCTCAAGTGGGGTGGGGTAATGATCCTGGCCCAGCTGTGCATACCTTGTGCTGGGCCCCACCCAGTTAAACCCCACCTCTTATTGGGCAGTGGGGTGCCTTAGCACCCCCCTACTCATAAAGAGTTTGCCACAGCCTGGTTCCCAAGCTGATACAGAGACTATGTTGCAACTACACAGTTGCGACTAGGTAATTTCAGACGTGATGGGCCCAGAGGCCTGCCACGCTGAACCATGGACCGTGATCCATCTCGGATCCCGGTCCATGATCAAGCTGTCCGTCCTTTAGACATGCCGGCCTGATCACTAACAGGGATCGGGGAGGGGGAGGGGCTGCGTGACGTGTGCCCGCCCTCGGGGCGACAGGCGGGCGCAGAAACCAATCAGGCCACTGTGCCCAATCCCGGATCCTGACCACTTTAACCACGGCCGGGGGTTTACCGTGGTGAACATCTGGCTGGGACCAAACAGACGTTCCCGAAAACGCCACCACCACAGGCAATCCACTGGGGTTTACTGTGGTGAAAGGTGTTTTCGTAACGTCTGAAATTACCCAGTGTCAGTCAAAACATGCAAATGGCCAATGCTATTGGGGGATACATGAGAACTCCGAAAACCTCTGTGGAGAAGGTGAAAAACCACCTGCTACAAATTGTCAATTGATGCAAACGGGGGAAAAAATCCCTCTCAGCCTTGAATTTCGTGACTATCAAGAGCCCACAGCAGTAATTAACAATACAACCAAGGGATAACATCCCCACATTATGTTACAACACCAGGAAAAAGTGCATTGGGTGAGTAGGGTGGGACTTCAATGTGGTGCCTGAAACCAAGGGGGAGGCAGGGCCTGCAGTGTTGCCTTTAAATGCTGTACCAGCCTGCACACAGGCACTGCCTAGTCTTCTCCATAAGCTGGCCATCCTCACATGGTGGGGCGCACCACCTCGCCTCCACCCCGAACTAACCCAAGCTCAGTTTCCTAGGGCTGGCTTGCTATATGCGTGGATTGTTTCCTTATTTTTTAGCAAACATTTGTGATTATTTTAGTAAACATCTGGTCAGAAAATAATTTTGATATTAAAGTTTAACAGAGTAGTTAAGGTGCACATAAACTCCAGCACCAGAGTGTGGAAATTGCAAGTTAAGGCCACCGTCTTAACTACGTGGCACGTAATCACTAACGACATAATCTCCTGCTTTCTAGTCCTTTTCATATCTCTCCGACATCTAAAAACTGTTTTTACTTGAAACAGCTTTCAACCCATGACCTTTCAAATATCCTTTTCAAAGCTCTATCACAAGAACCATCTGAATAACTGATAGTTGTCCCTTGAGTCATGGAGAATAGCTTGGCAGGTGTGATTTCTTGCATATCTTCTTGCACACAGGTGTGATTTCTTGCATATATATATATTTTCATTATAAAAACAATAGCACAAGAGCCTTTTTCCTGTGTGGAAGATTCTGTGATGTCTAGATACTGTTCCTTAACAAAGCAGTCAAGAACCATTCCCATTTCCCTTCAAAAGCTCTACCACTGTGGCTTCCTCAGCAGCTGCTAATTGCCCCTTTTCATTTCATTCATGGAGAACAGTGGGGCATATTGTTAGCATAAAGGTGTGTTTTCTTGAGTACGTAATTTTTCTTTGTAATTTTTCTTTGTAAAGCTCTAACTAACACAGGACTTCATTTGTGCATTCCCTGTTGTCTACATACTGTTCCTTTGCCTAAAGTAGTGTTGAACCCATGACCTTCCCATTTTATTTTTGAAGCTCTACCACCACAGCTACACAAGCAACAGCTACTTCCTAATTCGGTCACAGAGAAAGCCTTTGCATATTGGCCACATAAGGAGCTATTTGCTAAAGCCTTAAAAAGGCCCTTCCAGCATGGCTCAGTAGCTCTGTTGTGGGGCAGCTGTTCCTACCTCTGTGTGCTCATCCTTCCTTTCTGTCAGCTGTGAGTGCCAGTGACGTCAGTAGGAGAGAATCTGAATTCTATACTTGCTTGTATTGCACAATTCTGAGTGCCTTTTTGTGGTGGAGTTGCATATGGCATTATAGAATTTCAGAGATGGAAAAGATGTATTAGATTATCCATTCAGAAGAATGCCAAGTTTTCTTCCTATTTCTTTTTGTGACTTTTTATCAACTTCTAAGTTAGCCTCTACAAGATATTGTAGTAGCTTTCTTCCTTTCTCTTTCATCAACAATATATTTTAAATTTAAATACATATATAATCTGATATTCCTATGCCATTTTCATCCCTGAAAGAATCAAAATGTCAGATGGATTCTCAAAAGGCCTTCAAATCAAATGTTTGTTAGATATCACTGGCCCACTATTCATGCTAGAATTTGTGTGGGGACAGTGCAGAGTTTGGTGATCTCCTATTCACGTTAACTAGTGCTTAAAAGTAAAACAAATACATTTTGTATGAAGTAAATATCAATAATAAACAATATGACTAGATTTTCCATTCATATTTTTTTATTTTCCTAATAAAGTGAGTAAGCGAAATATTAAATATTAGTATTAGCAAAACTTTTATTTCAGTTTACTTGGATTTTAGAAAGAAAATAAGAGTTTGATCCTCAAACTGGTCAACCAGAACAAGCCCCATTGAAGTGAATGTTGTTTTGTTTACCAGCAGTGCATCTTGTGGATCATTGTATAAGATACGAATGAAGCCACTTTTTGACTATTGATACAATCTCTTCGGAATGTACAGTAACTTGGCATATATTCTTTCTGGTAATATTTAAACATTCAATGTTGGGTTCGCCCCCACCCCACCCCTTTTACACGGTTGTTGCCGCAAGGGCTGGGAGTCAGCTGGGCTCGCTGCCTCTTCGGCGCTGCTCACCCGTGGCAGGGCTGGGAGCTAGCACACAGAGATTTTTCCATCCCCACCCTCCCGATGTGAGAAGGAAAGGGGTGGGGTTCCGCTCGTTGCCTGCACCTGCGCTGGCCCCAGTAGGGGCTTTAAAACGGCGTGCTTGTTGGCAGCGCCGCAGGTGCTCACCTAAGGGCTGCGCCCAAAAGGCCTTGGGCATGGCCCTTGGCAGGGGTTGGGGGTGGAGGGCTCTGTGTTTGTATTAGGAGGTTTTGTGTTAGGAAATGGGGGTTGAGGGGTCTATATTGTATATTTGGGGGGGTTATATTGTCTTGGTGGTGGGGAATGTATGGGGAAGGGGGACATTGGGGAGTGTGTTGGGGTGGGAAGGGATCTCACTCGATGTCTAGGCAAGGCGGGGCCGGGGGGGAGGGCACAGCCGTAGGGGTCGTGACAGGATGGGACAGATATGGCCCCGATGGGAGGGGTGTGAGATCAGTGAATCGAGACAAGTGCTTGGTGCCTGTCCCACTCGTTACCTACCAGGCAGAGGGGCAGGTGGTTCTTGGTCAGAGGGCCCTGATCCTATGTTGGTGGTGTTAAATGCAAGATCGGTGGGCAATAAAGTAACAACTGTCCAGGAGATTATCCTGGACTGTGCTGCCGATCTCGTATGTATCACAGAGACCTGGCTGGACAATGAGTGCGACGGCTTCAGCCATATGTCTCAGACTCTGACCTGGCCACCGTCATCCATGCTTTCATCAACTCCAGGTTGGACTATTGTAACGCACTCTACGTGGGGCTACCCATGGTGACGACTCAGAAGTTGCAGCTGGTGCAGAATGCGGTGACCTGGCTTTTGGTGGGGCTGGGCCGCCGGGAGCACATTACACCAGTGCTCCGTTCTCTGCACTGGCTACCAGTGGTTTTCCAGGCCCGAATCAAGGTGTTGGTATTGGCCTATAAAGCCCTAAACTGCCTAGGCCCTGCATATCTGCGGGACCGCCTCACCCCCAGGCTTTGGATCGGCCCCTGCGGGCATCCAGGGGCTCCTTGCTCGGGGTCCCCTGAGTCTTCCAGGGGACCACACAGGAGAGGGCATTGTCGGTGGCCACACCGCGGCTGCAGAACTCCCTGCCGGTTAGGGCTCGGATGGCCCCTGACCTCCCCTCACTTTGACAAGTTGTAAGACCTGACTGTTCCACCAGGCATTTGGCAAGGGAGATGGATGATGGGTGGGGGTTTGAGTTTGAGTGGGGTGGGTGGGGGTGGGTATTTGGTACCTCCTTTTAAAGTTATTTTAAGTGTTTGTATATATTATATGATGTGAGCTGCCCTGAGCTGCCTGAGGCAGGAGGGGCGGGATAATATTTTAAATAAATAAATAAACGTTACCATTTGTCTTTTATAAATGCTTCTCATATATTCCTTTATATTTCTGTCTGATTTCCTCAAATTGCCATGTTTTATATCATCTATTTTAAAGAAAATACAAACGTAAAGGTCACTAGATGACTAGAAACACATTGCAACACAATCATGCTTTTGAAGTTAATTTATTATATATACTTAAACTGCAAATGGACTTAGAGAAGTAGAAAACTCAGACTTCTTGAAAGAACATTATTAGTTTTAAATATAAATTAGTTCAGTTTAAATTTTTTGCAAATCGAAGACATTTGTCTTTATTTAACCTTTTCACAGTCTCTGCCCTTCTTTAAAGTACACTCAGTCCTATTTCATCTGTTACTCAGGAAGGTATTTAATACATGACTTGGCGTCATTTGCATTATACAAGAAGATTAACTTTACAAGCTCTGCTATTAATCTGAGTAGCTCTACATATTGACCTATGAAAGAGCATAATTAAGTTAGCTTAATTAAGTTAATTAATTGTCACACTCTGATGAACTTAGTATTGAGAGGAAATTAAAGGCAAATAGAATTCAGCATTCATTGGTTTGAAATAATATTTTAAAGGATTTTACAAAGATACATTATGTTTAAGTGACAAAAGTATCTATTGTGTAATAATCAAAGAACAGGCAATTAAAAATGTTAAAAGCTAAGAATCCCTGGAGTATTCACCCTTATTGCCTGACGTTCAGGCTAACTTCCCAAAGTAGACAAAAACAGATCTCAAAAAGCTTGTGCTAGAATTCTAGAAAATACATTATTTTTTCCTATACCCAAGTAACTGATAATACTGAAAAATATATTTCATAATCTAGATTAGAGGTTCTAGAACATTTGGTTGGGAGTGGAGTGAGTAGGTGAAAAAGGGATAAGCAACGAACATAAGAACATAGGAAGTACCATACTGCGTCAGTCCAGTAACTCATCAAACCCAGCATCCTGTTTCCAATAGTGGCCATTCGTGGTCACTTTGGAGAAGTACTCAACAGGTAATAGAGTGATCTATTGTATGCTGTTCACTCCCAGCTCCTGACAGTTGGAGGTCAAATATTATGTCCCCCAACCAACTTGGCTAATAGCCATTAATGGACCTAAAAAAAAACTAAGAAGTGCCAAATTGGGTCAGACCAATGGTGTATTGTACTGAGTCATATCAGCGGTTGAGGATGCACACTCATTTTCAGTGACGTAAGTAGAATGATGTCAGATCAGGAACATTTTTCTAATTTATGGAAGGGAGCACAACATAGATTCTCAGTGGCTCCACATACTCGCTTAAGCTTCATGTTCATTCAATGGGGTGTTAGCAGGTGCAGTTTAAGGAAAGGCAGCAATAAATTGGTGTGTAAACATCCCATATGATGATAACATTAAAACACATTTTATTAATCTTCATACATATTTTGCTGTACTTTGCTATCTTCCCAGTGAGCATTCCATTCTAACGAGACATACCTGGAAACATAGTATAAGAGTATAAACACAGTCATGGAGAAACATGCAATTATGTTGGGTGCTGGTTTTGACCTTTTAAGACCTTCACGGCCTGGGCCCTGCTTATCTGAGTGATCGCCTCACCTTCTGGGTGGCCCCTGGAGTGATCTGGGAGCGCCCTCCTGGAAGTTACCATCGAGTTCAGACAGACATGAGGGCGTTCTCGGCGACTGCACCATCACTTTAGAACTCCCGCCTGGTGAAGATTCGCCTCAGCCCAACCTCACCTTCCAACATAGTTGTAAGACCTGACTCTTCTGCCAGGCGTTGGGAGGGGAGGGTGGGATGGATTAATGGGTTGGGGGGGATTTTAGCACTAGTCAGAGTTTTAAGTGTAGTTGTGTTGGTTTTTAGATTGTTATGTTTATATATATGTATGTATTTATTTTTATATTGAAACTGTGTTTTTATATGTTTTATAATTGTAAGTCACCCCGAGTTGCTTGTGAGCGGGGTGGGGTAAAAAATATAATAAATAAATAAATGCTAAACAGAAATTGCCAAGTGAGCAATTAATGACATTTTGAAATCTTACCAGATTTTCAGTTTGATAGTTAAGATTTGTGTTTGCATTTGCAGTTCATTGTTTCTATTCCATATCAATGTTGCATGTCTTATAAATAAGACTAAGATTTAGTCACGGAAGTCATGTTTTTAGTGAATTTCCCCCCCTCACCATGACTTTTACAGGTTTTCCGTGACTTCCATTACTTTTGCCTAAAAAACACCAGACGAGCACCTCCAGCTCACCCCAAAGAAGAAAAGTGCCGCTGAGAAGAGCGACGTGGTGACTGCACTCGGCAATAGCTACTCCACTGATGTCTCTGGGGTTCTCCAAACCTTGCCTCTTCAGAGCACGGCATGGTTAGAGGTGGAGAGCAGAGCTGGAGAAGTTCCACCCAGAAAAGCAGTGTGGATACCGCACTCAGTGCCGGTTGCCATACTCATGTGTTGCTCCAAACCCCTCCCCTTCTGAGCGCAGTGTCGCTAGAGACAGAGGGTGGGGTCAGAGCTAGAAAAGGCATCATGGAGGAGATGGCAGCATTTCCTCTGCCTTCCCTCACACCTTGCTATGCCTTCCCTCCTTCCTGGGGGTTTCATTTTAAGGCCACTTTCAGACCTTCC